>CM014275.1:59092686-59106142 GCA_004135705.1 Alloteropsis semialata
GGTAGCACTAAAAGTTTGGATCCTTTGTGGATCAACCCCACTTAATGATTTGTTACTAAAAGCTTGCTTTGCTAAAATATACCTTGATAAACCCGTGCATGTGTTAAAACTAGCTTTATGGCAAAAATAAAACCTAGCCTTATCCTTGATATTCCTTGTGCATAATTCTGTGTTAACCCCTCCGTGGGTGTGATTGGGCTTGCTGAGTACTTTCGTACTCACCCTTGTTGTTGTTAATCCAGAAGAAGACCCGGACTTTGTTGTTGAGGACGCTGAATAGGTGGTCGCTTCCGCACCCAACTTTGCCTGTGGAGTTTGGTCCCGCCCAAGATGGCTTCGCTGTCGCAGAACTCTGATCCCTTGGTTGAACCGTTCTGGTTCATCCTTTGGCTTACCGCAGTAGTTTACCTTTTAGCTATCCTAGTTTGTTTTAGGTGCCCGCTTCCTCGTGGGTTGTAAGTTTCTGTATCATCTGTTGAATAAATGTGTATCAGCCTCCTGGGACTGATAATTTGTATCACATTTAGTCTCTGCTTAGGCAGGGGCGCTTCAGCCGCTCCCTTCCCGGCCTTCACAGGGAGGATGATCGAGGAACGGCCGGATTCCTGGCATTGGGGCCCGCCGAGGGCGGACCGGCCACACCTGTCCGCCCTTCACGCTGCGGTCCTCCGCCTTCGCGAGCGGGGGGTCACCGGCCCCGGAGTCATCGCGGCGTACCATACGCGCCGCGTTCTTCCGCTGATGGCTCGCCGGCTGAGGCTGGATCAGATGACCCTGGCGGCGGATTGGACAGGGTCGGTCATGGCTGTTGGGGCCCTCTCGGACGAGGAGGTGCGCACCCGCCTGCGCGAAGCCGAGGCACGGGACGCCGCGGCGTATCCGATGCCGGCTCACCCCGTCATGCGCCCCGTGGGCGAGTCCCTCATCCCGGTAAGTCATTGGGGCTTTCCTTTTGTATTCGTTGTGTACTTCCGAATCGGGCGAGCCACCTGAGTTTCTTTCTCTTCAGCATCCCCTGATGTACAAGGTTTCTCGGCCCCCGCTCCCTGAGGACGCGGCCATTCGGGCCTCGAACCGCGCACGAGCGGAGGCCGCCCGTCTGAAGAAGGCGGAAGCCGAGGCGAAGAAGGAGAGGAAGCGACTGGCCCGCGAGAAGGCCGAGGAGGAGTACCGCCAGCGACGTCTGCGCGCCCGGCAAGACGGGCGGTGGAGCGAGGACCAGGGCTCCTTCGAGGGAGGTTTTGAGTTCGCTTCGGAGTCCTCCACCGGATCCGGGTGGAGTTCCCCGAGCTCCCGGCGCGAGTCCTCGGTCGATCGGGACGCGCCGGAGGCCACGGGAACGTCGGGTGGCCGCGGTACCCCGCCTGCGCCACCGCCGACCCAGTCGCCGCGCGAGGTCCCTCGTGGCGCCAGCCCCCCGACCCGAGAGCGGACTCCGCCGAGGGGCGACCCGGGCAAGCGGCCGCGAGAGGAAGGGTCGGGGTCGGGGGCGGCTCCCCCGGCCAAGCGGCCGTCCCGGGGCTTTCCTGTGTCAGATCGGTAAGTCCCTTTCTCCTCCCTCGCTCGCTTCCTTGCCTCCGTCGAGGCGCGTGTGTGAGGCCTCCTTTTGTTCGCAGGAGGGGGAGTCAGGCGGCTCCTTTGGGACTGGCGCCGATCAAGCGGCTTGCGCGCCAGATCTCCGAGGTGGCGACGAGCCGAGGGATCGACCTGGGCGACCCCCTGGTGGAGAGGGTGCTCGACCCGCTCCTTCCCCAGCAGCAGCTCACCGCGGTGTCGAGCGTCGAGTCCGCGCACTCGGCCGAGGCGATTCCGGAGGCCCTCGTCGGGCTGTATTGTCCGCCCGCGGGTAATCTGGCCGGAGCGGAAGACGTGGTGCCGCCTGAGCCGGCTGCGCCGGACGGGGATGCGCCCGGAGAGGAGGAGTTGGTGCCCTCCGGTCCTGGTCGTGATCAGGAGGATCCCATCCCCTCGGCCCGAGCAGTCGGGCTTTTGTCCGAAGAGGGGGCGGGCGAAGGAGAGGAGGTCCCGAGGGACTCGACGCCGGTCGCGTCCCCGAATGCTGCCGGCCGCGAGGAGGGGGAGGTCATCCCCGAGCCGGACGCCACCGCCGCCCTGACCGACCCGTTGCCTGGTTCGGGCGAGGTGATGGCGCCTTCTCCTCCCGCGACGGGAATGGAGGACGCCGTGGGGTCGAGCTCGGGTCAGGGGACCCGTTCTGCCGCTGACGCCCCGGAGGGCCGCGAGATCGTCCGGCAAGGGGATGACCCCTTGGAGTTCGGGGGCCCCCGCGTCACCTGGACCGACCGCGCCTCAGGCGACGTCATCTTCTCTTTGGACGACGCCGAGGAGAAGAACGAGGCCTCCCGGATTCGTGCCGGGGTCGGGCTGGCGGTTCGATCGCTCAACTCCGCTCTGGAAGCCATCCGCGACGTCGCCATTTCTTGCGGGGAGGTAATCACTCCTTCATTTGTTTTTTCTCTTTCTTCTTTTCCCGAGCTGATTCTGACTCTGATTCGTTTTCGGCAGTCTCTGATGGCCCGCAGCCGGGACAAGTCTCTCTTCCTGCACTGGGAGAAGGACTCGTGGGGCCGTCTGTCCTCGATCACCGCCGAGCGCGACGCCCTGAGGGAGCAGCTGGCGGCCGCCCGCTGAGAGGTTGCCGCCGCCCGCGCGGATGCGTGGGGTGAGCTCGAAGGGCAGCTGGCTGCGGCCAACCGGGAGATAGAGTCCCTGCGGGGGCGGGTCAAGGAGGCGTGCGAGCATGCCGATAAAGCTGACAAGCTCAAGAGCGACGTCCTGATCTCCTGGGAGAGGGATTCAGCGGCTCGGGAGCAAGTCAGGCTGGGCTGGTCCGCGAGACGGAGCCCCTGCGGGTCGATCGGGACCGCATCAACGCCGTTCTCGAAGGGACTCGCACCCAGTTGGCTCAGGTGGCGGCGGACCGTGACGAGGCCAGGCGGCTCGTCGAGGCGCGGACCCGCGACCTTGAGGCTGCGGGCCGGGCCCTTGAGGCTGAGCGGGACGCTCGTGAGGAAGCCGAGGCGCAGCGCGCCTCCTTGGACGAAGCGGCGGCGACGGATCGCGCGACGATCGAGCGCCTTGAGAACGAGGCGCGTAACCTCGAGGAGCTGCTGCTGCACGAGGGAGACGAGCATGACGCTCTCCGCACGGTGATCGGTGTTGTGCTCGACGACCTTAGGGTGAGGTCGGAGCGAGGGTCAAGCTCGCTGCTCGCGGACATCGAGCGCATCCCGGCTCGGGCTCGTTCCATGGCGAGCGACGGGCTCTTCATCGGGGTGCGCCGGGCCTTCGCCGTCGCCCGCTCCCACTACTCCGAAATCGGCCTGAAGTACCTCGCCAAAGGGTTCGCTCCCGGCACGACGGAGGCGGAGGTGGTCGCGCTTGAGGAGGATGTGTCGTCGCTGGCGTCCGTCCTTGCCGCCAAGACTGCGGAAGAGGAGGGGCCGTGGGCGCCCTGATTAGTTTTTCTTTTCTTTTGGTTTTTAGACAGTTGAATTCATTTCTGTAATGAACTTAAGCGTCTGCGTCGTTAACACTCGGCCTTTCGCGTTTCCTTGATTAAGCTGCCGGGGTATGCTTAGACTGAAGCGAGCCACGCGGTTTACCAGTGAGCCTTTTGAACCATTGCCACTGGGGCCTTTGTCCTTTTGGCATTCCGACTAGTGAGCGCGTGTCACTTTGTTATCCAGCACCCTTTTTCCTTAATCTCGGGTATGCGAATATGCCGAGGGTCAAGGACCCGGGGGACGTAGGTTAGCCCCCGAGTGACGTCCGACCCTTGGCCAGCGGACAAGGGTCGGGCGTCGCTTTTTGAAACGAAAGGAATACGTTTAAATGACAATAGGGAGCTAGCCTAAAGCAATTAGGGATAGAGACGACGTAGCTGTTCGATGTTCCAGGCGTTGGTGTATTCCTCTCCTTCCGCGTTCTTTAGCTTGTACGAGCCGGGTCGGAGGACTTGGGAGATGATGAACGGGCCCTCCCAAGGCGACGAGAGCTTGTGTTTACCTTTGTTGCTTTGAACGAGGCGTAGCACCAAATCGCCGACCTGGAATGCTCGGCCCCTAATGCGCCGACCGTGGTAGCGCCGTAGGGACTGCTGGTACTTTGCCGAGTGGGCCAAAGCGACTTCCCTGGCCTCTTCTAGCTGGTCGGCCGTGTCCTCAAGGGAGGTCCGGTTGCCCTCGTCGTCGTAGGCGCGGACACGCGGGGACCCGTAGTCGAGGTCGGTCGGGAGTACGGCTTCTGACCCGTACACCATGAAGAACGGGGTGAAACCCGTCGCGCGACTCGCCGTCGTGCGCAGGCTCCAGACCACCGTCGGAAGCTCTTCAACCCAGCGTCCTCCGAACTTTTTCAAACGCTCGAATATCCGGGGTTTGAGTCTTCGCAGGATCATCCCATTCGCGCGCTCTACTTGCCCGTTTGTGCGAGGATGTGCGACGGCGGCCCAATCGACTCGAATGTGATACTCATCACAGAATCTCAGGAATTTCTTCCCGGTGAACTGGGTTCCGTTGTCTGTGATGATCGAATTGGGGACGCCGAAGCGATGGACGATGTCGAGGAAGAATTTGACGGCTTCTTCCGATCGGATTGTTGCGATTGGTCGGACTTCTATCCACTTGGTGACTTTGTCGACGGCAACAAGCAAGTGGTCGAAGCCCCCGGGCGCCTTCTTGAGGGGCCCGACCATGTCCAATCCCGAGACCGCAAATGGCCAGGTGAAGGGGATCGTCTGTAGGGCCTGTGCAGGGAGGTGCGTTTGCCTCGCAAAGAACTGACACCCTTCGCAGGTGCGCACGATCTTAGTGGCGTCCCTCACCGCTGTCGGCCAGTAGAACCCCTGCCGGAACGCGTTTCCGACAAGGCTGCAAGGTGCGGCGTGGTGGCCGCACGTGCCCTCGTGGATGTCCCTCAACAGCTTCTCACCCTGGTCAGAGGGGATGCACCATTGTAGGATTCCTGTGGGGCTGCGTCGGTACAGCTCGCCCTCTATGATTGCGTAAGACTTGGCGCGCCGAGCAACACGGCGGGCCTCCGTCTTACTCGTCGGGAGTTGTTCCCGTAGCAAGTAGTCGAGGAATGGTTGCCGCCAATCCGGGGCGCTGGGCTCCGGTCCCTGGTCCTCGGTCAGCGTTGCAACGGCGAGAGCGAGCAGGTCGGATAGAGCTTGGCTGGTCGGCTCGGCGCCGATCCCCGACCCCTCCACGACCTCGGCCCCGTTCTCGCCAGCCCCCGAGCCCAGAGCGCTCCGTTCCACGGAGCCTCGGTCGCGTGGTTCAGTTTGCGCCGCGCAGGGGAGCTTTATTGAAGGGCTTTGCTGGTCGCTGGCGAAGATTCCGGTCGGGACGGGCTCCGTCCGGATGCTTTCTTAGCCAGAGCGTCGGCGGCCTCGTTGAACCGCCTTTTGATATGTCGGAGCTCGAGGCCATCGAATTTGTCCTCGAGCTTTCGCACTTCCTGGCAGTACGCGGTCATGGTCTCGCTTTCGCAGCTTGACTCTTTCATGACCTGATTAACCACGAGTTGGGAATCGCCTCGAATCTCGAGGCGCCGAATTCCTAACTCGATAGCTATCTTCAAGCTGTTAATCAGGGCCTCGTACTCGGCTGCGTTGTTGGAAGCGGGGAAGTGTAGTCGGATCACGTATTTCATCCGCACGCCGAGGGGTGAAACGAAAACTAAACCGACCCCTGCTCCCGTCCGAGTCAACGAGCCGTCAAAGTACATCACCCAGTACTCCTGATCGACAGGGGCTGTGGGTAGCTGGACTTCGGTCCATTCCGCAACAAAGTCGGCGAGGGCCTGGGACTTAATGGCCGTCCGCGGGGCGTAGGTGATGCTCTGGCCCATCAGTTCCATGGCCCATTTCGAGATCCGACCCGTTGAGTCAGGATTATTTATAATCTCACCGAGGGGGGAAAGAACTCACCACCGTGACCGGATGCGCGTCAAAGTAGTGGCGGAGCTTCCTTTTGGAGATGAGGACGGCGTACAGCAGCTTCTGGATCTGCGGATACCTCGTCTTGGTGTCTCCGAGCACCTCGCTCATGAAGTAGACCGGGCGCTGAACCTTGAGGGCGTGCCCCTCTTCTTCACGCTCTACCGCCAACGACGCGCTCACCACCTGTGTAGTCGCCGCGATGTAGAGGAGAAGAGGCTCGCCGGTATTTGGCGGGACCAGGATCGGCGGATTTGTCAAGACCGCCTTGATGTGGTTCAGTGCTGTCTCGGCTTCGTCCGTCCAAATGAACCGCTCGGACTTCTTCAAGAGCCGATACAGGGGGAGGACCTTTTCGCCGAGACGCGAGACGAACCGACTCAACGTGGCTAGACACCCCGTGACCCGTTGCACTCCCTTTAGGTTCTGGATCGGGCCCATCTTTGCGATGGCGTTAATCTTCTCGGGGTTTGCTTCTATCCCTCGGCGGGACACGATGAAGCCCAGAAGCATCCCCCTGGGTACCCCGAAAATGCATTTTTCGGGGTTGAGCTTAACGTCGTTCGCCCTGAGTTTGGCGAACGTGCTCTCCAGGTCGGCCACGAGCTGATCGGCCTGTTTGGACTTGACAACGATGTCGTCCACATATGCCTCAACGGTCGGTCCGATGAGTTCGTCGAAACACCTAAGCATACACCGTTGGTAGGTGGCGCCGGCGTTTTTGAGCCCGAATGGCATCGTCACGTAACAGTACGATCCGAACGGGGTGATGAAGGAAGTCGCAAGCTGGTCGGACTCCTTCATTGCTATTTGGTGGTACCCTGAATACGCGTCAAGGAAGCATAGGGTTTCGCACCCCGAGGTCGAGTCGACTATCTGGTCTATGCGTGGCAAAGGGAAGGAATCCTTTGGGCACGCTTTGTTAAGAGCAGTATAATCAACACACATTCTCCATTTCCCATTCTTTTTTCGTACAAGGACGGGATTGGCTAACCACTCGGGGGTGATACACTTCCTTGATAAAGCCGACCACAAGAACTTCGCGATCTCCTCGCCGATTGCCTTGTGCTTCTCGTCGTCGAAGCGCCGAAGGCGCTGCTTCACGGGTCGGGACCTGGGCCGGATGTCCAAGGAATGCTCGGCGACCTCTCTCGGAATGCCCGGCATGTCCGAGGGCTTCCACGCAAACACGTCGACGTTTGCGCGGAGGAAGTCGACGAGCGCGCCTTCCTATTTGGGAGACAGCTTGGTTCCGATCCGCGCCACCTTCGTACCCGGGTGGTCGGGGTCCAGCTCAATCTCCTTGGTGCCTTCGAGCGGCTCGAATGACGTCAAGCCGCGAGTGAAGTCGGGCACCTCTTCGACGAGGCGTGCCTTAATCGGGGCGAGCTCCTCGGTTGACGCGATGATGGCCGATGCCAGCTCGCAGCTTTCAACCTCGCACTGGTGAGCCCGCTGGAACGATGCTCCTACCGTGATCACCCCCCTCGGCCCAGGCATCTTGAGCTTGAGGTAGGTGTAGTTGGGGACGGCCATGAACTTCGCGTAGCATGGGCGGCCCAAGATGGCGTGGTAGGATCCATGGAATCCCACTACCTCGAACGTGAGGGTCTCCGTCCGGAAGTTGGTCGGAGACCCAAAGGTAACAGGGAGGTCGATCTGACCGAGGGGGACGGCTTGCTTACCGGGGACCACCCGTGGAAAGGCGCCCCGGTTGGACGAATGCGTCCTCGGTCAATCCCCATGGCGTCCAGCGTGTCGGCGTAGAGGATGTTAAGCCCGCTGCCACCGTCCATCAGCACCTTGGTGAGGCGCTTGCGTCCTATGACCGGATCGACCACTAAGGGGTACTTTCCCGGCCTCGGGACGAATTGCGGATGGTCGGCCCGATCGAAGGTGATGGACGCCTCCGACCACTTGAGGAAGGTCCGGGTTGCCGGCTCGGCGGCGTACACCTCTCGGCGTTCCACCTTGGCCCGTCCTTTGCTCACCGACGCCTCCGTCCCGCCGAAGATCATCAAACATCCGTCCGGCTCCGGATAGGGGTCGGCGTCCGCGTTCTCACCCGCCTCCATCTCCTTCGAGGCCTAGTCGGACTTCCTCGGTCGGGGCGCCGGTTTGCGTGGACCCCCAGTCATGAATTTCTTCATGAGGGAGCAGTCCTTGTACAGGTGCTTGACGGGGTATTCGTGATTCGGGCATGGCCCGTTCCACTTCTTCTCGAAGTGGTCGGGGACCTCCCCAGTCGGAGGCTTGAAGGTCGGCTTCGGGTCAGCGGTGGCCACCATGGTGGCCTCGTCGTCGTGCCGCCTGCCCTTGCCCTTCTTCTTCTTCTTGGCGGGGGGTCCCGATGGGCCTCCCTCCGGTTCCTCCGTCTGCTTACCCTTCGGGTCGGCCGACTGGTGGAAGATGGCCCCCACTGCCTCCTCGCCGGCCGCGTGGCTCGTGGCGATGTCAAGCAGCTCCTTCGCGGTGCGAGGGCTCTTTCGCCCGAGCTTGTGGACGAGGGACTTGCACGTCGTCCCTGTGAGGAACGCCCCGATGACGTCGGCGTCAGCGAAGTTGGGGAGTTCGTTACACTGCCGGGAGAAACGTCTGATGTACTCCCGGAGCGTCTCCCCCTGCTTCTGCCTGCAGCTCCTGAGATCCCATGGGTTTCCAGGGCGATTGTAGGTCGCCTGGAAGTTCCCCACAAAGACTTCCCTCAGGTCGGACCAGCTCCCGATTTGTCCCGCGGGGACGTGTTGGAGCCAGGCCCGTGCCGAGTCGGCCAGATGGAGGGGCAGATTGTGGATGATGAAGTCATCGTCGTCGGCCCCTCTGGCCCTGCAGGCGAGTCGGTAGTCCTCGAGCCAGAGTTCGGGATCGGTTTCCCCGTCGTACCTCGGGAAGTTTGACGGGGCTCTAAAGTTGGCGGGGCGAGGAGCCGCTCGGATCCGCGAGCTAAAGGCCCGTGGTCCCGGCGCGTCCGGGCTCGGCGTCCTCTCGCCCTCCTCGTCGTCGTCGTACCGGCCGCCACGACGGGGAGCGCGCCCGTGCCGCCGCTCGGGCTCGCCCTCGGGGAGTCGTCGCCGGCGGGCGTTCAGAATGCTTCGAGCGTCCTGAATCGGGCCGACCCGTTTAAGGATCGGAGCCGCATCCCCGGCGGGACGGGGCTGATGCACCGAGACTCCTTGCTGGGCGCGCCCGCCGTGCCCACCGGAGGGCTGCCTCGAGGCCTCGCGGTGGCTCATCTGCGACGCTCGTCGTCGCGACTGTGAACTCTCGGCCTGCTGAGCCGCGGCTCGCTCCAGAAGTTCGCCGAGCTCCCGCTGCGCCTTGCGGGCTTCCGGCGTCACCGGTGGAGGGAGCCCTCGCACGAGCATAGCCGCGGCGGCTATGTTTTGTCCGGCGCGGGCGAAATGCGGGGGCGGGGCGCCGTCATCGTCGATGATCTGGCGCTGCACGTCCCGCGCATCTCTCCGGGCCGGAGCCGCATTTCCGATCTGTAGAAGCTCGCGCTCAATGCGTTCCCACTCCTGCTCGACTCAGGCACGCTCCTGCTCCAAAAGGCGGCGGGCCTCTTGGAGCTCCTCCCGGCGTTGCCGGGCGTTGTCGGCGTGAGAGCGTCGTGGCGAGGTGGCCGCTCTTCGCGGGGCTGGCTGCCTCGGGGGCGCCGGGGCCTGGTTCGCGACCGGGGCGGCTGCGGGCGCGTTGTGAGCCGGGAGGCCGCCTCCCGGAGCCGCCGGGCCCGAGCCGCTCTCGCTCGCCTCTCCCACCGCCCCATCAGGGGTGTCCGCCATGAAGCACTCGCGGGACGGGTGGTGGCTTTCCCCGACGAGTTCGGTGTCCGACGTCTCCGAAACGGAATCGTCCAGGAGGTCGAAGACCGACTCGGAGACGTGATCGATCATTCCGACGAACTCGCTGTTCGCCGGGGTGTAGCTCAGAAGTCGTGTCACCAGTCGTGACACGACCTCAGCCGCGTTGCGTAAACCGTATGGGGTCGCATACGGCGGGATGGAATCCAGCATCTCCGTGGAGAGCGGGACTCCTCCCACAAGCTGAGTAGCAACGTTCGCCAGGGCGAACCTGACACATCGCGTATCCTCCTGCGTGGGCCGTGACCCCAGGAAGGTCTCGAGCTGCTTCAGCAGCAAGGCCTCGTTGGCCTCCGGACAAGGGTCGCTAGCCTCGTCGTCAGGGGCGTTGATGTTGACATTCGCGAGAGCCTCGGCGGCGGTCGCGACGTCAGCGTCGGGGACGCTGACCGGGGGCGTGGGAGCGATTCTCGTCAGGTCCCCGTCGGCGGTGATGACGAAATCCAGACTTCCGAGACGCAGCTGCGTCCCGGGAGTCTAGCTCGAACCGTGGGTGGCCATCCGAAGCCTGGTGATCGCCGAAACGCGCAAAGGACCCCTACCTGGCGCGCCAACTGTCGGTGTAAGAAATGACCAACTAGTAAATTTAGTGGATTGCGCGTTTAGGCTCGGATGGTTCGCGAGAGGACACAAGGAATTATACTGGTTCAGGCACTAACGCCCTACGTCCAGTGTCGATCTGCTCGTGTTACTCGCGTTGCTCGTAGTAGGGGTTACAAGCCGTCGAGAGAGAGGAGAAGCCTCAAGTCTCTGTGACCGTCTAAGTGTGAGTGTGTGTGTGTTTCTTTTTTTGGTTGTCCGACCCCTCCCCTGAGGCCTTATTTTTGTTTTTATACCTCTGGAGGGAGACCTGTACAAGGCGTGTTCAACAAAATGATGAATAATAAGAAGCTTGCTGGAGAAGTCCTGCCGCCTGCGGGACACTGTGGGCGCTGTTGGAGTAGGTCCTAATCCCGAGCTTGTTAGGGTCGTGCACGTCGCTCCGCGGCGCACGCGGGGCGGCTGGAACAGTTACATCCTTCTGCCACGGCGGGCGGCGCGGCGTGGCCCGTTAATGCTAGTAGGCGGTGCGGTAGATATGCGGCGCGTCCTCCCGGTCCCCTCTTGTTTCGGGTCCCCCTTGTTGACCCATGACACCTGGCCCGGGTAGGGTCGGGCGAGGCGGAGCCAGGTCGGCCGAGGCGGAGATGGGTCGGCCGAGGCGGGGCCAGGTCGGCCGAGGCGGGGCCAGGTCGGCCCTCCCCCTATCTGATGTCCTCCTTGTTTATGGGCTTGATTACGCTTGTCTCCTTCCCAAAACAGCGAGGTCCCTCTCGTCGGTGAGAGGGTCGGATATTGATATCCGACACGAATCTAATGAGCCTAATTAGGCCATGATTTGCAACAATGATACTACAGTAACCATCAGCTAATCATCCACTATTTATGGATTAATTACCGTCATTAGATTCGTCTCGCGATTTTCGGGCGAGATCTATAATTAGTTTTATTATTAGTCTACATTTAGTACTCCTAGATGATAAGATTCTCTTTGCAAAATTTTTCACCAAAATTTTTCACCGGAATTAAACACCCCCTTGTCCTAATTTAATTTCTGTCAGTTACCCCAGCAAAGACAGAAAGATGCAGACCATTCTACCGATATTACCTTACCGGTGCTGGACTTCCAGTAGCGCACACGCATGGTCTTCTCTGAAACTGAAAGCAAAAGGCGCATCTGATCAGGACCGCCAGAGGCAGGAGGCGCATTTGGCATGAAGGGCAGTTGTAACAGAAATATTTGCTGCCGGCCCCGGCCGGCCTACTGCTCGATCAACTGCTCAATGATTGGGAATCTTCAGTCCCACACCAAGCATGGCTATAAAATTGCCTCCAGCTGAAAGCAACTTCACAACTGGATAGTCACAACTTAGAACCTACAAGCTTCACTGGCTCACTTGCCTCTCTTCGCAAGTCTTTTTTCCCATGAGGTTTTCTCAGTTCAGGCACTGAAAGTGAGAGTTGGAGAGATACAAACTGAATAACTGATCGATGGGTGCATGTGTGAACACGCATGATCACTGAATCAGCTTGTTTTTCTCCAATATCTCACCTTCAGAAAATTGCTTGATGTCTAATCGCGCTGCAAGTTGTAGTCGATCTGCGTCGTGTGAACAGATTGGCTATAGAAGCGTGTGTGTCTGCATGTGCTATTTGAGTTGAGGATTAGAGGGAACTGAAACCACATCCGCATGGGAGGAAAATGAAGTGGTGAGGGTTCAGTTTCCTCTAATATCTCACCTTGAATGCTCCATTCTTGGAACGGTTTTAGCAATGACGCACACAGAACTACAGTTGAAGCATCGAAGTTCTCTTCAATGCGTCATTTTCAGTTTGTTTTTTTTTTTGAAACGAACCAGGCAGGAGAGCTGCCGATTATATTAAAAAGAAGGTGAAGTCCAGACTGGACGAAACAACAAATGAAAAAACAACACAAACATCGGCAGGTTGGATTGGGTCCTCAACACATGCCGCACCACGCCAAACGCACTCAACTCAACAACACATCGGCCGGTTGGATTGGGACATCAACACGTGCCGAGCTCAACTCACGTCAAACATACTCTACCCGGTCGGACTGGGACATCGACACGGGCCATAAACTACCCTCGCACATCATGGCAGTCCCCTCAACACTCGCCACCATGGCAACAGCCCTACCACCACCATCAATCCACCAACTCCCAACGAGCAATGCCAACCACCAGACGAAGCCAAGAACCCGCAAGGGCACCACTTGCGCCGCCATAACCGACGATGTTTCGCACCGAGCCAACCGCTGCCATGCAGAGTTGGTCGCCACGAACCGCTGTGAGTCATGTAGCCATCGTACCATCTGTAGCCGCTTGCGCCATCTCACGACGTTGTTCTGCACCGAGCTAACCTTGCCATGCAAGATTAGCCGCCGCATCCCGCTGCAAGCCGCGAAAACAAACTCACGAGTAGCCATCCTTGACCGCCACCAGGCCGCTCACACCACCGCCAACCAATCAAAGGCCATTCCAAAAAAAAGCAAGCATCAGCCGCTGCCGCTGAGGGATCCTCCGAAGCGATGTCTCCAACGAGAGAAACGATGTCCTTAGACGCCGTCATCGCTGCTCCGACTGGAGCACGGCTTTCACCTTGAGGACATCCCACCGGAGAGGGAGTAGGCATCGCACTGACGCCTCCAAGGAGGAGTGTGGCGCCCAAAGGCGTCACCGTCACAAGGCTTTCGCCCATTGCCACACTACCCGATCCAGCAATGAAGTAGTTGGAGAAGAGAGGGGGCCAGCGCAATCAACCACACCCCCACGGCATTGCTGATGCGCTCCTGCAGTAGCAGCTACGCCACCACGGCGCCGCTGGTAGCACCGGTGCAGGCCGCCGAGGCCACGCCACCACGGCGCAGCCAGGAACCTCACAGGCACCTCCTCTTCACGCCATCGCTCCATTGCAGCATAGCAGCTGCTCGCTGCCGGAATCAAGCGCAAGGCCACCACTTTCACCCTCCGCATCTGGCCGTTGCCGTGAGCAGCCCCCACACCCCTCGCGGCTGCCGCCGCGCGAAGCCCAGACGCCTCCTAGGCCGCAGCCGCGCCGCCACGCTGCC
>CM014275.1:59106155-59183184 GCA_004135705.1 Alloteropsis semialata
CGGCGGATCCACGATGGCCGTCGTTCGCCGTCCCCCGCCCAGGACCGGCTCCCGCGACAAATCCGGGCACGAGGCCCCGCCGCCGCCGTCCTAGGGGGCCGCCCGGACTTCCGGCAGCGCCCTCCGGCGGCGGCGAGGGGTTGGGAAGGGGGGGAGTGGGTGGCGGCGGCTAGGGTTTCGCGTCGCCGCCCGAGTCGCCCGAGCGGGAGGGCGACGCGGGGGCCGGGGCAATTAATTTTTTATCTGGTTTCATTTTCAGTTTGTTAATTTTCCTGTAATAAATTCGTCCGAATTGCTCGATTCTTGGACATGAAGGGTAGCAAAAACAAAAAAATGAACCTTAAATACTTTATATACAACCATGTTTCAGGTTGCTAATTCAATCATCTTGCTAGTATTTGCTTCGATTAAATTAGGGACATTTTATATATTAAAAAAAAAGACTAGGAACAGAAATATTCAGGCGGTCTATGGGCTTAAGTTTTTTTTTAGACCAGTCTATGGGCTTAAGCGAAATGTTAAGGAGGGAGGCCCAAGGCCCAACGAACCGTTCCGCCATGTCTCTGCACTCCTCTTCGGCTGCATCGTGCGCACTGGCTCCGATCGCCGGCGGCGAGCAGGCGAGCAGCATCGATCCGCGTCCAATCTGCCCACATTCCCCATATCCCCACTCTCTGCCGCACCGAGCGACCGTGCGTGCCGCGCTGCCACGATGGCATTGGCGAGAAGGGAAAGTCCGCGGCGCTGGGCATGGTCATCGGCGCATGGGCGCATGGCCGCGGCCGCGGTTCAGTGTGCGGCGGGAGCTGGCTGGGGTGGAGGTCGGGCTTGACATCGTGATCGACCACGCTCGCACGTAAGCTCTTCCCTTGTTCTGCCACTATCAAAAAATCGCTAGCCATTCCGCCCCTATAGTGTTCGATCAAATGCCTAAGGGTGTTTCTCAAGTAGAACATATGAGATCTTAGTTCCGGACGAAACGCCGAAGGGTGTATTTTGCACAGCTTTGACCAGTATCAATCAATCGTCTGAATTTCCTGTATACTAGTGTTATTACGTTTCCTTGGTTTTTCGAAAATTGTGTATCACATATGCTAGACTACGGCTCGGTCCTAATCTGTGATGCCACTTAAAATTTGGTTTTGTTAGGCCTTGGAGAGCTCTGTGCCTTGTCTTTACATTCTCTCTTTATGAGATTCTGAACCCACGAGGCCAGATGCTCAATTGGCCAAGCTATCCGTTATGACATGCTAGGCCCTGTTTCTTGCTTGCACTCGCTCGGTAGGCTTGTGGTCGCTCCGTTGCCTGTTTTGCTCTGTTCCGTGTCTGCCCACTTTATTTATAGTGTAATGAGCCTGGATAGCTTGGCTCTCTTGACCGCTTGGATGCTTATGGTTCTCACCCTTTGTGTCCTTCTTTATCATCACTTACTTGATTCCATTATGAGTTCATGATCTATATATGTTGCCTCTGGGCGTGTTTAGATTCCCAAAGTTTGCATAAAGTTTTCACCTTGAGAACTGTGTCAGTTCATTTCTTCTCTCTGTGCACGCGACCCAATGCATAAACTTTTCACCCTTTTCGCCAATCTAAACACCCCCTCTATTTGATTGCTATTATGGATGCCTTAAACTCGTCAATGCTGTCATGAAACTTGCTTGTTGAGCTATGCCTATATCTATGACTAAGATCACTGTAACCTCGGAGTAAATTTACATGCCTCAGGAAGATGGCAAACATGCCTACACAAAAGTTACAACCCAGGCGCCAGCCTAATATTACATTGAACTTACATAACATGTGATAGTCATGTTATGGAAAATTAATATGGTTTGTTAAAATAAGCACTGGACGGGTGCAGCACAAGATTTTATTTGAAAAATAGAATATGGCTAAATGTACAAATATTTAACTACAACTTGAGGACACTGCTGCACCTGCAATCATTTGAGTACAAACGCATGGATTCATTTCATATTCTTTTGGTACAATATTTCTTTCTTTGGCATATTTTATTCTAGTGCCCTGACTGGCAATGCGATCGCTCCTTCCTTTTTCTCTTTCTCATCAAGTGCTGACCACCTTTATCTTCATCCACATATTCCTGCTCCCACTTCCCCTTTCCCTCATTCCTTCGTCCAGATCTCCTTCCCCTGAAACATTGTGCTTTTTTCTGTGCATTCTCGAGAGCTGCAAATGCAGCAATGGCGGAATTGGTATCCAGTATGGTCATCGGGCCACTGGTCTCCATGGTGAAGGACAAGGTGTCCAGCTGCCTGAGGGACGAGTACAAGATGATGAAAAGTATGGAAGAGCAGCACGAGATCTTGGAGCGCAAGCTACCAGCAATCCTGCTCATCATCGATGATGCAGAGGAGAAGGGTGCATACCAGCCAGGAGTGAGTACCTGGCTCAAAAAACTCAAGAAGGTGTCCTATGAAGCAAATGATGTCTTCGATGAGTGGAAGTACGAGGCACTTGCACGAGAAGCAAAGAAGAGAGGGCACCACGATATACGTGGCACGGATGCTGTATGCCTCTTTCCAACATATAATCCCATTATGTTCCGTCGCAGGATGGGAAAGAAGCTACAGAAAATTGTGCAAGACATCGAGGTCCTGGTCACAGAGATGAACACCTTTGGTTTCAGAAGCAGGCGACAAGTACCATCATCGATGCCATTGCGGCAGATGGATCCTGTCATGATTGACTCTGAGAAAGATATCATTAGCAGGTCCAGAAATAAAGAGAAGAAGAAGATTGTGAAGACATTACTTGACCATGCTAACAATGCTGATCTTCTGGTTCTCCCTATTGTTGGATTGGGTGGGCTGGGCAAAACCACCTTTGTGCAGCTTCTTTACAGTGACCCCGAAGTAGAGAAGCATTTTCAGTTCCAGAAGTGGTGTTGTGTGTCAGATGATTTTGATGTGGGTAATGTTGCAAGAAGCATCTGCAACAGCTCAGAAGAAGATAGCGAAAAGGCATTTCAAGACCTTTGCAAAGAACTAAGTGGAAAGAGGTGCCTCCTTGTATTGGATGATGTATGGAACGAGGATGTTAATAAGTGGGAAAAACTGAAAACCTGTCTTCAGCATGCTGGCTCAGGTAGTGTGATATTGACCACAATTCGTAATGCAAAAGTAGCCCAAATTATGTCTGGGGGTAAAGGTCGACCCCATAAGCTGGAAAATATAGATGATGTGTTTCTAAAGGAAATACTCGAGATAAGGGCATTCAATTTGCAGAAGCCAGAATTTGCTAAGCTAGAAGATATTGTTAATGAGATTGTGAAGAAATGTCATGGTGCTCCATTAGCTGCCAAAGCCACGGGATCTATGCTGAGTACCAAAACTAGCAAGGATGAATGGATGGCTGTATTTAAAAAAAAGCAGCATTTGCAATGCGGAGACTGGAATTTTACCCATACTAAAACTCAGCTATGACAACTTACCATTACACATGAAGCAGTGCTTTGCTTTTTGTGCTGTGTTTCCAAAAGATTATGAGATTGATGTGGAGACTTTAATCCAACTGTGGATGGCTAACGACTATGTACCACGTGAGGAGGATGTCCCTCTTGAAACAACTGGAAGACGGACTTCCGATGAGCTAGCTTGGAGGTCAATCTTTCAAGATGCCGAGCAAACCACATTGGGGGGTCAAAACTGGAATCATTTTCCTTGTATTAAGAGATGCAAGATACATGATCCTATGCATGACATTGCTCTGTCTATTTTAGGAGAAGAATGTGCAACTATCACTAAAAGGCCTGACCAAAAGTTGTTGTCAGAACACAGTCGGCACATGTTTTCATCATACACTAAAAACTCATCTGATTGATTTTTTGAAGAAACAATCCCCAACTCTCCACACATTGTTTTGTTCGCATGGGGTTCTGAATGAATGGACGCCACATATGCCAAAGTACAATTCTCTGCGAGCACTAATGCTTCCATGTTGTTTGGAATTCAAAATCAGACCAAGGCATTTACTACACCTAAGGTATCTTGATCTTTCATGCAACTTGTGGATCAAACTACTTCCTGAAGAAATAAGCATCCTGTATAATCTACAGACCCTGAATCTTTTGGGCTGTTTGGAACTTTGTCGGCTGCCAAGGCATATGAAATATATGGCAAGCCTCCGACGCCTCTATACTGAGGGATGCAGATCATTAGAGTGCATGCCTCCAGACCTCAGAGAATTTAGTTCTCTGCAGATTCTGACATATTTCGTGGCTGGTGCTAGCATTGGCTGCAGTACTATTGGAGAACTGCAAAACTTAGACCTTGGTGGCAAATTGATGTTGAGTTGTTTGGAAAATGTAACAGAGGCACAAGTAAAAGCTGCAGCTCTTGGAGATAAAGAGAAACTCAGGCATTTATCTCTTCAATGGAATAGTGAATGCCATGAGGAACCGGTACCAGATGGTTATATGAAGGTATTAGGAGCCCTTAAACCTCATGATGGACTGGAGATGCTAAGGATGGTTAGTTACAAAAGCACGTGTTTACCAGCATGGATGAAAGATCTTAGTTCGTCGCAGAAGCACTTGACTGAGCTCAGTCTAGTTGGCTTTACAGTGTGTGTGGATTTTCCTCAATTTAGCCATTTGGAAGCTCTTCGAATTCTTCGTTTAGAAAAACTGGATAACTTGCAATGCCTATGCAGCGATGGGGCATCATTAGCATTTCTGAAACTAAAAGAACTCCGGTTACTTGATCTGAAGACCATGGAAAGATGGGTGGCTGATGAAGGGAGAGAGGGAGGAGAACTGGCATTTCCTCAACTTGAGATTCTTACTATTTGTGGCTGCCCGAAGCTGGTTACTCTACCTGAAACACCAAATCTCAAGGTTGTACGACTTGATGAAGGAAAAGCACAGCTATCATTATTAATAGTTACATATAGATACATGTCTTCACTTTCAAAGCTAAGCTTATGTGTTGGTGATAAAGAAGCAGCAGTTGAGCTAGACGATGAGAATGTCAACGAGGAGAATGTCGAGTCACCTCTGTTAGAACTGATATTATCTTACTGTGACTTCTTCTTCCTGTCAAGTCCTTCACAGCCAACAGTTAGGATCTGGAGATGGTTTGGCAATCTTGTTGTTTTGCATATTAGTAGATGTGATGCACTCATGTACTGGCCTGATGATGTGTTCCAAAGTTTGGTGTCCTTGAAGCATTTGTACATTTCTTTTTGCCAGAATCTGTTGGGGCCTGCACAGCTAATGGGTGATACAGTGCCAGCAATGAGACGGGTCCTGCCACACCTAAAAAGTTTATATGTAAGCAATTGTGATAAGTTGGCTGAGCTATTTGTTCTTCCCCCATCTATCCGTGATATGTATATTTTGTCCTGTATAAATCTTCAAGTTCACATGGAAGGAGGATACAGAATCTAAAAGTGTACATGTGGAAGAGCTAGACACACTTACGTTGCCAGAACACTTTGCACCTACCAGTATGCCAAAGCAATTGCCAACACAAAGAAATCACCCTCTGCCTTGCCTGGACTATCTAGAGATAAGTGATTGTTATAGCTTGGCAACACTCCCAAACCTACCCCCGGCTCTCAAGTCGTTAAGTATCAGCGGGTGTTCAGAGCTTTGTTCTGTGTCAGGGCAGCTGGATGCGCTTGAGATTTTAAACATTCGTGGCTGCAATAAGTTGCAGTCGCTGGATTTCCTGGGACACCTGCCGGTGTTAATGAACCTCAGGCTTGAGAGGTGTAAATGTTTGACATCCTTACCAGGTGCTCTTGGGAGTTATTCAGCTCTGCAGAGGCTTACTATCAGATATTGCCCATCCATAGATATGAAGCCTCTTTACAAGCAACAGCAGCAGCGCCTTCACAACCTTGAAGAAAGAGACTTGTCACATGCTCATTCAAGTGATCCCTATGAAGGTATGCTCCAATCCATTGTACTTCTATCTGCATCCTACCTTTTCTCTTGCCCTTTGTTTTGCAAATTTCAATATTTAATTCCCTTTGCTTGTATGTTGTCTTATGCAAGTTCTCTGTGTTCATTTGGTTGTTTAAAATGCAGCCAGTCAATTTCAAGTTCTTGGCTGTTCTTATTTCCTCACAGCTCAATTTATGCTAGCTTTTCTTCTTTTTTTTGGCTGAGGAGACGGAAAAGAGTGGGATCTTGGGTTGGGTTGGGCTATTGTAACTTCTCTGATGAGAGAGACGCCACTCCAGAATAGTTTTTTTGGATGTTGATAGATAGGAAATTGTTCTAATTGTTTATTACAAAGCTGATAATTCAAAAGTTATCTAGCTCCCTTCCCTCCTCCATGTGGACTTTAGAGCAAGTGCACGACAGTGCATCTGTCTAGGACTACAGTGGTTAGCCCATCAAGCACCACAGGGGGAGTTCGGTTTACCATACTTTTCCTATGATAATGTGATTATGTGTGTCCCTGAGTCGAGACCAAAGCCCAACTGCCCAAGGAGTAACAATTAGGCTTGATTCGCACAACTAGTTAGTCTAGACCAAACTCCAAGGAGTAACAATTAGGCTTGATCCGCACAACTAGTTATATTCAGTAACGTGCAACTTTTTTTATTTCTCTATACTTTGGACGAATTTCAGTAGGAGAGCGTGACTGATGGGCCCCATTTTGTTTAATATTTGCTCGACAATCCTCTTCTTAGGATGCCATTAAGTTACAAGTTTGATATGTTTGCCTTGGATGCAGCAACTAGTTCCCAAACTGAAGGGGCCTTGGGGCCTAAACTGAAGGACCCCAAAACCTGGAAGTATGCTATTCCTGGACGTCGGCGTTGCCCTTACTGAGCTCATAAATGCAGATTACATTACAAAAGGTTTGTGGCATTATACAATTTATACAATGCAACTTGTAATCATTAAGTTGGTTGTGCTTGTGTAGTTGTGTCTTGTTGATCATGTGTGGCTCCCATTCAAGATTGACCATCAAAGGAGATATCGTGGAAATAAAGTCTGCTACTTATCGAGGATCGCCGGCATGACGTTTTAGAGTTTTCAGATTCTAGGATCTGACAAATTAAAGCAGCTTGAAAACATTGATCTATCTAGAAGCATCCCAAGTTTCACAGCAGTCAGTGAAGGTCAATCTGAACACAGCATGTGTCGTATCCGCCGTATGTAAAACTTTTCTTGAACAAGGAACTCGTGCTGCTTTTCTTTTTTAAAAAAATGTTCAGCACCTGATTTATTGGCTTTGGGCCTGGCAACAAAACATGCCTGGATCAAAACTCATGGCACACGACAACCAATGTTGTCCAGAATGTTCAGAACATTTTCCTGAGCCTCATCATTTCAAGTTTCTCAAAGAACTTACAATTTTGCAAATACCCCATATATTATTTGCTGTCGCATCTTCTGATATACGAAATGTAAAACACCTTTGTTACTTTGATACAGAAAATATAGTTTCTTTGTTTCTTTCTGTCTGTTATGATCTGGTGCGTATCCCTGAGATTGCTCATGTTATCCCAACGTGCCCTCTGAACATCACAAGACATCAGTCTCTGGCAAAAGAGGCCCTTTGGGCTGGCTTAGCACGTGAAAACAAATAATGGGCCATAGTGAGCTAGGCCCGGCCCGTGAAGCGGCCTGCCGTACTGCACGAGTGGGATGCATCCACACGACTCCGCTCGCCTCCGTCACTCTCCTCGCTCTTCCTCTCCGGCTCGCCGATCTTGCCCGCCTGAACCTCAGATCCGGTCATCCGGCCGATTCGCCGCCGCCAGTGAAGGCGGATTCGAAGCTCAGAGGAGCTTCACGAGGTATTCTCTTTCCCCTCGTTTTTTCATCCAGATATGCTTGCCCACTTCCCCTGAACAGTGTGCTTTGTTCTGCGAGTTCTCCGCAGCTGCAATCGACTGCAGCTATGGCGGAATTGGTGAGCAGTATGGTCCTCGGGCCGCTTGTCTCCATGGTGAGGAACAATGTGTCTAGCTACCTTCTGGATGAGTACAAGGTGATGGAAGGTATGGAGGGGCAGCGCGAGATACTGGAGCGCAAGCTACCGGCCATCCTAGACATCATCGACGACGCAGAGGAGAAGGGTGCATACCGGGAAGGAGTACGAGCCTGGCTCAAAGCACTCAAGAGGGTATGCTATGAAGCAAATGATGTCTTGGATGAGTTCAAGTATGAGGCGCTCCGGCGAGAAGCCAAGAAGAGGGGGCACCAGCCGCACCACAGTATCCTTGGCATGGATGTTGCCAGCCTCCTTCCTTCTTATAACCCTATTGTGTTCCGTCGCAGGATGGGCAAGAAGCTGCAGAAGATTGTGCAGGACATCGAGGTCCTAGTCGCAGAGATGAATGCCTTTGGTTTCAGTCACAACAAACAAGCACCATCCTTGAAGCCATGCCGTCAGACAGATCCTGTCATGATTGAATCTGAGAAGGATATTGTCGACAGGTCCAGAAGTGAAGAGAAGAAGAAGATTATGAAGATATTACTTGACCATCCTAACAACGCTGATCTTCTGGTTCTCCCTATTGTTGGATTGGGTGGGCTGGGCAAGACAACCTTTGTGCAGCTAGTTTACAGTGACCCTGAAATAGAGAAGCATTTTCAGCTCCAGAAGTGGTGTTGTGTGTCAGAGGATTTTGATGTCGGTAATATTGCAAGAAGCATCTGCAATAGCACAGAGAAAGATAGTGAAAAGGTATTGCAGGACCTTCAGAAAAAACTAAGTGGAAAGAGGTGCCTCCTCGTGCTGGATGATGTATGGAATAAGGATGTGAATAAGTGGGACAAGCTGAAGACCTGTCTTCAGCATGCTGGCACAGGTAGTGCAATTCTGACCACAACTCGTGATGCAAAAGTAGCTCATATTATGTCTGGGGGTAAAGTTGATGCCCATAATCTGGGAAATCTAGATGACGTATTTTTAAAGGAAATACTCAAGAGAAGAGCGTTCATTTTGCAGAAGCCAGACCATGATAAGTTGGAGGACATTGTTAATGAGATCGTGAAGAGATGCCGTGGCTCTCCTTTAGCTGCCAAAGCCATAGGATCAATGTTGAGCACCAAGACTAGCAAGGAGGAATGGATGGCTGTGTTAAAGAAAAGCAGCATTTGTAATGAGGAAACTGGAATTTTACCGATACTCAAGCTCAGCTATGACAACTTACCACCACACATGAAGCAGTGCTTCTCATTCTGTGCTGTGTTTCCAAAAGATTATGAGATTGCTGTGGAGAATTTGATCCAACTGTGGATAGCCAATGACTATGTACCAGTTGAGGAGGATGTCCCTATCGAAACAGTTGGACGGCGAACTTTTGATGAGCTAGCTTGGAGGTCGTTCTTTGAGGATGCGCAGCAAACCACATTGGAGGATCAAAACTGGAGTCATTTTCAGAGTATTAAGACATGCAAGATACATGATCTTATGCATGACATTGCTTTGTCTGTTTTAGGACCAGAATGTGCAACTATCACCAATACACCTGATCAAAAGAAGTTGTTGTCGAAACACATTCGGTACATGTTCACATTGTATCCTGAAACTGGAACTCATCTTATTGATTTTCTGAAGAAACAAGCCCCAACTCTTCAGACATTGTTGTATTCATATACGGGTCCAACAAAGTTGACGCCATATCTGCCAAAATATAATTCCCTGCGAGCACTTAAACTTCCTTGGTGTTTGGAATTTAAAATCAGACCAAGGCACTTACAGCACCTAAGGTATCTTGATCTCTCAGGAAACTGGTGGATCAAACAACTTCCTGAAGAAATAAGCATTCTGTATAATCTACAGACCCTGAATCTTTCAGAATGTTGGGAACTTTGTCAACTTCCAAGGGATATGAAATATATGGCAAGCCTCCGACACCTCTATACTGAGGAATGCAGATCACTGAAGTGCATGCCTCCAGACCTTGGAGAACTCACTTCTCTGCAGACTCTGACATATTTCGTGACTGGTGCTAGCTCTGGCTGCAGTACTCTTGGAGAATTGCAAAACTTAGACCTTGGTGGAAAATTGATGTTAAGTTGTCTGGAAAATGTAACAGAAGTACAAGCAAAAGCTGCTACTCTTGGAAATAAAGAGAAACTCAGGCATTTATCTCTTGAATGGAGTAGTGAATGGCATGAGGAATCAGTCCCAGATGGTCATAAGAAGGTGTTAGAAGCCCTTAAACCTCATGATGGACTGGAGATCCTAAGGATAGTTGGTTACAAAAGCAGTTATTTACCAACATGGATGAAAGATCTTAGTTCGTCGCAGAAGCACTTGACTGAGCTCCATCTAGTTGGTTTTACAATATGTGAGGAATTTCCTCAACTTAGCTGTTTTGAGGCTCTTCAAGTTCTTTGTTTAGAAGAACTGGAAAAATTGCAAAGCCTATGTAGCAATAAGGCATCATTGACATTTCTGAAATTAAAAGAACTCCGGCTACATAATCTGAAGAGCATGGGAAGATGGGTGACAACTGAAGGGAGAGAGGGACTAGAAGTGTCATTTCCTCAGCTTGAGAATCTTGTTATTCATGGCTGTCCAAAACTGGTTACTCTACCTGAAACACCAAATCTCAAGGTTGTAGAGCTTCATGAAGGCAAGGCGCAGCTATCTTTACTAATATCTACATATAGATACATGTCTTTACTGTCAAATCTAAAACTGTCTGTCTCTGATAAAGAAGCAGCACTTGGTCAAGACTATGAGAATGCTGAGTCACCTCTGTTAAAACTGACGTTATCTGGTTCTGACTTTTTCTTCCTCTCAAGTCCATCACGGCCAACAATTGGGATCTGGAGATGGTTTGGAAAACTTGTTTTTTTGAAAATTAAACACTGTGATGCGCTCATTGACTGGCCTGAGGATGTGTTCCAAAGCCTTGTATCCTTGAAGCATTTGCGTATTTCTGAGTGCCAGAATCTGGTGGGGCCCACACAGGTTAAAGATGAGCCTGCACCGACGAAGAACCAGGTCCTGCCACTTCTAAACAGTATGCGTATATCATTTTGTGAAAAGTTGACAGGGCTTTTTGTTCTTCCACCAACTATCAATGAAATACGAATTGAGGCCTGTAGAAGTCTTAAGTTCACATGGGAGGAGGATGCAGAATCAAACAGTGTACGTGTGGAGCAGCCAGACACAAGTACGTCACTGAAATATTGTGCATCCACCAGTGTGCCAAAGCAATCAGTGGCATGGACAAATCATCCTCTACCTTGCCTGGAATATCTACTCATAGATGACTGTGATAGCTTGGTAACACTCCCACAGCTTCCGGCGGCGCTCAAGCGGTTAATTATCATCTCTTGTCAGAACCTTTGTTCTATGTCAGGGCAGCTGGATGCACTTACGTACTTGAGCATTTATGACTGCAATAAGTTGCAGCGACTGGATTCCATGGGGTACCTGCCGGCCTTAGTAAGCCTCAGACTTGAGGGGTGTAAACATTTGGCATCCTTACCGGGTGCTCTTGGAACTTATTCAGCTCTGCGGGAACTTAGGATCAAATATTGCCCATCCTTAGATATGAAGCCTCTTTACAAACGCCTCCAACAGCGCATTGACAGCCTTGAAGAAAAAGACTTGTCACATGCTCATTCAAGCGATCCCCGAGAAGGTATTTTCCAGTCCATTGTTCTTCTATATGCAGCCTACGTCTTCTATTGCCCTTTGTGTTGCAATCTCAGGTTTTAATTCCCTGGGCTTGTATGTTGGCTTATGCGAGGTTACTGGGTACATCTGATTGTTTAGAATTGAGTCGGTCGATGTGTGGTTATTCAGAATAAGTTTTGCGGGTGATAGATAGGTCATTGTTCTGATTGTTGTACATCTGATTCTTTAGAAATTCAGTCTGTCGATGTGTGGTTATTCAGAATAAGTTTTGGCGGGTGACAGATAGGATTGTTCCATAATTGTTTATTACCATGCCAATTAGTCAGCAGATTTATCTGGTCCCATTCCCTCCTCCATCCGGGAGGTTAGCCTATGCAATTTGGCTTTGATCCCGACTACTAGTAATATCCAATAATGTGTGCCTTTGTGAGCCCATTTTTTTTATAAAAAAAAATGTTCGCCCTCTAATCTTCATAAGATGCAATTCAGTTACAAGTCCTTTCTTTCTTTCTTTTTTGAGAAAATTCAGTTACAAGTTCAAAGCTTGGTATACTCATCTTGGATGCAGCTAGTGGTAAATTCTGATATCATCTTTCCATTGTTAGGGCCTAAACTGAAGAACCCAAAAACCTGGAAATATGTTATTCCTGGATATCGGCGGTACTGAAGTCCCAACTCCCAAATTGAAAAGTACATATTGCAAAAGGTTTGTTGCACTAAACTATGCAGCTGGTGTCCATTAAGTTGGTTTATTTAAAGAATCTATTTTGATTTCTGCTTGTGACCATTTCTGATCGTTTATTTAAAGATTAAAGCATGGAAACCACGACGGGCAGGCGCAGAGCAGAGAGCAGGGCAGAGCAGGCAGCAGTTGCAGACATCAGTGGTGAGGCAGAGGGCTTGTTGGTTGGGTATGGGACGGTATGGCCTTTGCTATGTGCTTCTGTTTCATCGTGGAAGGTCTGTGAACTGAGATAAATTGCTGATAGCTGCAGGGGTGGAACTTTCTTCTTTTTTTTTTGTCTCCCCTCGATGAAATAGCAGCTTCTCTTCTCTACCCTTTATTTCTATTTTCGTGTGTTGTAGATGCAAACAGTGTAGTCCGTCAGTGTCTGAGGGCAGGGTTTCCTTTTTCCTTTGCCAGTCTTCTGAAGAGTGGTTCTCATCTTCTGAAACTGAAGGCAAAAGATGCATGCGTTCAGAATGTAAAGGCAAGGTAGGCAAGGAGCAATTGGCATGAAGAGCAGGTGTAAGTGTGTAACAGAAACACACACATGCTGCCGCCTGCCGTCCTGCTGCTGCTCAATGATTGGGAATCTTCATCTCAACACCAACATGGTTATATATTTGCCTCCAGCTTAAAGCAGCAACTTCACAACATGGATAGTTTCTCTGGTTATCATCTTGCTATGAGCTTTTCAGTTCAGGCACTGAAAGTGAGAGTTGGAGGAATACAAACTGATTGATTCAAGGCCAAAAACTTGGTCACTGAATCAGCTTGTTTTTCTCCAATATCTCACCTTCAGTTGAGTGCTTGATGTCTAGGTATGCTACACGAGTTTACTCTGCGACATCTGAGCAGATTAGCTACAGGAGTATGTATGTATTATGTATACATATGTCATTTGAGATGAGGATTAGAGGGAACCGAACCTGATCCATGGGAATAAAAGAAGTGATGAGGGTTCAGTTTCTTCTAATATCTCACTTTGAATGGCCCATTTGGACAACAATTTTAACGCTCAGACGTACAAAATTATACATTAATACAGTATCAGGCGTCGAAGTGGGCATTTAGCCCCGTTTCAGTTGTTATTTTTCCTGTACCGTCAATGAACCTCAAACTACCAGATTTTTCTCCACAGCTTGCTGATGATAGTTTTGCTGAATGGTGGCAGAAGGCGGAATGCAGAGGCATAAGTGGAGAAGCCTATGGGTAAAGGGCTCAATTTCACTGATCATGCTAGGTACCTGGTTGATCTGGAACCAGCAAAACGACTGCGTCTTCAACAATGCATCGCCATCAGTCCAGGGCCTGCTTCATGTAGCAGAGGAAGAAGTGTCCCTGTAGAGCAATTATGTTTTTGGTTGTCTGTCTATTATGAAAAAGGCGCAGGTGTAACTATCAAAACCCAAACTTTATAAAATTATTTCTTCTTCTTAGTGCAATGACTGCATATTCAAGAGAGAGAAAACACTTTGCTGACCCAACATCAGATTGCCGACTTGCCGTCCGCCTGATCCCATCATCTTGGAAGCATTTGGTTTGATGCAACTGGAATTGAAATAGAATGTTCAGGTCTAAAGGTACATCACAATTCACACATATATTCTTAGAATTGCCTTAGGCCTTGATTAGTTCCAGCAAGTTTCTGCAATTCAACCAAAAATAACGCATTGAAAAACGTCCCTCCCCCTCTCTGCAACACGCTTCCCAATGCACTTTTTTCTAAATGAAATTCAACCAACTTTCACGAACTAAACAAGGCCTTAATCAGAACTCATGCTACAAGTCAACCAAATTAGGTTTCCCCGAATGTAGAGAAATTCCTTCTGAGCTTTTATCATATCCAGATTCAGACATGTGGAAGGCAAACTTCTGGTTGTAGGCCACATAATCTTGTAAGCATTTTTCTTTTTATGTAACTGGAGAAGAATACAGATCCAGGGCATAAATGTTGTTGCGCATGCTCTACTGATTAAGGCGCTAAATGTGAATGATACATTACATATACATATATTACAGAAAATCTGTGAAGCTTCCAAGAAAAAAGCTGCCTCTCTTCTTGTTGAGTCGCCTTGACGATTGTGCAGGCACAGATATCTTGATCATGGATGCCTATTGATTGTCACAAATGTACAAGTATAATTATCTGTAGAGTGAGTGGCATAAAGCCTTTCAAGGATGATGTACCCTATGTTTCCGAGTATATACAACCACTGCTTGTGGGGAATCGACTCAAATGAAAAACATCTCAACTCAATAATCCTCAAGCAATGCATCCAAATGTTTCCTCCTGGCAGCATGCTTCAGCTTCTCCATGGCAATGAGTCCTACTTGCCTCACACGCTCCCTCGACAACCCAAACCTGGGGAATATATTTTCCACGCCAGAATTAGAATATCAAAATCCAAAGAATTCTCTGCAAGTTCTCATGGCTGTGCTTGTGATGTGGCAAGACTGTGTAAACAAATTTCAGACCCTTCTCAAGTAAGCGAAATGACCAGGGTATGGGTATAACAATGCATAAACAAATTTCTCTTCATTAGTCAAGACTAAATACTTACTGTCTGCTAATATCCTCCCATGTATGGCATTGTTTCCCTATGCCATGGTATAGCCGAATAATGTCCCTCTCTCGCTCGTTCAGGGTTGAATTTATAAGATTATTGACTTCCTCCTGGCATCAGCAGAATACTATGTCAAAATACATTTGGAAGTGTCTTAGAGGGTTCATCATTTGTATGCTAGGTAATTCAGAAAAACAATGGTGTACTCAGAAAGAAAAGAAAAGAAAAGAAAAGAAAAGAAATGGTGTAATCATGTGAGATTAGTATGTTAGGCCAACGTATCACAACCAAAAATGAATGGAAGCTATAATAATTGTTTGATGCTATTGTTGCCCCAAAAAAATAAGAAAATTTTCGCTAGTCAGAGTTCTTTTTTAAAAAAATTGATCTAGTCAGAGGTATTCAGAAGAACATTAGTATGCATACCTTGAGATACCCCTCCTCAAATCCGTGCCACGGATCATTTGCGACATTTTCATCCTCTATATACTGAAACAAGGAGAAAATGGGAGCAAACTTAGTTTCTTGCATATCTCAAGACAAAAGGATGGAACGCTTCAGAAGTTATAATATAACAACTTACACTATGGAGTGTCTCGCCAGGTAGGCCATTTAAGGAGGGGAATGCCTGTTGATCCAGTGAAAGAACTTTGTTCACAGCCTGCATTTGCAACCAGAAAAATGTTTTTAAGAATGGCAAAAATGTCAAAGAGCCTTGACCAATGGAATTCCACCACGATAAAGAGTACTACCTCTGTAGCATTGTGCACTTTCCTCTCTGATATATTGAGTGACTCTGCGATGTTCTGAAATCATCACAAATAGTTGGGAAAAAAAGGTCAGATAATTGTGTTTATTTTTTAAAAAATACAAATATGAAGCCAAATTAGAAAACATGGTAGAAGTTAGGTGGAACAAAACTAGCCAAAATTTCTTCTATATAGCCTCCTTACTTCAACTGTTGGAGCAATTCCTTGATCTTCCAACGCATATTTTGCACTACGAATTGCGATCAGCCTCTCATGCAAATAAGTAGGAAGCCTGAATGTTTTTGAGTTCTCAGCCAATGCTCTCGAAACACCCTGTTACAAAGCAACGAATGGAATCCTCAACTTAGCCATGCTCTGATCAGGTCTCAATAGTATGAACACATGATTTGTTCGTTGTTCCTAAACCATTTGTATGACGACAAAACACAATGGACAGGTTTGCTCTCACCTGACGAATCCACCAGTATACGTAGGTGGAAATCCTAAATCCCCTTGATGCATCAAATTTTTCGATCCCGCGGAGTAGCCCAATCAGACCACCCTGCAGTATTCAATGGAGATACAAGATGTGTTATGTTTAAAGCTTTTTTCAATGGTCATGTTTAAAGCTTCCAAGTAGGACAATTGCTCTAGTGGAACAAATAGACATTGATATTGGAATAAGCAGATACAGGTCAGTTGAACATCAACACAGCTTACGACATTACCTGAATAAGGTCTGCCAACTCGACACCGAGGTTATCATACTTCTGGGCAATGGATATCACCAAACGGATGTTGCTCATTGTCAACATCTCCCTTGCAAGAAATGACTCACGCATCCTTGCGCGCAGTTCAGGGGCTGATATCCGTAGTGATTGTGCCAGCTGCTTGTATGAAGGCTCATTCCCCAGTTTGTCCTTCAGCCTGAATAAAAAGTTGGGGGAGGAGGATCAGATAGTGAATTGGACTGCAATGCAGAACAGCGAGCATTTTCAGTTGTTCATTTGCTTGCTACTATACTCATTGACTACAATGCAGAATAGCAAGAATTTTCAGTTGTTCATGATGTGAAGCATATGCACATTTCAGTTTTAGACTCATTGCATCGAATATGCATCATATATATGCTGATATTGCAAACAATATGGTTTTGGGAGATATCAGATCAGTATCAAATTTCAAGTGATGATGGTGGCGTTATAATTGACGTGCAGCATTTGAATTGAAATATTACTTTGATCTTTGGTGCTGGAGCCAAATGCCGTCCTTGATCTTCTTGGAGAGCTGGACGACCTGCTTGTGCGTGAGCAGCTCCTTGCTGACGGTGCCCCGGAGGTAGATGCGGTTCCGGCTCTGCATCAGCTCCGGGCTGATGGTCACGCTCTTCCGGCCAGCGCCCCGCCGGCGGCCGCTCATCCGCCTCTGCCGCGCCGACACGCCCGACCGCGCAACCACCACCGTGGACTGTCTAGTAAGGCTCTTGTGGTGCTCCTCCTCTTCCTCGCCCTCGGTGGAGGAGACGTCGTCGTCGAAGGGCAGCTCCCACTGCTTCTCGAGCATGGACCGATGCAGCAGGACGATGGCCTCGAGCGAGGACTCGAACTCGAACTCGGAGTTCATGTCCAGCTCCGGGGTCGGCGCGGCGTGGTCCGCTGGCAACGGGGGAGGCGGCGGCGGTGCGAGCGCGGGCGCGGAGTGGTTCCTGAGCGCGCGGATGGCGTGCGCGCGCGCGTGGCCAGCGGGAGATGAGGAGGCTGCGGGGGCGCGGTGCGCGACGACGGTGAGCTTGGGCGCGGCGGGCGCGAACTGCAGCGACGGGTGCGCGTCCGGTGGCGCGAGGTCGGCGGTGCCGAAGGAGGCCGCGAGGAGGCGGTTGCCGGCGCTCAGCCCGATCACCGCCGGCGTCGCCGTCATGGCGTCCCCCTTCACCTGCGCGCGGCGCGGCCGTGAATAACCGAATACAAACAACTCGCAGCAGACGCCGGCGCTGTACCTGCGCGACCGAGGCGACGGCGGAGGCAACGAGGCGGCGGCGGTGGTGGTGGCAAAGGCGAATCAAGAGGCGGCGACACAGGGTAGGCAGGAGCAGGCGGCGGAGACAGCAGCGGAGGAACTGAACTGAAGCGAGCCTCAGCTGAGGAAACAAGAGGACAAGTGGAGGCGGGGAAGCTATGGCCACCACACGCCGGGAGAGCGAGAGAGAACTGACGAGGAGAGAGAGGCGAGCTGGTCCGCTAGTGTTTTACTACAAGTAGCCGAGCACTGACGGGAGTGTTACCGCGCGCGGCATGGAGGATCCGGATTCCGGAGGGCGGTGGAGCCGGAGCGGGAGATGGAGGGGGAGGAGAGGATAGGGTGGGGGAAGAAGCGAGGGGGCGCGAGGCCATTGGTGGGCGGGAGATATTGTGGCTGCCCCTCGTCGCTTTCCTCCCGGCTCGTCGCTGCAGCCTGCGGTCGCGCCTCCGCCACGAGATCGCTCGCTCGCTCGCGCGCACGGGGGCCCGCCGCGCGGTCACCGGCTTCCTTCGGCACGGACGGCGCCACGGCGGGGACAGGGGGGCAGCAAAAAGATCGCGGCCTCCACGCGGCACTCGGACCACACACGAGGCTGCCATATCGGCTCGGCTCGTCGTCACTGTCCGTGGGCCTGGGCTGCGCTTTATTTCGCTGGGTTTTATGGGCTGCGGAGGCTGGCGGCGTCGAGGCCCACGGGACTACGGGAGTTGGCCCTGCCCTGCTCTTGATGTTTTTTTTTTGCTCTTTTATTAGTCAGACTTGATGCTTTTTTGCTCTTTATTAGTCAGAAAGTAGAAATTGTTCTTTGTATTTCGGTGAGTAAATTGCACGAGGCGACGTCACTTACGTTTCTATACTCACAAATTACGGAATTGTCATCTTAAAATTGTTATCCATATACTCTCACATTGCGGAATGGACACCCTAAACATATTTGATATGTCACTTGGGGTCCATAAACTTTCGATAATGTCATTTGAGTCCAATCAGATCTCGGCCCAACCGGAGCATTGGTACGGTATGCTAGGTCGCATCCACATGGAAAGTAGATACGGAAACAGTGCAAAATATGCAAAGATTCCTTCAAATTCACATCACTCTCTCGTTTTACTTAGGTCCAGAGATTCGGTTTCCTCCAATGGTAGCCGATTAGGGCGAGGTATGTGATCTGGTGGACAATGATTAGCAGTTATATTGTATCCATCACACTAACCACCATTTATGCATGTTGATCAAATTTGTGGCCATCAAAGAAGAAGACGACGACGATGATGATTATGAATGGCAGAGTAGATGAGGTAAGCAACAACTGTAGAGAGCTTGAAGCTGAAACATTTATCTATATGCGGGGTACAGGGGTGATAGGTTCAATCTAATTGACAAGAGTAGAGTGCCAATTGTACTCGTGGGTATGGGTACCCACCGGTATTGTACCCAACGGTTAAGGGTACAAAAAAATCTCGCCCACGGATAAATGTAGGAGTAAGAGATCTCGCTCGCGGGTAACCCTTATGGGTATCTAGAAACAAACATTGCGTACGAGTTAGGCCTTGATCTGTTAGTGGATTGAGCAATCAACTTAATCAATTGCTTTCTTGTTCAGCACTTGATGATAGCAATGTATACGTGTAGAGACAGCGGCAAGTACAACTTTTGTATACTCTTCTTTCAAGGTCATTGTGTCATTCACTTATTTGATTTGTCACATATGTTGATGGTTTGTTATTAGTTTTGAAAGGTGATTTTTGCTTCGATGAGACCGTAGATGCCAAATTATTACTGTACTTATTGATATGAATATTCTGATGTATAAATTGGTATGTCAGTACATTGACCCATGGGTATCCAGCGGGCACGGACACGGGTATAGAATTTTACCCGTGACCATACAGTCGACGCTGGTAAAACTAGACACATCGGGTGTGCCATCGGGCGGGTAAATGCCTTAGCCGCACCTCGCTCTACCTATTGCCATCCCTAGACAAGACCTTCATGTGATAGAAAATCTAACACAAATAGAATAGCCAGTTATGATATGACATACACGGTTAAAAGAACATGAAAGTTACATAAGAAAATTTAGTATCTCAGTTCCATGAGTTGCATTTAGAGTCAATGAGCAACTTATAAATAAGTTCATGGTGCAAATGCCCCCTCTCCCACCCCTCCCCCCTGTAACAGCCCGAAAATTCAAATTCATAAATCACTCGAATCAAAAATTATTTTCAAAACTTTTTGCAAAATTTATTTCTGAGCTCAACCTCTTGTTCATCTAAACTCTGTTACTAGTCTAAACATCATCCAGTCATCAGCCTAACTGTTTAACCTTAATCTCTCTTTTCCCACAAATCATCTGCCAAGCCCCTTCTCTCTCCCTCCTGTGTACTCACGCACAACATAGCAGCACAACTCCAATCTCTCTCTCCATGAGCTCCTTTTTCCTCTCTACCAATTCATCATCTCTCTCTACTCTTTTTTCTAAATGCACGAAGCAGCAGTCAGCGCAGCACACGCACACAGCAGCCACATGGAGCAAAAACAGCAGCAGCACAAGCAAGCCTGGCAAGCTCGCTGCCGCACACCGCTTGCATGCTCGCCAAGCCCGGACCCCCCTGCCGAGCTCGCTCTGCCCAGCAGCACGCGTGACAGCACGACCTCCTCTGCCTGGCCGCAACACCGGCAGCAGGGGCACGCCGACCGCGCTCCCTGCCCCGCCGTGCCGACCCTCGCCCCGGACCCACGTCAACGCCTCGGCAGCCGCGAAGTCGCCGCCTTGCCGTGCCGACCTCCCACGCCGGCCCCTCCTCGCCATTACTCCGCCACCAAGAAGCTCACCGGCCGGCCGGCCGCACCCCCCTCGCCGGCCTATAAAGCCGCCCTCCGCACCGAGCTCCCTCGCCATCCCCAGCCCGCCGAGCTTGCCGAGCCGTCCAGCTCCGCCGCTCCTTCTCCCTCCCTGCAAGTTCTCTCGCTGCTTCACGAACAGAGCCCATCGTCGATCTCCTCCACCAGGCCCCCTTGGTCCGATTGCTTTGAGAGTAAGCAGCTCCATACAATCCTCTGCCTCTCCCAACTCACGCCCCTCCCTATTGTTGTCCGACCAGAGCTCCCCACGAGCTCGCCGGCCGCCATCCACGGCCGCCCGTGGCCCTCCCCTTTCTCAGCAGCAGCCCCCAACAAGAAGCACCAAAATAGAACACCCTCACCCTCCTCTTCATCCCTATGCTCTTGGATTTGGAGCTGGTGGCCGGAATCGCCGTCACGGCGAAGCTCTAGCTCCTGTCCATGGCGGACGAGCAGAGGAGCACGAGCTCTCCGTCTCTGTATCTGTCTTCCGTGTCCCTCTATCTCTGTCCCTTCCTTTCCTTTTAATACAGCCCAGTATAAAGTTAAACCATCATCTACAAGCCCAACATGAGCTAGCAAAGCCCAGGAAACACCCACCAGCCCATTTGCCACTCAATACGCCAAGACAAAAATCAAACTAGCCAATCACGTGTCTCCTAACCACGTGACTGTTTATTCATTTTCGAAATTGAATTAACAACCAATTTTGCACTCCCAATATCTCCACCATCCAAACTCCGATTCATTTAATTCTTGTTCCTAAATTCTTCTAAAAACATGCTCTATTTATTTCCATCATCCTCACCTCCTTATGAGCTCATTTTGATTTGGGTGCTTGTTTGTTGTGTGTGATGTCGTCGCCATAGCCGACGGAGTGATCGAGGAGGAGAACGAGTTAGGAGGCTAGTACCGCGAGCCGGAGTACGAAGCCCAGTACCGCGAGCAGGAGCCCGAGGACTTGTACCGCGAGCAGGAGTTGCCCGAAGGCTTTGAAGACGGCAAGTCCAATTCCATCCTTTGATGCATGTTTATCCTAAGTTTTATAAACACAACCTATTGGTCTTTTCTATAAATTGCATATTGTTTTACTACTGAAACCCGATTGGATAGCCACTCCTTGATTGTTATGATCATTCCTTGATGACCTAGTTATCTCTAAATATGACATGCTCTGTTTGGATGATAATTACTGCTAGAATGCTTAGAACTTGTTACTCTTTACTTAATCAATTATGACTACACTCTGTTTTATCAAAGAATAAAGGTGTGAGTGTGTTAAGAAAGGAAAATAGATTTCGGGTTTTAAAAGAAAGAAAGGGTTGGATGAGATAGATGGGTGTTTCTTTGTGAAATACCAAAAGTAGGCTTGTACCTTTGTGGTTAAACAAGTGGGGAGATATCCATTTTGTCCTGTTTTAAACCGAGGTGATGTGTCATCTTGCCTAACCCAATTTATCTCGTACAACCACTCGACTCTTGTGTGTGGCAAAGGCTTAGTCTAAATCGCACTAGCTAGACTGTTAGTTGTCTGGAGGCAGGTGTGCAGCAGGAAGCCAAGTGCAGACTTAGTGTCATGGTTGTAGGCCTCACTGGATGGTCAGGAACCCCTTGGTTATTTCTCGTAGATGGCTAAGCAATATTGGCTATGGTGGGTAATGGCTTCGATAGGATCCGCACTGGCACTAAGGTGACCGTGTTGCGGTACCCTATTTGTGGTGAAAGTGCACACCTCTGCAGAGTTACAAACTATTTGAATAGCCGTGCCCACGGTCATGTGCGAGTTATGCTTGGTCACAATACCAAAGGTTTTGGGGAATTGGTTGGCGTGTGTTGGTTTTTGGAAAGTGTCCAACTTTGTGCTGGGAGCTACGGCGGATGGGGAATCCGGTAGCATTAAAATTTGGATCCTCTAGATTAACCCCACTTATTGAATTGTTACCAAGTCTTGCTTTGCTAAAACTTTCTTTAACAAACCCTTGCATGTGAAAAACTTTAGCTTTACTGCAAATGAAACTTAGCCATATCCTTGATATATCTTGTGCATACTTCTGTGTTAACCCCTCCGTAGGTGTGGTTGGACTCGCTGAGTACTTTTGTACTCACCCTTGTATTTGTTGCTTCAGAAGAAGACCCGGACTTTGTTGTTGAGGACGCTGAGTAGGTGGTCGCTTCCGCACCCAACTTTGCCTGTGGAGTTTGGCCCTTCCCAAGATGTCTTCGCTGCCGCGTAGCTCTAATCCCTTTGTTGAGACCGGCTGGTTAATAGTTTGGCTCATCACCGTTGTCCACCTCTTAGTTATCTTGACTTGTATCAAGTGCCCACTCCCTCGGGGGTTGTAAGGTTATGAACCATTTGTTGAATAAATATGTATCAGCCTTCTGGGACTGATAATTTGTATCACATTTAGTCTCTGCTTTGGCCGGGGCGCTTCAGGTGGTATCAGAGCCGTAGTTGGCTTTAGGAGATGACCACTAGGACCGGTCAAGCCCTTTTTGACCAAAACTTAGGTTTTATAAAACTTCTTGCCTTCCATGCTCCTTTGCAAAAGTTGATTTACCCCTGTTTTCTTACAGATGGCCGAAAAAGGTTGGGTCAACAGCAACTGCCTGGAAGAGCCCGGTTTTCCCAGGTTGCTCTTTGCCTGCATGGACCGCGTTGGCATTTATGAGCGCCCAAAGTACACTAGCAGGGAGTACGAGGACCATGGGACACCCCGGTGTGAGATGACCAACTACATCGGGAGGAGCAGCCGATACCCCGAGATTGATCCATGGAATGTGACCGCCACTGGCTTCCGGCATGCGGATACTTAACAAGTTGCAGCTCGGAAGGCCTTGCGTCACCTATGCCAGATCTATGAGAGGCACTTCACCCCCACCCCGCTGAGGTACTTCCCACCAGTCACCAAGAACCGCCCAATTTGGTTGGCCCGGATGAGGACACTGGAAGGGCATGGACTGCGTGAGAAGGACTCCACCGTGCTCCACATGTCCGCTTACCTCCTCACCCTTGATAAGCTCTATGACAAGCAGGCCAAGCATTTGAGGTAGCAGATCCGTAGAGCCGAGGATGCAGAAATGATGGTGAGGAGCCTCTAAGTGAAGCTGGCAGCCGCCGAAGCACGAGCTGCGGCCGCCGAGAGCAATGAAGCCGGGGCAATTGAGGCACTCAAGGAGGCCGAGGACCGGCACTCCAAGGAACTGAAGGAGGCCCATCTCGTGGGTCGAGCCAGGAGGAGGATGCGGGCCTTGGAGGATGAAGAAGCCCCAATCCTTGAGGGGATTCCCGTGGCCAAAGGTCCCAGCAAGAGGAAGAGCCCCGACGCCCCGCCAGCACCTCCACCCACAGAAGCTGCCGGAGGAAGCTCCGAGGTTGTCGAGCCACCCTTGGCGGAGGATGACATGCTGACACTCCTCTTCCCGCTGGAAGACCACTCTGTTCAAGGCGAAGACTCGTCTCGCGAGTAGGATGCCCCGCCCATGATGTACCCCAGTCATGAAGCTGTCCTAAGTTAGAGTTGTACCCCTTTCCCGTGTCGCGTTGTACCCGGTCGTGTAGTGCGTGTTTTGGCCTTGCCCAAGTGTTGTATCCCCTCCATGGCAGAAATAAAATTGTTTGTGCTTGTTGTGTTGCTAGTTTGTGTGTTTGTTGTTAGTAGATAGTTTCTTTTTGAAAATGCGCATTAATCAACTTAATATCCCTCTAAACCCAAGTCTCATGAAATCCTGCTCAATCTGCAGATGCCTCCCAAGCGCACCAGGACCTCCCCAAGTCAGGCCCATACCACCCCCAATGCAGAAAGGCAGCCAAGACAAGTGCCACCCGCTACACTACCCCCGCTGGAGCATGAAGTGAATCAGGTTGAGGAAGGGGGAGAAAGTCAGGTGGGAGGACAATAGCCACCACCACCACCACCTCAGATTGATCTGGTGCAAGTGATGAACAACCAGACTCTACTGCTAGAAGCCTTGGCCAATGCCATCACTCATCAGAGGCCCCGCAGGCCTAGTCTGAATGAAAAGTTGACAGACTTCCTCGCACCAAGCCACCCACCTTTGATGGATTCATTAACCCATTGGATGCAGATGATTGGCTGCGGGTTATCCAAAGGAAGCTAGAGCCATTTGGTTGTGAGGACCGTGACAAGGTTCTCTTGGCTGCTCACCAGTTCACTGGAATGGCCACCATGAAGCGCAAAGCAGATGAGTTTCGTGAACTGCGCCAAGGCAGCAAGTCTGTGAAAGAATACACTTATCAGTTCATGGAATTGGCCCGTTATGCACCGAAAGAGATAAACAAGGATGAGAAGAAGCAAGACATGTTCAAGAAGGGCTTGAATGCAGAGCTCAGAACCTTGCTCACCCCTCAGATCTACCCAGATTTCAACACACTAATGAACATGGCCATCCTCACAGAAAGGGCCAAACCAGATGAGAAGAGGGACAACAAGCGCTGGTTCCTAGAGAACAAGGCCCACCCGCAGGACCGTTTCCAGAAGTCAAGAAGCTTTGGTCCTTTAGCACCCAGGTCCTGTCGGGGGTAGACCCCCAGGGGTACCCAGCAGGCGGATTGGCCCAACCAGCAAGGGGCGGCCCAATCCGAGTGCAACTGGACCGGTTTATCAGATTGGGTGGCCCACCGGTCGGGAGGCCCACCAGTCGGACGAACCGGATGGGCGCGACGACGCGCGCGGCAAGGAAAAAAGACGGCGTATCCCGCAAGAAGCTCGGAGATCAAGATAAACTAGCCGGAATTATAGGGAAAGATATCTGTAATCGTTATAGGATCAAATCCTTGTAATTCGGGTAGGTTACGATCTCTGGCCGACTTGTAACTCAAGGCAGCCGGACTATATAAGGCGCCTTGAGACCCCCTCCAAAGCACGAACATCTACGCTACAACCCACGATCATACAACCCTAGGACAGAACCCAACTACGGAGATCCTTCCAGGAACTTCATACACAGCAATACAATCACCGCCAACACAGGACGTAGGGTGTTACGTCATCTCGACGGCCCGAACCTGTTCAATCCTTGCGTCTTGTGTTACCATCGACTTCTGATCCTCGATCTGTCCCTCAACAAATCAACCACGTAGGCTACCCTGTGTGGACTGCCGGGTCCAAACATCCGACAGTTGGCGCGCCAGGTAGGGGTTGATCGACGAGATCAATCTGCAAGCTCGATGGCATCTGCTTCCGCCGTCATCACGCCGGCTTCCATGAAGATTTCCATCATTGAGGGAGCAATGTTCTTCTTCGGATCCATGGTCTTCACCGCCGGACCCGAGGGAGAGCTCTCCTTCACCCGTGACGCCACCCCGGAGGAGACAGCGCCGCGACTTGACGCTACGCCGGACGGGATCGTCACCATCACCGCTCCGTCGCCAGCCATCGCCAACAACTCGGCAACTGCGACGGTCAGCATCGTTCTCCCGCCATCCGAGGGGAACGCATCTCCTCTTGCACCGCCGACTGCTTCGTCCACTCCGCCTCCGCCACGCCGGGCGCAGGAAACGCCCGAGGAGCGAAGGCTCCGATGGGCTGCACGCCAACACCAATTCGAGGCGGACATGGATCACGCCATCGCCTCCATCGGTGAATGCATTGAGCTCACCGAGTCAGCTCGTCGGAGCATCGCCTCGCCGACACGATTCCCGCTGGGGCTCAGGAACAGCGGGGTCGCCTACCAGCAAGCACTCGGCGAACGCATGCACGCCGACTACTCTCCAGATGCGATCGGGGCGGTCGATCCCATCACGGCCGCCCAGATCGGATCTACTCCGGACGTTGCGCCGACTCCGCCTGAACCAGAACCAACTCCGACTTTCCCGCGGGTGACACGTGTCCTCCCTCCAAATAAGAGGATCACGCCTGCCAAGCGGGAGATGTTTGTCTCCGACATATCCGCCGACGAACCGACGGTCCAAGGCGAGGATCAAGCACACCGTGACGCCAGGATCGGGCGTAACGGTGAGAAGCAACGGCGCCGCGACGCGCGGCGAGAACGCCGGAACCCCAGGGTCACGCGTAACCTCCAAGACGACTTCATCCAAGAAGTTGGCGGTGTGGGTGTTTACGCCACCCCGTCGGCCAACCTTGCCGCCGCACACCAAGAGCTAGAGGGGATCCCGGAAACCCCAGAGCTCAACCGTATCAAGGTTAGGCTGACCGCAGCCGCGGGTATGATCAACGCCCAGAGGGCTCCTGCTTCCTCGTCTCGCCACTCCAAGTCAGCTAGCCGCCGAGAAGCCGATCGCGACGTGGTCGAGCAGCCGGATCTCCGCGAGCAACTACGCAACCGCGATCTCCGAAGGAACCTCGACAACCGTCATCGGCGAAGGGATGAGGAAGAGCTCCGACGGCGCGCCGAGTACAACCGTGAACACGGCCCCCCAGGGCTGGATCGCGAAGCACGCCAACGCCGAGACCTTGAGGTCGCTGAGGCCGCACGCCGCCGAGAGTTCGACCGCAAGTACGGGCCTCCACTCGGACAAGACAGGCCGCCCCGGGCTAACAGCCCGGACGACTACTCCGCCGACTCGGGACACGCAGGCGCCGGGAATCTCAACGACTGCGACGGCTTCCCGGCATTCACCGCCCGAGTAAGGTCCATTAGAATGCCTGCTAACTTCAAACCTACAGGCATAGAGAAATATGACGGGAAGGCGGACCCGACGCTGTGGCTCCGGACGTACAGCATCGCCATCCGCGCGGTGAACGGCGACCACGACGCCATGTGCGCCTACTTCCCCGTCGCCATGACCAAGGTGGGGCTAACCTGGCTTCATAGCCTCGAGCCCGACTCCATCGACAGCTGGGGGACCCTCTGCGACAAGTTCAAAAGCTACTTTCAGGGGAGCTCCATCCGACCAGGCACCGCCTGGGACCTGGGCAAGGTGAAGCAGAACCGCGGGGAAAGCCTCCGCGACTACACCGACCGATACATGGAGAACCGGAACCTAGTTCCCGGCTGCTCCGAGTCCGAGATCATCAGCTACTTCCTCGATGGCCTCGCCGACTCCGCCGTCTTCGAGCGCCTCTGCGAGGACCTGCCAAAGACCTCCGGCGAGTTCTTTGGCCGGGTGAACAAGATGGCCAACGCCAAGGAGGCCGTCCGACTCCACTACGGCAAGAAAAACACTCGGGACGATGATCGTCCCCCTCGCCGAGAAGATCGCCCGAAGAAGGAAGACACACGCCGCCCCCGACCTGAACCAAGCAGGAGGGATGACCGAAAGCGCTCGAGAGACTACACCGTCGCCGCCATGGACCGTAGCGGCTCTCGCCCGCGGTCCAACTTCAGCGCTGACTTCGAGAAGATGCTCCAAGGACCCTGCCCCATTCACAAGCAATCCAAGCATCGCATGATCGACTGCATGGGGCTCGCCGAAGCCTACAAGAAGAAGGAGGGGAAGCTGCCGCCGCAAGACGATGACAAAGGCGACAAGGGAAAAGGGGCTCCCGCGAACCCTGCTTTCCCAAATGTCGACAGGCAGGTGAACTTCATCCTCGGAGGACCGCCGCCCGTAGACGACAAGCGCCGGGAGAAAGTACGCGACCGGGAGATATTCTCCTGCTACACATCGCCGATCCAACCACTCCGCTGGTCCGAGCAGCCGATCACCTTCTCCAGGGAGGACCAGTGGTTCCAGGTTTCCGACGTAGGCGAGTACCCGCTGGTACTCAGCCCGATCGTGCACAACGCCCGCCTCACCAAAGTACTCATCGACGGTGGGAGCGGGCTCAACATCATCTTCGCCCAGACGCTCAAGGACATGGGCATCGGCCTCGACGCCTTGACCCCTTCTCTCCACCCGTTCTACGGGCTGATCCCGGGCAAGGGCTCCAAACCACTCGGGCAAATTGCTCTGCCCGTCACCTTCGGCGATCAAGACAACTTCCGGACCGAGTACCTCAACTTCCAGGTCGCCGACTTCACCACCGCCTACCACGCCATATTGGGGAGACCAGCTCTCGCCAAGTTCATGGCGATCCCCAACTACACGTACCTGCTGATGAAGATGCCAGCACCAAACGGCGTCCTCTCCATCCGCAGCGACGTACACCTCTCCAAGGGCTGCGACAAAGAAGGACTCCACCTCTGTACCGGCATCGAACGCAGCGTGCTCCAGATGGAGGTGGTCCACGAAGCAAGAACCTTCCAAGGGGACCCGGGCTCCGTCCCCGAGTCCTCCAAGCGAAGGGCCACGCCGACTACAATGAAGCCGGCTGAAGAAGTGCGCGCCATCTCCCTTGGGCTCTCCGACTCCTCCAAGACCGCCCTGATCGGATCAGGGCTCGACCCCAAATAGGAAAGCGCGCTCGTCACCTTCCTCCGGGACAACGCTGACATATTCGCATGGACTCCATCAGATATGCCGGGTGTCCCGAGGGAGGTGGTCGAGCACTCCTTGACGGTTGACGCGAACGCCAAGCCAGTTCGCCAAAAGCTCCGACGCTTCGCGCAGGATCGCAAGGAGGCCATTAGGGCAGAAATTACAAGGCTGCTAGCCGCCGGGTTCATTAGAGAAGTCTTTTACCCTGACTGGCTCGCTAACCCAGTCCTTGTAAGAAAAAAGAATAATGAATGGAGAATGTGTGTTGACTACACGGATCTCAACAGGCACTGCCCTAAGGACCCCTTCGTCCTACCCCGCATCGACCAAGTCGTTGACTCCACCGCCGGATGCGTACTCCTATGTTTCCTTGATTGTTACTCCGGGTACCACCAGATCGCCCTGAAAGAAGAAGACCAGGAGAAGACTTCCTTCATAACTCCGATCGGCGCCTACTGCTACACCAAGATGACGTTCGGCCTCCGCAATGCCGGAGCTACCTACCAGAGAGCCATTAACTTAACTCTGGGCACTCAGATCGGCCGCAATGCCGAGGCCTACGTCGACAACATAGTCATCAAGACGAAGATCGAAGCCGAGTTCATCGCCGACCACTCCGAAACATTTGACAATCTTCGCAGGCACAACTGGAGGCTGAACCCGACTAAGTGCGTCTTCGGCGTACCCAAAGGGAAACTACTCGGCTTCATCGTCAGCAACAGAGGGATTCAAGCCAACCCTGAGAAGATAGACACCATCCGGAGGATGAAACCGCCGACTGGGAAGAAAGAGATCCAAAAACTGACTGGTTGCATGGCAGCCTTGAGCAGATTCATCTCCCGGCTTGGGGATAAGGGCCTGCCTTTCTTCAAGATCCTCAAGAAGACCGACAGGTTCGAGTGGAACCAGGAGGCGCAGCAAGCTTTCACCGACCTCAAAGACTACCTCTCCAATCCACCAGTACTCGCCGCTCCGCACAATGACGAGACGCTACTCCTGTACATTGCTGCTACCACCAACGTGGTAAGCACCGTCATCGTCGTGGAAAGGGAGGAAGAAGGGAAGGTGCAACGAGTGCAGCGACCAGTCTACTACGTAAGCGAAGTACTCAGCGAGTCCAAGTCTCGCTATCCCCAGGTGCAGAAGCTACTCTACGCACTGCTGATCACATCAAGAAAACTCCGCCATTACTTCCAAGCGCATCGCATCAAGGTGGTCACGCAATTTCCACTTGGGGAGATCCTCCACAACAGAGACGTCACGGGGCGAATCATCAAGTGGTCGGTCGAGCTCGGCTCCTTCAACATAGACTTCGTCCCGCGCACCGCCATCAGGTCACAGATCCTCGCCGACTTCGTCGCTGAGTGGACCGAGAGCCAGGACGCGAAAGAAGACACCAGCGGCGAGCACTGGAAGATGTACTTTGACGGCTCCCTGATGATCGACGGAGGAGGGGCCGGAGTACTCTTCATCTCGCCGAAAGGGGAACAGCTCCGATACGTCCTCCAAATTCGTTTCCCCGTCACCAACAACGCCGCCGAGTACGAAGCAATTCTCCACGGGCTCCGCATCGCCGCTTCACTAGGCATAAAGAGACTCCTGGTCTATGGCGACTCAGCTGTTGTCATAAACCAGGTGAACAAAGAGTGGGATCACAACAGCGAGCGGATGAACGCCTACTGCGAGGCAGTACATAAGCAGGAGGGGAAATTCTACGGAGTTGAGTACCACCACGTCCCACGGGAAAACAACCTCGCCGCTGATGCACTCGCCAAGCTGGGATCCACCCGCGCAGAAGTCCCAGGGGGGTGTTCGTGCAGGGCCTCCTCAAACCCTCGGTAAAGGAGCCGAACGACGAGCCAGAGCCTGCCCCGGAACTCTGCGAGGTGCTAGCCATTAACGTAGAAGAAGAAGACTGGATGGCCGAGTTCATAGATTTCCTCGCCCACAACAAAGTGCCAAAAGACCCCACGCAGCGAAAGATCCTGGAACGCCGAAGCAAGAATTACGTGGTGGTCGGTGGCGCCTTGTACAGACGAGCCGCCACAAATCAAGTATTCATCAAATGCGTCACGAAAGAAGTCGGCCTCCAGATCCTTGACGACATCCACTCGGGAGTTTGTGGGAGCCACGCCGCCGCAGGAACTCTGGTCGAGAAAGCATACCGAGCTGGATTCTTCTGGCCCACCGCCGTCTCCGACGCCAAAGCACTCGTCCGCCGATGCCAGGGGTGCCAATTCTTCGCCAAGCAGAAACACCTCCCGGCCCAAGCTCTGCGCACTATTCCGCCTTCATGGCCGTTCGCCTGTTGGGGGCTGGACATGGTGGGACCATTCAGAGCAGCCCCGGGAGGTTACACACACATCCTCGTCGCCATAGATAAATTCTCCAAATGGATAGAGTACAAGGCCATTGTCGGAACTCCAACATCAAAGCAGGCCGCCGCCTTCGTCGAAGAAATCACACACCGGTTCGGAGTCCCTAACAAGATCATCACCGACTTGGGGACACAGTTCACCGGGTCCGCCTTCTGGGACTTTTGCGAGAACAGCTGTATCGGCGTATACTACGCCTCCGTCGCCCATCCCAGATGCAACGGGCAGGTGGAACGAGCCAACGCCATGATACTCCAAGGATTGAAAGCAAGGGTCTTCGACCCATTGAAGAAATTCGCCGGACGGTGGCACCAGGAGCTACCACAAGTCATTTGGGGACTCAGAACTCAGCCGAGTCGAGCAACAGGTCATACTCCATTTTTCCTCGTCTACGGCTCCGAGGCTATCCTCCCCACCGACATTGCTTTTGGATCTCCGCGCATTGATAACTACGACGAAGGTGAAGCTGAGGCAGCTCGCGAAGTGGACCTAGTCTCCATCGAGGAACACCGAGTTGACGCGCTCATACAGCACGCGCGCTACCAGCAACAACTCCGACGCTACCACGACAAGAACGTCCAGGAAAGGGACTTCAACATTGGCGACCTCGTCTTACGCCGAGTGCAATCCACTGCAGGGGTTCACAAACTCTCCGCCCCATGGGAAGGCCTGTTCATCGTGACTCAGGTCATATGTCCGGGTACTTTTCGTCTCCAATACGAGGACGGCACCGAGGTCCCACACCCGTGGAACATAGAACACTTACGCCGATTCTACCCATGAAAAGCTATGTATCACAAAGTTCAATAATACTATATGCTTTCTTTGTATATTGTTCTCCTCGCAAAACTTCTCGGAATCACTCCGTTTCCGAGTAGCTCTTAACTAGATGCTGTGTAACCGGGCCCGGAACGACGCCTAAGCCTTCTACACGTGCACGGGATCTGCTCTCGACGTTATGAACTTAGGATAAGTGAGGCAAAGGGAAAAGCACATTTCAGCCAAAAGCTACTCGGGCAACAATAAAATACGTAACAAAGTACCCAACACTTTTGTTTTACTTGATTACTTGTATATACAAAGGTTTACACTACTCTGTACAGAATACAGGACTCTACTCAAACTTGAGAGCATCGCCGACTTTTTCGGCGATCGGTCGAGTTTCCGCCATCGCCGCACCAACCTGCTCCGCCGTGGCGTCCACCGCCACCCCATCTCCGACCGGCGCAAGGTCGATCCGAGGGTACAGCGTCCGAACACGCGCCAAGGCGTCGTTCGCGCACACAACGGCCGATTCCTTGATCAACTCGGCGATGCGGGTTGGCGCGGCTTGAAGACGCGGGACCAAGGCAGTCGGCTCACCCTCCTCCGGGGCCACGGAGTCCAGCAGGTCCCTCGCCGCCTCGTTGACCTCCGTCAAGGCCAGATGCGCCGATGAGAGATCTTGCTCCAAGCCTGTTATGATTTGAGAATTATTCTGGATTGTATACATGGCTTGGAGCATCGTCATGTCCGCACCTTTCCGGAAGTCCTGCTCCTGCTTCAATTTGCCCGCCATCACCTCCTCCGACTGCTGCAGAGTGGCGTTCGCGAACCGCAGCTGCTTCAGCTCGGAGATGTGGCGTTCCCTCTCCATCTCCTTCTCTGAAAAAGCAAGAAAGCACTCGGTCAGGACGAAGACAACACGGCACAGTCCTACAGTTCAGCAACTACTTGAAAATCACAAGGAAAAGGCCTTACGATGAAGAATGTGTCGGTGCTCCACGACGGCATCATTCAAACTCTTCTTGGCGGCGTCACGTTGACGTTTGACCCGCTTGAGCTCCGCTTCCGCCTTCGCCGCACGAAGGAGCGCCGACTCCGCGTCCTGAGCCTGCGCAAGGCGCGACTGCCGGAGCGTCGCCAGTTTCTGCAAAGATTCCGAAAAGGCGAACGACTCAGAAAACCAACAAAGAGAAAGAAAAGATGAACAAGACAGGGGAGGAAGCTAACCGCTGCAAGGCGCTGCGCATGGTCGACAGCAATTTGAAGCTCGGCGATCACCGAGCCCTCTTTCTCCGCCAAGGCATCCGCCCCAGGGACAGTGATAGTCCCCGAGGCGTCCGACTCCTTCGGCGAGTCCTCCTCCTGGACTTCCTCCCGAGTAGCATCACCGGCGCCGACGGGCGACTGGATCACCGTGTCCGCGACAGGATCTCCAGCGACGCTTGGAGTGATCGCCGTTTCATCGGCCGCCGGCACCTCCACCGCCACCTCCGGGTCAGGCCTGACTGGGACCTCCGCAGTCTGCGCCGCTCCCGGTCCATCCGCCAAATTCCTCACCTCGGGCGAGGCACCCGAAGATGACTGGCCTGCAGGTGCGGCGGGTGGGGCACTCGTACCTCGCAGAGCATCAGTCGAGGGAGCCCTCCCACTCGCCGCCTCTCCGTCCAGATCGGAGGCATTACTGAAAAAAGCACTCGGAAGTTAGTACAAGAACTCGGATAACAAGAAGAAATGCGAAGACCAACAACTCACCGAGTACCCTTCACAATCGCAACCCGAGGCCGAATGACGGGGAGCTTGGACGCCGCTGCGCCGAAGCCGCCACGAGGATCGGCCTGGTCCCCAAGTTGGAGACTGGCCCTGCATCCGCCGAGGCTTGCACGAGCGTCTCCGCCACCATGCGTCGCCTCTCCTCCACCGAAACGCCCATGGCCCGGGCGTGCTCCTGTTCTTGGAACACTTCGTCGGGCACCGCCTCGTCCTTCTCCTCTTCCTCGGTGACGACCGGGGAAGAACGCACCGGCTCGTCAACGTCGGCCTCCGAACCCGCAGACGGCCTCCGGGCCGGCTGCGCGTCCGGCTTCTTCGCCGCCACCTTCTTCGCCGCCACCTTCTTCGTACGCCTCCGCTTGGGAGGCGGCGGCGCCGTACCCGCCACCGCGTCCCGGACGGAGGGCGCTTCGTCTGACAACGTGGCCGAGTCGTCGGCCGCCCCGTCGTCAACCTCCACCGCCCGCTTGGAAACGCCGCCCCCGCGGCTCTTCCTCTTCGCCACGGCCGCCCGGCGCTTCCGCGGACGGTCCTCCTCCACCTCCTCATCCGAAGGGCTCAGGGAGCCCTCCGTGTCACTCGGCGCCCATATACGGGGCGCAGGGGGTTGAACTGCCCCCTCTGCCCGAGTGCTTCCCTGAGCAGCCGGAGGCGTGTCCTCGAGAATTACCTTTCTCGGGAAGTCCTCCGGAAGTGGGGCAGCAGAGAAGAACTCGAAGCATCGATCCTGCGCAAGAAATGGCGCAAAATCAGAACGGCCAACGGACGAAACAAGAAATCACGTCAAGAGAAAATACTCAAAAGGACTCGGAAAGAAAACTCACCGGTGGTGGAGGCCTCTTCAAAGAAAAAGGGCGCGGCTGGCCCTTCTCCGACACACGGCCGAGGAAGAACCCGCTGACGCGCTCCTTCATCTCCTCCTTCCCCACGGTGCGGTTAGCAGCCCGAGTGGGGTCATCCCGCCCCGAGTACTCGTAGCCCGGGTGCTTCCGCTCCTGGATGGGTTGGACTAGCCGCCTGCTGAAGTTGCAGGCGATGCCGATCGCTGTCAGGCCTCGAACCTTCAACTCCTTGATCAACTCAAGGAGGTCTTCGACCTGGTCCATCTCCGAGGCGTCTGGAAGCTCGTTCCAGCAATCTTGGACTTTCGGCCGCTCGCCAGTATGACAGGGGATCGCCGGCTCGTGGTTCCCGACGTAGAACCACTCGGCTTTCCACCCTTTGTTTGAGGTGTTGAGGGCGATGTCGAAGTAGTCGTCCTTCCGCCCTTGACGAAGCATGAACCCGGCTCCTCCGACAACCACCATCTTCTCCTCACTCGGCTGAGGTTTCAGCCAGTACAGGTACCTCCATAAGTTGAAGTGAGGGGAGATACCTAGGTACGCCTCGCAGAGGTGGATGAAGACCGAGATCGCCACGATTGAATTGGGATTGAGGTTGATCGCCTCGATCCCGTAGTAATGCAGCAGCCCGCGGAAGAATGCCCCCGTGGGCAAACCAAGCCCCGCCTCAAAGAAGGGCTTGAAGAGGACCAGCTCGCCGGAGTTCTCCGACGGGAATACTTCCCCTGCGCTCGGCCGCCATTCCGCCACGGCCTGAGGCGGCAGGACATTCCGCTCCACCATCTCCTCCAGTGCCTCCGAGGTCACCTTCCCCCGCGTCCACGCAAGGACAGGGGAAGGGATCTTGTCAGACTTCGGGACGGCAGCGAACTTCTTCCTCCCGGCCATGGATCTTACGGCAGGGGTCTTGGATCGCATTAGCGAGGCTACGCTCCCCGTGGTGGCTGAGATCGCGCAAGGGGCTTGTGAGCAAGGGGAGCTTCTGTGGCGGCGGGGTGAAGAGCGAAGAACGAGGAAAACAGATCTGGAAATGAGAAGATTACCCTCCGGGGGTTAATCCTCGCCTTTTATAGCGCGCCTTGATGCCCGAAATTACCGCGAGATAGCGCGATCAGCGGGGGCGGGCGAAACGGTACAAAGAGCCGTTGGGCGCTTCACCTTCCGTTACACGCCGGGCGTCAACGGTAAAAAAATGACTCCGGAGCACTCGAGCAAGACAGAGCAGTCGGCGTGCCGCTAAGGCTCGAACAGCTCCCATGCTCGGGGGCTGGCGCCACGATCAAGTCAGTGTGCCTCTCGGGCTCGATTGGCCCCGAACTACTCGGGAGCCAACACTGCAAACTCAGTGGTGTGCCACAAAGGCTCGAACAGCTCCCATGCTCGGGGGCTGGCGCCACGATCAAGTCAGTGTGCCTCTCGGGCTCGATTGGCCCCGAACTACTCGGGAGCCAACACTGCAAACTCAGTGGTGTGCCACAAAGGCTCGAACAGCTCCCATGCTCGGGGGCTGGCGCCACGATCAAGTCAGTGTGCCTCTCGGGCTCGATTGGCCCCGAACCACTCGGGAGCCAACACTGCAAACTCAGTGGTGTGCCACAAAGGCTCGAACAGCTCCCATGCTCGGGGGCTGGCGCCACGATCAAGTCAGTGTGCCTCTCGGGCTCGATTGGCCCCGAACCACTCGGGAGCCAACACTGCAAACTCAGTGGTGTGCCACAAAGGCTCGAACAGCTCCCATGCTCGGGGGCTGGCGCCACGATCAAGTCAGTGTGCCTCTCAGGCTCGATTGGCCCCGAACCACTCGGGAGCCAACACTGCAAACCCAGTGGTGTGCCGCTAAGGCTCGAACAGCTCCCACGCTCGGGGGCTGGCGCCACGATCAAGTCAGTGCGCCTCTCGGGCTCGATTGGCTCCGAGCCACTCGGAAGCCAACACTGCACAACTGAAGGCGTACCGCTAAGGTTCGACCGGCACTCGGACTCGGGGGCTGGCGCCATATCAAAAGCAGCGCGCCGTGCGGGCTCGATCAGTCCCGAAACGTTCGGGAACTGACACTGCGAACAAATTGTGACGCGTAATGCAATCCTTTTTGCAGGAAATACAGTTACAACGGAGCCGGACTTACGCCGGTTACAAACATCAAACACATCAGCCGCCAAGATGACGGCCTGGGGCACTCGTCCCTGCGCCTAGTGCTACATCCGGAGCAAGCTTGGTTCACATGAGCTCCTCGCAAGCTCTCTTGTAGCACCACTGCAGCCGTCGACGGGACAGCACCGGTGGAGGGTTGATAACGGACGCCTTTGGCTACCCCTTGCTCTACAAAGCATTTCACCCCACATGGCCCTCGTCACATGGGAATGCGGGGGTGAACGGGGCAGCGCTCACGCACTGATCAACGCCTCAGATCCCTCGCAAGCACTCTTCTAGCACCATGCCAAGATGACTCCATGAACTCTCCCCGGTGGATGAACCCAACAATGAGCCTCCGGCATATTGACTGAAAGGGTCCTATAATTCACCCTTGGGTAGCAGCTCAGGCTCCCCGACGGGTATTTATAGCCCCTAGTCGCCAGAGGACGGAAGATTTTCTCCACTATCACGAGCGCGAGCTCCACGCCACGCGTCCTTTCCTCCAGCTTGAAGTGCACAGGTCACCCTTATCTCCTTTGGCTCCACTCGACCACGGGAGCACCCTGTGCAATCACGGGAACTCTATTCCTGACGCCGCATCACAGAAGCGACGCCGCCTTGCCTGCCTCTCCTTGGCATACCCGACAGAGGGGAATCCTCCGGGACATGAACCTTTCGCCAAGATAAGTTTCGATTGATTAACTTCATTAATTCCGCGAGCTTTAAAACAAGTTGCTAAAGTACTCGGGGAGCACACGCCTTAATCCGTGAAACCTCGGCTCTTCCGTACGCCTACCCTCCTACGCGTGCACGCGGCCCAGCTCCCTGCGCTATGGACTACGGCTATCGGGGACCAGGTGCATAAACGTAACAGGCTAACTGCCCGATGAAATTAAAAGACTTGAAAGCAGGAAGCGGAGTTCGTTAATATTTATATCGCCGAACACTTTCTCCTCGAATTTTTACTTTGTTGCAGGGTACAGACGACCACTCGGCGTGCTCAGCCCTCACGCTCGGGGGCTGGCGCCGGGACGACCACTCGGCGTGCTTGGCCCTCACGCTCGGGGGCTGGCGCCGGGACGACCACTCGGCGTGCTCGGCCCTCACGCTCGGGGGCTGGCGCCGGGACGACCACTCGGCGTGCTCGGCCCTCACGCTCGGGGGCTGGCGCCGGGACGACCACTCGGCGTGCTCGGCCCTCACGCTCGGGGGCTGGCGCCGGGACGACCACTCGGCGTGCTCGGCCCTCACGCTCGGGGGCTGGCGCCGGGACGACCTCTCGGCGTGCTCGGCCCTCACGCTCGGGGGCTGGCGCCGGGACGACCACTCGGCGTGCTCGGCCCTCACGCTCGGGGGCTGGCGCCGGGACGACTACTCGGCGTGCTCAGCCCTCACGCTCGGGGGCTGGCGCCGGGACGACCACTCGGCGTGCTCGGCCCTCACGCTCGGGGGCTGGCGCCGGGACGACCACTCGGCGTGCTCGGCCCTCACGCTCGGGGGCTGGCGCCGGGACGACCACTCGGCGTGCTCGGCCCTCACGCTCGGGGGCTGGCGCCGGGACGACCACTCGGCGTGCTTGGTCCTCGCGCTCGGGTACTGGACGCCGAAATTAACGCCGGATGATTTAGCCAGATGCTCCTTGACTAACCCTTGGACCGATTCCTTCGGAATCGCTTCAAGGCTCGGGGGCTACGGCCAACGGACGCACCTCGCGGCGCATCCGTTGATCATTCGGTGACCTCAGAAGAAGGCTACTAACCCTTGGACCGATTCCTTCGGAATCGCTTCAAGGCTCGGGGGCTACGGCCAACGGACGCACCTCGCGGCGCATCCGTTGGAAGACGGCTCTTTTCTCTCCAGTATCACGCGGTTTCGCTTCCAACTGCAGCAAGCTCGACGCTCATCAGATAGCACGACCTCGCCGACTTGTCTCTCAACCACGTACTACTCGGGGGCTTGTCGGGGGTAGACCCCCAGGGGTACCCAGCAGGCGGATTGGCCCAACCAGCAAGGGGCGGCCCAATCCGAGTGCAACTGGACCGGTTTATCAGATTGGGTGGCCCACCGGTCGGGAGGCCCACCAGTCGGACGAACCGGATGGGCGCGACGACGCGCGCGGCAAGGAAAAAAGACGGCGTATCCCGCAAGAAGCTCGGAGATCAAGATAAACTAGCCGGAATTATAGGGAAAGATATCTGTAATCGTTATAGGATCAAATCCTTGTAATTCGGGTAGGTTACGATCTCTGGCCGACTTGTAACTCAAGGTAGCCGGACTATATAAGGCGCCTTGAGACCCCCCTCCAAAGCACGAACATCTACGCTACAACCCACGATCATACAACCCTAGGACAGAACCCAACTACGGAGATCCTTCCAGGAACTTCATACACAGCAATACAATCACCGCCAACACAGGACGTAGGGTGTTACGTCATCTCGACGGCCCGAACCTGTTCAATCCTTGCGTCTTGTGTTACCATCGACTTCTGATCCTCGATCTGTCCCTCAACAAATCAACCACGTAGGCTACCCTGTGTGGACTGCCGGGTCCAAACATCCGGCAGGTCCCAGCCCCCTATGCAGTACCGGACCCAGTCTCAGGCTCCGAGTACTCATCTCTCCAATGCCCCGTTCAGGAGCCAAGTCAACAAGGTCCTACAGAACAGCGCCAGCCAGGTTACCAGCAACAACAAGGCCTGCTATAACTGCAGTGAGACAGGGCACTTCATAGCCAACTGTCCCTATGGCAACAACAAGCCAGCAGCTTCAACCTTCTCCAACACGGTGAATGGGCCAAGACCAGCACTGTCAGGAGCCAACCGTGTTCCCGTTCGCAGCAACAACAACCCCAACAACAACAACAGCCAGCAGATGAGGCTGCCCCAGCAATCATTTGGACGAGCCCGCGTCAACCACATCAGCGCGTAAGAGGCTCGAGAGGCTCAGGGCGTGGTACTCCGTGAGTTTCTAGTCAGCTCAGTCTTGCCAACAATACTTTTTGATTCTGGAGCATCATATTCTTTCATATCATCAAGCTTTATGGAGAAGCACAATATACCTACAGTACTACTAAGGTTACCCCTAGTAACCCGAACGTCTGGAGCTGACATTCGTTGTCAAGTAGGTTGTTCCCGGGTAAGGATCAATTTAAGTGGGGTAGAGTTCTTAGCAGACTTAGTAGTACTTAAGTCTAAAAGGATAGATGTGATCCTTGGAATGGATTGGTTAAGCCTACATGATGGTCACATAGGATGTGCTGATAAGATAGTGCACCTAACCAACCCGGATGGTGTGCAAGTGACTTGCCACACTCGGGGAAGTGGACCAGACCAAATGGTTTTCAGCATGGAAGCCAGGGCCATAGAAGAAGTTACAGTAGTAAGTGAATATCTAGATGTGTTTCTGGATGACTTACCAGGAATGCCACAGGATAGGGATATAGAGTTTATTGACCTTGTCCCTGGAACAGCACCCATAGCCAAGACGCCGTATAGGATGGCAGCAGCAGAATTAGCAGAACTCAAGGAGCAATTAAAAGAACTTCAGCAGAAAGGATTTATCAGACCCAGCTCATCTCTATGGGGATCACCAGTCCTATTTGTGAAGAAGAAAGATGGAAGTCAAATGATGTATGTGGATTACAGGTCCTTAAATGAAGTGACTATCAAGAATAAGTACCCCCTACCAAGAATAGATGATCTCTTTGATCAGCTAAAAGGGGCCAAGTATTTCTCCAAGATTGACCTGAGATCGGGGTGCCATCAGCTCAAGATTAAGGAGAGTGATGTCCCAAAGACAACTTTTGTTACAAGATATGGACAGTATGAGTTCACAGTAATGTCCTTTGGGTTAACCAATGTCCCAGCTTACTTCATGAACCTCATAAATAAAGTTTTCATGGAAGAGCTAGATAAGTTTATCGTAGTCTTTATTGATGACATACTAATCTACTCTAAGAGTGTCTAAGAGCATGAACAGCACCTACGGGTAATCTTGGAAAAGCTGAGAGCACATAAGTTATATGTCAAGTTCAGCAAGTATGAATTCTAGCTTGAAAAGGTAGCTTTTCTAGGCCACATCTTGACTGCAGAAGGTGTAGCTGTAGACCCGGAAAAGGTAGAAGCAGTATCCAATTGGCACCAACCCACCAATGTGACTGAAATCAGAAGCTTTCTTGGATTAGCCGGATATTACCGGAGATTTATTGAAGGATTTTCCAAGATAGCCAGACCCATGACTGAGTTACTCCGGAAAGACAAGAAGTTTATCTGGACAAAATCTTGTGAGAAGAGTTTCCAAGAGCTGAAAAAAAGAATAACAACTGCACCAGTACTGACCTTGCCAGATATTCAGAGGATTTTGTCATATATTGTGATGCCTCAAGGCAAGGATTAGGATGTGTGCTCATGCAAGATGGAAAGGTAGTAGCATATGCCTCCCAGCAGCTCAAGCCCATGAGCAAAACTATCCTACCCATGACTTGGAGCTTGCAGCAGTTGTGCATGCTCTTAAAATTTGGAGACATTATCTGATTGAAAATAAATATGAGATATATACAGATCATAAGAGCATGAAGTATATATTCACCCAGTCAGATCTGAATCTAAGGCAAAGAAGGTGGTTAGAATTGATCAAGGACTATAATCTGGAAATCCATTACCACCCAGGCAAGGCTAATGTTGTAGCTGATGCCTTAAGCAGAAAAACATATGAGCCCAAGAATGCTCAGCTACAAGAAGAGTTGGCACAGTTAAATCTACACATAGTCCGTCAGGCCCACAACTACAACCTTAGTGTGTAACCCACACTAGAAGATCAAATTAGGCAAGCTCAGGGCAAGGACAAAGACTTGATGAAGATTCGTACTCATACCGGGCAGAACAAAGCCCTAGACTTGAGAGTAGATGACAAAGGGACATTGTGGTATAAGAACAGAATCTGTGTGTCTAAGGAAGGAAAGTTCCAACAACTTATCATGGATGAAGCTCATAACTCAGCTTATTCCATTCATCCAGGAGTCACTAAAATGTACATGGACCTTAAAGAGAAATATTGGTGGAATGGTATGAAGGCAGATATAGCATAATTTGTGGCTCATTGTGATGTGTGTTAAAGAGTCAAGGCAGAACATCAGAAACCAGCTGGTTTGCTTCAACCACTACCTATCCCAATGTGGAAGTGGGATGATATAGGCATGGACTTTGTCAATGGGTTACCCAGAACCAAGAAAGGGAATGACTCCATATGGGTAATAGTGGACCGACTCACTAAGGTCGCTCACTTCATACCCGTGCGAACTTGTTATGGTGGAGACAAACTAGCTCAACTTTATATTGACAACATTGTCAAGTTGCATGGGGTATCCAGCAGAATAGTCTCAGATCGAGGAACCTAGTTCACCTCAAGATTTTGGAAAAGCCTACACAAAGCCATGGGAACTAGACTAGATTTCAGTTCATCTTATCACCCCCAGACCGATGGTCAGACTGAAAGAGTAAATCAAATCATGGAAGATATGCTCAGAGCATGTGTTCTTATCTATGGTAAAGATTGGGAGAAAAGTCTAACCTATGCAGAATTCTCCTATAACAACAGTTATCAGGCCAGCTTAGGGAAGTCACCCTTTGAATCTCTCTATGGAAGAAAGTGTAGAACCCCTTTAATGTGGTCAGAAGTAGGAGAGCGTACTTTAATTAGACCTGCTCTCATAAAAGAAGCCGAAGACCGTGTAGCCGAAATTAGAGAGAAGTTGAAGGCAGTGCAATCCCGTCAGAAGAGCTATTCAGACAAAAGGACACGAGAATTGAGTTTTGAGGTTGGAGATTATGTATACCTTAAGGTCTCTCCAATTTGTGGTACTCGAAGGTTTTAGGTTTGAGGCAAGTTAGCACCCCGTTACATAGGACCTTATCAAGTGTTAAAAAGAATTGGAGCTGTGGCATACCGTATTCAACTACCAGAAGAAATGTCACATATACATCCGGTATTCCATGTTTCTCAACTGAAGAAATGCCGAGTTTCAGAAGAACAAATACACACAGACAAAATAGACTTGCAAGATGATCTCAAATATCAGAAAGTGCCAATCAAAATCTTGGACACTGTTACCAAGCAAACTAGGAGTTCAACTGTCCGGTTATGTCGCGTGCAATGGAGCCGACATAGTGAAGCAGAAGCTACATGGGAACGAGAAGATGCTTTGAAGAAGGAGTTTCCCCATCTCTTTAGGAACCAGCCTAATCTCGAGGACAAGATTCATTTTAAGTCGGGAATAGGTTTGTAACAGCCCGAAAATTCAAATTCATAAGTCACTCAAATCAAAAATTGTTTTCAAACTATTGCAAAATTTATTTCTGAGCTCAACCTCTTGTTCATCTAAACTCCATTACTAGTCTAAACATCATCCAGTCATCAGCCTAACTGTTTAACCTTAATCTCTCTTTTCCCACAAACCATCTGCCAAGCCCCTTCTCTCTCCCTCCTGTGCACTCACGCACAACATAGCAGCACAACTCCAATCTCTCTCTCCATGAGCTCCTTTTTCCTCTCTACCAATTCATCATCTCTCTCTGCTCTTTTTTTTTTAAATGCACGAAGCAGCAGTCAGCGCAGCACACGCACACAACAGCCGCATGGAGCAAAAATAGCAGCAGCACAAGCAAGCCTAGCAAGCTCGCTGCCGCACACCGCTTGCATGCTCGCCAAGCCCGGACCCCCCCTGCCGAGCTCGCTCTGCCCAGCAGCACGCGTGACAGCACGACCTCCTCTGCCTGGCCGCAACACCGGCAGCAGGGGCACGCCGACCGCGCTCCCTGCCCCGCCGTGCCGACTCGCCCCGGACCCACGTCAACGCCTCGGCAGCCGCGAAGTCGCCGCCTTGCCGTGCCGACCTCCCACGCCGGCCCCTCCTCGCCATTACTCCACCACCAAGAAGCTCACCGACCGGCCGGCCGCACCCCCCTCACCGGCCTATAAAAGCTGTCCTCCGCACCAAGCTCCCTCACCATCCCCAGCTCGCCGAGCTTGCCGAGCCGTCTAGCTCCGCCGCTCCATCTCCCTCCCTGCAGGTTCTCTCGCTGCTTCACAAACAGAGCCCACCGTCGATCTCCTCCACCAGGCCCCCTTGGTCCGATTGCTTTGAGAGTAAGCAGCTCCATACCATCCTCTGCCTCTCCCAACTCGCGCCCCTCCCTATCGTTGTCCGAGCAGAGCTCCCCACGAGCTCGCTGGCCGCCATCCATGGCCGCCCGTGGCCCTCCCCTTTCTAAGCAGCAGCCCCCAACAAGAAGCACCAAAAAAGAACCCCTCACCCTCCTGTCCATCCCTATGCTCTTGGATTTGGAGCTGGTGGCCGAAATCACCGTCACGGCGAAGCTCTAGCTCCTGTCCATGGCAGACGAGCAGAGGAGCACGAGCTCTCCGTCTCTGTATCTGTCTTCCGTGTCCCTCTATCTCTGTCCCTTCCTTTCCTTTTAATGCAGCCCAGTATAAAGTTAAACCTTCATCTACAAGCCCACCATGAGCTAGCAAAGCCCAGGAAACACCCACCAGCCCATTTGCCACTCAATACACCAAGACAAAAAATCAAATTAGCCAATCACGTGTCTTCTAACCACGTGACTGTTTATTCATTTTCGAAATTGAATTAACACCCAATTTTGCACTCCCAATATCTCCACCATCCAAACTCCGATTCATTTAATTCTTGTTCCTAAATTCTTCTAAAAACATGCTCTATTTATTTCCATCATCCTCACCTCCTTATGAGCTCATTCTGATTTGGGTGCTTGTTTGTTGTGTGTGCTGTTGTCGCCATAGCCGACGGATTGATCGAGGAGGAGAACGAGTTAGGAGGCCAGTACCGCGAGCCGAAGTACGAAGCCCAGTACCGCGAGCAGGAGCCCGAGGACTTGTACCGCGAGCAGGAGTTGCCTGAAGGCTTTGAAGACGGCAAGTCCAATTCCATCCTTTGATGCATGTTTATCCCAAGTTTTATAAACACAACCTATTGGCCTTTTCTATAAATTGCATGTTGTTTTACTACTGAAACCCGATTGGATAGCCACTCCTTGATTGTTATGATCATTCCTTGATGACCTAGTTATCTCTAAATATGACATGCTCTGTTTGGATGATAATTACTGCTAGAATACTTAGGACTTGTTATTCTTTACTTAATCAAATATGACTACACTCTGTTTTATCAAAGAATAAAGATGTGAGTGTGTTAAGAAAGGAAAATGGGTTTCGGGTTTTAAAAGAAAGAAAGGGTTGGATGAGATGGATGTGTGTTTGTTTGTGAAATACCAAAAGTAGGCTTGTACCTTTGTGGTTAAGCAAGTGGGGAGATATCCATTTTGTCCTGTTTTAAACTGAGGTGATGTGTCATCTTGCCTAACCCAATTTATCTCGTACAACCACTCGACTCTTGTGTGTGACAAAGGCTTAGTCTAAATCCCACTAGCTAGATTGTTAGTTGTCTGGAGGCAGGTGTGAGCGGGAAGCCAAGTGCAGACTTAGTGTCATGGTTGTAGGCCTCACTGGATGGTCAGGAACCCCTTGATTATTTCTCATAGATGGCTAAGCAGCATTGGCTATGGTGGGTAATGGCTTCGATAGGATCCCACTAAGGTGACCGTGTTGCGGTACCCTACTTGTGGTGAAATTGTACACCTCTGCAGAGTTACAAACTATTCGAATAGCCGTACCCACGGTCATGAGCGAGTTATGGCTTGGTTACAATACCAAAGGTTTTGGGGAGTTGGTTGGCGTGTGTTGGTTTTTGGAAAGTGACCAGCTTTGTGCTGGGAGCTAGGCGGATGGGGAATCCGGTAGCATTAAAATTTGGATCCTCTGGATCAACCCCACTTATTGAATTGTTACCAAGTCTTGCTTTGCTAAAACTTTCCTTGACAAACCCTTGCATGTGAAAAACTTTAGCTTTACTGCAAATGAAACTTAGCCTTATCCTTGATATATCTTGTGTATACTTCTGTGTTAACCCCTCCGTGGGTGTGGTTGGACTTGCTGAGTACTTTTGTACTCACCCTTGTATTTGTTGCTTCAGAAGAAGACCCGGACTTTGTTGTTGAGGACGCTGAGTAGGTGGTCGCTTCCGCACCCAACTTTGCCTGTGGAGTTTGGCCCTTCCCAAGATGTCTTCGCTGCCGCGTAGCTCTAATCCTTTTGTTGAGACCTGCTGATTAATAGTTTGGCTCATCACCGTTGTCTACCTCTTAGTTATCTTGGCTTGTATCAAGTGCCCACTCCCTCGGGGGTTGTAAGGTTATGAACCATCTGTTGAATAAATGTGTATCAGCCTCCGGAGACTGATAATTTATATCACATTGAGTCTCTGCTTAGTATCTGATACCACCGGAAGCGCCCCTGCCTAAGCAGAGACTAAATGTGATACAAATTATCTGTCCCAGGAGGCTGATACACATTTATTCAACCGATGGTTTATAACCTTACAACCCCCGAGGGAGTGGGCACTTGATACAAGCCAAGATAACTAAGAGGTAGACAACGGTGATGAGCCAAACTATTAATCAGCCGGTCTCAACAAAGGGATCAGAGCTACGTGGCAGTGAAGACATCTTGGGAAGGGCCAAACTCCATAGGCAAAGTTGGGTGCGGAAGCGACCACCTACTCAGCGTCCTCAACAACAAAGTCCGGGTCTTCTTCTGAAGCAACAAATACAAGGGTAAGTACAAAAGTACTCAGCAAGTCCAACCACATCCACGGAGGGGTTAACACAGAAGTATGCACAAGATATATCAAGGATAAGGCTAAGTTTCATTTGCAGTAAAGCTAAAGTTTTTCACATGCAAGGGTTTGTCAAGGAAAGTTTTAGCAAAGCAAGACTTGGTAACAATTCAATAAGTGTGGTTGATCCAGAGGATCCAAATTTTAATGCTACCGGATTCCCCATCCACCGTAGCTCCCAGCACAAAGCTGGACACTTTCCAAAAACCAACACACGCCAACCAATTCCCCAAAACCTTTGATATTGTGACCAAGCCATAACTCGCCCATGACCGTGGGCATGACTATTCGAATAGTTTATAACTCTGCAGAGGTGTACACTTTCACCACAAGTAGGGTACCGCAACACGGTCACCTTAATGCCAGTGCGGATCCTATCGAAGCCATTATCCACCATAGCCAATACTGCTTAGCCATCTACGAGAAATAACCAAGGGGTTCCTGACCATCCAGTGAGGCCTACAACCATGACACTAAGTCTGCACTTGGCTTCCCGCTGCACACCTGCCTCCAGACAACTAACAGTCTAGCTAGTGGGATTTAGACTAAGCCTTTGCCATACACAAGAGTCGAGTGGATGTACGATATAAATTGGGTTAGGCAAGATGACACATCACCTCGGTTTAAAACAGGACAAAATGGATACCTCCCTACTTGCTTAACCACAAAGGTACAAGCCTACTTTTGGTATTTCACAAAGAAACACCCATCCGTCTCATCCAACCCTTTCCTTCTTTTAAAACCCAAAACCCATTTTTCTTTCTTAACACACTCACACCTTTATTCTTTGATAAAATAGAGTGTAGTCATAATTGATTAAGTAAAGAGTAACAAGTCCTAAGTATTCTAGCAGTAATTATCATCCAAACAGAGCATGTCATATTTAGAGATAACTAGATCATCAAGGAATGATCATAACAATCAAGGAGTGGCTATCCAATCGGGTTTCAGTAGTAAAACAACATGCAATTTATAGAAAAGACCAATAGGTTGTGTTTATAAAACTTGGGATAAATATGCAACAAAGGATGGAATTGGACTTGCCGTCTTCAAAGCCTTCAGGCAACTCCTGCTCGCGGTACAAGTCCTCGGGCTCCTGCTCGCGGTACTGGGCTTCGTACTCCGGCTCGCGGTGCTGGCCTCCTAACTCGTTCTCCTCCTCGATCACTCCATCGGCTATGGCGACGACAGCACACACAACAAACAAGCACCCAAATCAAAATGAGCTCATAAGGAGGTGAGGATGATGGAAATAAATAGAGCATGTTTTTAGAAGAATTTAGGAACAAGAATTAAATGAATCGGAGTTTGGATGGTGGAGATATTGGGAGTGCAAAATTGGGTGTTAATTCAATTTCGAAAATGAATAAACAGTCACGTGATTGGCTAGTTTGATTTTTGTCTTGGCATATTGAGTGGCAAATGGGCTAGTGGGTGTTTCCTGGGCTTTGCTAGCTCGTGGTGGGCTTGTAGATGATGGTTTAACCAGCTGTATTAAAAGGAAAGGAAGGGACAGAGATAGAGGGACACGGAAGACAGATACAGAGACGGAGAGCTCGTGCTCCTCTGCTCGTCTGCCATGGACAGGAGCTAGAGCTTCGCCGTGACGGCGATTCCGGCCACCAGCTCCAAATCCAAGAGCATAGGGATGGACAGGAGGGTGAGGGGGTTCTATTTTGGTGTTTCTTGTTGGGGGCTGCTGCTGAGAAAGGGGAGGGCCACGGATGCCCATGGATGGCGGCCGGCGAGCTCATGGGGAGTTTTGCTCGGACAACGATAGGGAGGGGCGCGAGTTGGGAGAGGCAGAGGATGGTATGGAGCTGCTTACTCTCAAAGCAATCAGTCCAAGGGGGCCTGGTGGAGGAGATCGACGGTGGGCTCTGTTCGTGAAGCAGCGAGAGAACTTGCAGGGAGGGAGAAGGAGCGGCGGAGCTGGACGGCTCGGCAAGCTCGGCGGGTTGGGGATGGCGAGGGAGCTCGGTGCGGAGGGCGGCTTTTATAGGCCGGCGAGGGAGGGGGGTGCGGCCGGCCGGCCGGTGAGCTTCTTGGTGGCGGAGTAATGGCGAGGAGGGGCCGGCGTGGGAGGTCGGCACGGCAAGGCGGCGACTTCGCGGCTGCCGAGGCGTTGACGTGGGTCCGGGGCGAGGGTCGGCACGGCGGGGCAGGGAGCGCGGTCAGCGTGCCCCTGCTGCCGGTGTTGCGGCCAGACAGAGGAGGTCGCCCTGGGCCGTGCTATCGCGTGCTGCTGGGCAGAGCGAGCTCGGCAGGGGGGTCCGGGCTTGGCGAGCATGCAAGCGGTGTGCGGCAGCGAGCTTGCCAGGCTTGCTTGTGCTGCTGCTGTTTTTGCTCCATGCGACTGCTGTGTGCGTGTGCTGCGCTGACTGCTGCTTCGTGCATTTAGAAAAAAGGAGCAGAGAGAGATGATGAATTGGTAGAGAGGAAAAAGGAGCTCATGGAGAGAGAGATTGGAGTTGTGCTGCTATGTTGTGCGTGAGTGCACAGGAGGGAGAGAGAAGGGGCTTGGCAGATGGTTCGTGGGAAAAGAGAGATTAAGGTTAAACAGTTAGGCTGATGACTGGATGATGTTTAGACTAGTAACGGAGTTTAGATGAACAAGTGGTTGAGCTCGGAAATAAATTTTGCAATAAGTTTTGAAAACATTTTTTTGATTCGAGTGATTTATGAATTTAAATTTTCGGGCTGTTACAACTCATGCGAGTTCGGCCAACCCTCACACGTTCACCGAACCCACAAAAGACCAAACGGCCATGGCCGCCGCACAACACACTCCCCATCATAAACATATCTCATTTGGATTGGGATAAGGTAGATACACAGAAACGTTGAAGTTACAACTTTAGTGGTATAGGGTTAATGATGTTAATCCTTCTGGTCCACTTAGTTCGTAGACATGCTCTGTACGCGCGTGTTTCTCATGTGGCAGCTAGCAGATTGGATAGGCTGAGTCTTTTCAAGCACAAAGCTAATTGGTAATTACGCATGTAACACTGTGTATTTGCATGATAAATTTATCAAACACATCCCACATATTGTTAACCCCATTATGGGTCAACAAACCAAAAAAAAAATATGGCGTCCTCAGCAATATGGCCGCTAGTTTTGAATTGATCATTAATTACTTCATCATGTACTCGATTTATTTTTATTTACATGCCACAATAGGTTTGTTCCAAGTCGAACTTGACCAACTTTGGCTGAGTTTATAGAAAAATAATAACATTTATAATATAAATTTGTTTTATTGAATCGACTATAAAATATATTTTGATGGTGCATACGTTAGGTAGTATAACTGTTGCTATATTTTCTACAAACTTTTTTAAAAATTAGTCAAGTTTGACTCAAATCTAATACGGCATGCAAATAAAAATAGAGGGAATATAAGTAAAACGAACTGAAACATTTCAAATTGTTTGAAAAAGCGGTCTCATGGTTATGTCCAATTATACATGTTGGAAACCTCTGCTACTCTTGCAGAGTTGCATTGGAGTTCCAATTATACACTTGTGAGAACCGAATTATCGGAACGCCTTGTTTAGTTCGCAAAAGTTGCAAAAAGTAAGTTGCAAAAGTTGTATTGAAAAACGTGTCGCGAGAGAGGAGGTATGTTTTCCAATACGCAACTTTTGCGAAACTTTGCGAACTAAACAGAGCGTTCCGATAATTCGGTTCTCACGAGTGTTCATCCTTCTTGGGTCCTGGGCTCCTGGCTCAGTGGCTCCTGACTACACTACACACGTACTCCTTCCGTCCCAAAAAGAATGCAACTCTCGCTTTTCGAGAAATCAAACAATTTTAACTTTGACCAAATTTATAAAACAAACTACTACTCCCTCCGTTCCAAATTATAGGTCGTTTGACTTTTTTGACCTCAAGTTTGACCACTCGTCTTATTCAAAAAATTTGTACAAACATAGTCAAATTTAAGTCATTCTTGAAGAACTTTTATTAATAAAGCTAGCCATAATAAAAAATATGATATTTTGCACAACTTTTTGAATAAGACGAGCGGTCAAAGTTGACATCAAAAAAGTCAAACGACCTATAATTTGGAACGTAGGGAGTAACATTTATATTTTAAAAATATTTAGTATGAAAGATGTTCCATGATCAATCTAGGGGGTGTTTAGATATGCAGAATGCAAAACCAGAATGCAAAATGGACGCATTGGGGCGTGTGCACAGAGAGAAAAAAGTGTATTGGAAAACGCGTAGAATGCAAAACATAGGCATTCTGCAGAATGGACCCGTATCTAAACACACCCCTAATGATACTTATTTTATACTATAAATGTTAGTATTATTTTATATAAATCTAGTCAAATTTAAAATTATTTGACTCTTCGAAAAGCGAAAGTTACATTCTTTTTTGGACGGAGAAAGCATAGAGCAAACGCCAGCACGAGGAACGATCCTGCTGCACCAAAGCCACCAACCAACCAGGCACAAAGCACAGGACCGGCACGGGCGAACGGCACGGCACGACCCCTGCGGCACGCCAATCCCATCCAGTCGCGACGGACGGTCTGATGGGAGTGGATTCTCCCGGAAGGAACACCATCCATCGGTTCCCGTTCCCGTTCCCGTTCCACCACCACCCCACGTACGCTCACACCCGCTCGATGGCTCGATCGTGCAGACGTCCGTTTCATAATTCAAAATTCGAGCCGCGTCCACACGCAACAACGGCCGCACCGCCGTCGCCGTCGCGAGCAGCCAGCATATAAACCTGCCCCCTACCTGCCTACCATCACACCGATCCATCTCCCCCTCCGCCGTCACGCTCCAATCCACTCCCATCCCCTTCCTCCCGAAGCACCACCGCCTCCGTTTCGCCGGAGCCATGACGAGGGGCGGTGGCGGCGGCGGCGACATGAAGTCCTTCTTCCGGCAGCAGAAGGCGCACACCACCGCCTCCAAGCCCACCGGCGGCGTCTCCAAGAAGGCGGCGGCGGCGCACCACCTCCAGAAGGCCGCGCCCGCCCTCCACATGACCACAGGTAACAGCCCCCATCCGATCTCGATTCCCTTATCGCCGTTCCCCCTTTCACGGCGCCACTGACAGATCGATTCGATTCGGTCCATCTCTCGTCGCCGCAGATCACGGGAGGCGCCAGCAGGAGGCGGAGGCGGAAGCGGAGGAGCGGGAGAGGGCGGCCCGGGAGTTCGACATGGACATGCGCTACGGGCCCTGCCTCGGCCTCACCCGCGCCCAGCGCCTGCGCCGCGCCGCCGCGCTCGGGCTCGCCCCGCCGCCGGCCCTCCTCGCGCTCTGCACCGACGACCAGCCCTGCCTCTGGGAGGGACGCGTCTAGGCTCTTCGCCCTCCATGCCTCAGCCACCAGCTCGTGCCAAGCAGAGCAACCGCGTTCGTTCATCCGTCCTCTGCTTCCGTCTACCGCATCTCGTGGTACCAGTACCAGTACCATCTGGAGTAGTCTGATGTGTTATCTTCTCGTGCAGTATTGTTATGTGATGCCATGCCATGGCAAGTGATGTGTTATGCGGTATCTATCTCCTGTATCCTTGTCTTGTGTGTTACTGTGATCAGAGCAGAAATGGCATGTCCTCCTTGCATTCTTATTGCCGCAACGAGGCAGTTCTTTCTTCTGTTAACTTTGTTCTATTGCAGTTGCAGCAGCCATGACATTTTCATGGCATTAAAAGTATTAATTCTTTGTGCTGCGATACATACTATGAGAGATGAATAATCTGATGAGTGGAACAAAAGCACAAAAGTTATCTTGTGTTAGTTGTGTTATCGTGTAGTATCCTTGTATTGTGTGTTACTGTGATCAGAGCAGAAATGGCAAGTCGTCTCGTGTTCTTGTTGCTGCAAAAGGCATTTCTTACTTGCATCAGCAATGCATTTTCACTGGATGGGATTGAATGCTAGCTTTTTCAGTCTTAGTGAGGTGATTTTACTGCAGGAGATGAAGAGAACAACTTTAATGAATGGAACAAAAAAGCAAGACCCCTGAAACTACGTTTGGTAAAGACTGATGGTTGCAGAGCAAGCAAAACGAAGACTGATGATTACAGAACAAGCAAAACAAACACTGGATACATCCACTGATTGCACCGAACTGTTTTGTTTTTTCTTCCTTAGTACTACATCGGGCAGCTTATACAATCTTACAGTTACATGCCAGTACAGAATAAGGAGACGAAGAATTTGATGAAGGATAAAAAAACAGAGAACCTTGTTACCAAACACTACATACAACTGGTAAAGACTGATGATTGCAGAGACACCAAAACAAACACCACATACAATTCACTGATTTGTGTTTTCTTTCTTAGCACATCGCACAGCTGATACAGGGGGTGTTTAGATACAGAATGCAAAACGTAGAATGCAAAATGAGCTGCATTGGGAAGCGCGCGCAGAGAGAAAAAAGTGCATTGGGGAAGCGCGTAGAATGCAAAACGGTAGGTAGAATGCAAATGGGGGGTAAGTAAACACCCCCACAATCTTACAGGCACACTTAGGTTATCTGCAACAACACCCCCTATAAGCTCCTGGATCTGTAAAATGGAGGAGATTCACCACAAAATGTGCTGCAACGACACCCTCTATCGGATCCTCCAAAATCCGGGACCCCTCCTCCTCCCCCTATCTATCCAGGACGATCCCTCCCTCCTCTCCTCGCACGATCCCTCCGCGCCTTCCTCTTCCCAGGCGACCGACACTGCGCGCTGCCTGCAGAGCTGCTGGCTGCCACGCTTCACGAGCTGCTGCTGCTGCAGCGAAGGAGGATGCGACGGGCGCGGGGCTCGCCCCGCCGACCATGGAGGTCGTGCCCCTTCACGCTGGTGGTGCTCGCCCGGTCGGCCGCGCAGGCCCCGCGGCGAAGCTCCGCTGCAGCCGGCGCCGCCGGCGCCTCCTCCGCTGATGCTCCCCCGCCTCCTCCCCTCTCGATTCTGCAGCACCGCCGCGAGGTCCGGCCACTCTCACACCAAATCCACCCTCTCGCACCATAGATCCACAACGGATTCGAAGCTTGAGCTCACAACTGCTGTGAATTGAGGAGCAGGCACGGCCGCCACACGAAGGGGAGAGGAGCAGGCACGGGCCGCGGGCCGTGGCGCGACCCCGAGCTCCTCCTCCCGCCATGGCCGCGGCCAGCGAGAGCTCATGAAGTGCTGATGCTTCTGCTCGCATCTGCTGTGTCCAGCTCCTCCCCCCGCCGTGTCCAGCTCGCATCTGCTGAAGTGCTGATGCTTCTGCTCTGCTCTGGACCCGCCCCTCGACTTCGTCGAGGCCTCTACATCGCACATCGCAGTCGGCGGCGACCCACAGGAGGTCCCGGCCAGGCCTCCAGAAGCTTCGTCCGAGCCGCGGGTGGAAGCAGACTGCGGGGGCGCGGCGGCGCTGGTGACGATGCCGCTGGACACGGTGAGAGGTGGGGCCCACGGGTAGAGATGGAAATAGAGGACATTGCTGCAGCACATTATTGTTTGGAGGGTGAAAATTTTTAAAGGATCCTTCAAATATTGCTTTAAAGGGTGGTATATAGAGGACACCGTTGCAAATAGTCTTACATGGCCAATATAGAATCAGAGAGAACACAGGTACACGCAAATATAGCATTAGCAATGTCAGGTCTCTTTTTTTTTTTTATGTCTAGTAACTGGAACAATAAGCTCTATGCCAGTAAAGCATATTGTCACAAGTAGACTAATATCTCAGCCATCAGCATTGAGAGCTCCAGATCCATTTTAGTACTGTCCGAGTACTCCTCCTCTCAGTAAGGGACGATGATGGATTCGATGAGCTCCTGGAGTGGAGCCAATTCCTTCTTGTCAATCAGGCCAAACTCCTGCATCACAAATGAAGGCATGAGATCAGGCCAAACTCCGGCATCAGAAACCCCTTTCTTTTCTACTCATCACAGTGAAGTAAGTGTGCAACTGGAAGGCAACAGAGCAACTGTGAGTAACGACAAAACCTACATTTGTGAACAGAATGAAGTGCTTGAAGCAGGTGTTAAGATGAGCCTCCTCCTTGAGGCTGACAATCTTCTGAAAGTGAGAATGATATATGTGGGCATAAACACGGAACAGGCGCTTGAATATTGTCTTTACTACATCCTTGAAGTTTGGCGGGAACGGTGTGCCTTGACAAAGGGGAAATGGAAATGAGATCCAAATCAGATACCATGCTTAATTGCTCCAATATCATGTGTTCATAAGAAACTTAGTATCTACAAGAAAAGTAGCATACCAAGTTTTTGAGGAAATATGGATTCATCATCAAGTTGGCCTTCAATCCAATCCATTAGATACTCCACATATTTTGGTGCTGATACCTCTATGGGTTTCTTTATCTGTACACCATCAGCCCATCTGTACTCATACCTGCATAAAACTCATGTTCATTTAGTAATGGAACTAATTCTGGAGAAAATGCATCACTAGATTATGGGCACCAATTTATAATAGGTGTAATTACAGAACAAGATACGTACATGCCAAATGTTTAGCACACACAAAAAAGGCATGGTCACAAACAAAGCTTTTTTTTAAAAAAAAATAACTCAAAAAAGAGGCCTTCAGATATGATTATAGCATGCATGTGAAAACAGGGAACCATGAGGCATACATTTATTCGGTACATAAATCTTTTGGAACTTTTGAGCTCGTATATCATTTCCTAAGATTTAACTTTTTAATAGTTGATAGTCATGAAGGAGCAAGTCTTGAACCAAAATTCAACAATAGAACAATTTTCTACATTTCAAATATGAAAGTTCTAATTTGCATAGCTTCTATGCGGAAAGAGTTTAATCAGTTCTCAAAGACTGCTGATATCGTGTCACTGTAAAGCCAGAAAAAGAGGAGTCGCTAGTTAGATAGTAGCAAATAGCAACTTAGCACAGACAGTCAGATTAAACAGGTCAATGGGACTTCATCATCTGGCACTTAGCCTCTAAACGTTAACACTAAATAGCAGCCTTGTGAAAAGTTTCTCATAGGTAAAAGTGCAATTAACAAACAGCTTAATCACTGATAAACTCTTTGGAGTTTTTTTTTTCATATTTTGTTATTTGGACAACTCAAAAGAATAAAATTTGCAGTAAGGCTTACTTTGGGCCTGCAGTCATTGTCGGGCAGCTCTCGGGTGTGCAGAATTCTGTGAGTGTGCCATACAGCAGATTAACCTGGTTAAAGAAATCCACAGCTGCAATGCAAAACAAAATTGATTGTTAGCTTCAATGAAATAATTAAGTTTCAGAAACATCAGAACTGCTACATGATCTAACACTAAGCTCCTGATCACTGCTACGGTCAACAATGCCTCAAGAAGATAAGCAAATGAAACATGGGCAAGTGCAAGTAAATGTGAAAAAGAAAAGGAAGAACATTACTATTCACAGCAAGCCATTCATTAATATCCTCTCCAGGAGGCAACCTCACAGCTTCCCTAAGGTTTCCACTGCCAAGGGTGGCATCAATGTGCTTTCGGAGCTGTGCTCCCTGCAGAAAGAAAGGAAATGCCAACTTATGTAAGGTGTAATTATGGCTAATATGCATTATTTTTAGTGGCATGTATAACATGCAAGCTCTACAGAAAGTATGAAAGACCTAGGAGTTCGCACATCATAGGTGATTTAAGAGCCAGTGACGTGTACTGAAGAATTAGTTCAAGGTCATTAATTAATAAACATTCAAGGTTTCATAACCAATCCAGCATGATTTAAGTATTCATCTGCTATACAAATACAACCATAAATCTGGGTCAACATCATTTACTAGAACTTTCAATGAAAACACCTATTCAATAAGTTTACTTGGCATATGATGTGCAATAAAGGGGTGTGCCAAAATGTTTAGTACAGAGTGTTTGGGATGGAACGCTTTTCACTTATCTGAACAAATGTTCAGCGATAGACAGCTCTCGGCAAAACAAAATAAGAATGACAATGTCCTTCAGCTATGGACATGGCTGGAAACAGAGGAACTTAAGTAGAAACAGATAACTTCAAGCTTGTCTACTTCCAGTTCCAGATGACTCTGATTAGATCCATCAGCAATCCATATCGCTGAAGTTAGCTCAAAATTCTAAACAGCAGAACCGCATTAGTGAATGGCATCCTTTTTGAATGACAAGCAGATCCTGCATGTTCTCTGAATAGACAACTGATCAAAAGCCTGGATGTTGCATTACTACAGTAAACACCTCAGAAAGGGCAACAGAGAGACATACGCCTACGCACATGGGTCGCATATTCCGTCAGCTCCTACCAATCGCAACATCAGTTCTTATCCAAGCTATCACGCGTGATCACCCAGTCACATCAAATTCTGGGTGTCAACCAAGAGCAGTAAGGCAATGCCCACCATCCATGGAACGCACTTTGCATGCTCTGTAGCTCGCCAAACAATGGCAAAGGTAAAGTAGTTGTTGCTGGTACCTAACTAGTGTGGGGAACTGGGAGGCCGAAATTCTTACCTTGCTGCCTGACGGAGCGCTCTTCTTAGGACGGAATGTCTTCTGGTTCCTGCAAAAAGGAAAAACGGAACTACTCAGGGTGATTGCATCGGAAGGCAAAAATAAGTAGAATATCCGAGCAGCGCGTGGATGAAGCAGATAACAGAGCCCAGTGAACCCAGCATGATCCGAAGCTCGAGTAGTTTTGTCGGTAAAAAAAAACAGGAATCACGCCCGCGAAAACGTAATTGAGGACAGCAGGAGCTCCGATGCGGCAACAGGGGATGCCAATTAGGGCCGTCAGAAGGAAGCAGCGCCCAGGTAGCGCTACGGATCAAGCAGGGGAACTCCCCCTCCCCGCAAACCACCGCGCCGGATCTCAATTCAAGCAGCGTCCGCCCTGGATCTCACCCTCCCGAGCTCACCGACCAGTCGAGAGCCCCAAGCGCGAGACCAGGAGGGGTAAAAAGCAGAGCGAAGAGGAAAGGGACAGCAGTATAGAGGGGAATTCGAGCGGGAATCGCGCGAGCGCTCACCGTCCGAGCCCGAAGAGACTCATCCCTCCTCCTGGTCCGGCGGACGCCTCCCGTCCGGTCCTCCCCTTCGATCCGGCGCGGGGCCGAGCAGTGGAGACGGCGACGGGTGGAGCTGCTGCTGCTGCCTGCTGCTTTGCCGCTGCGAGGACGAAGAGACCGAGGGGGACTGCGACCTGCGGGGCAGCGAGCCAGGTGAAAGGATTTGGCTCAGGCTCGCCCGTCAGTGGCCGCGTGGGCCGGCGCAGAGCGGAGGCGGCAAGTGGGCCGTCGGATTGAGCGGACGGACGGTGGAGGGGGGCGCGGCCTGGCTGGCTGGCTGGCATCCATGATCCGCCGCGCCCGCCCGGCCCCTTGAGATTCCCGGGTCAGATCAAGATCTGTCTGGGTTTGCATTTCGTCGCAAACTGCGGCCGCCATCCACTGTAGCCAATCGTGCACAGATGCACTGTTTTTCTTCTTTGGAAAAACAACTACGGCCATGTCTAGTTCCTCCTCAAATTTCAAACTTCACTGTTCATCAAAAAAATCTTACATGCATATGGAGTAATAAACGTGTGTTAATGATAAAAGCCATTCCATAACCTCCGGGTAACTTCGCGAGACGAATCTAATGAGCCTAATTAGGCCATGATTAGACAACGTCGTGCTACAGTAAACAATCTCTAATGATGAATTAATTAGGCTTAATAGATTCGTCTCGCGATTTCCCGTCCGTCCGTGTAATTAGTTTTATAATTAAATCATGTTTAGTTCTCCTAATCTTGGGTTTAAAATTACGGATTCAAAAAAGTTTGAATAGTTCTGGGAACTAAACAGGTAGATGCTCACACACATACGCATATTTTATATATATCTATATAGTTCATACCCACTAACAGCCCATCATCTTTAAAGCTCTTCATGCAAGTTATCCACATCATCACCCACTAAGTGAAAACCCCCATACTTAAAGCTCTTCATGCAAACTATCCACATCATCACCCACTAAGTGGAAAGTTGTCCACATCATTTACCACTATTCTATCATCCCCACTAAATTATGAATTTACAATTTTCAATCTCATAGCAAAGGTGTCCCTGCACTCCCGCAGCAACGCGCGGTGAATTCATCTAGTTTACTCTTATGAATACACGCACGCAAACTCTACTCCTATTAGCACCTCCGAGGGGCTGGACCGGCTATTCCGATCTTGAGGTTAACAAAGTCACTATATGCGTCGAGGCGCAAGTCACCTACCACGAAAAGAATAGTGTCGGTTAAATCCTAGAATAAATCAAGGAAATGGGGCACCCATGCTGAGCCGGAGACTCGAAACTGGACAGACAGGTTCCACCACGATAAACCTAACCAACTAAACTATGTTTTTCATGCTAAGATAGATTTTTGCTTTTGTCGACCTTAGTTGTTTTAAAGAGCTTTTTTGAGTTAACAACGATTGTGCTTCATAAATTTTGAGTTAACAACGATTATGCTTCATAAATTTATTTTGCATATTTCCATGCTTTAGGAACCAATTTTTTGCTATCTCTAGACAAGGATTTAGCAAACAATCCTAGCTTCCCAAGTAGAAGGCTGTTGTCTTGTGCAATTCCATGAGTTCTTAACTTATGCGCCAAATAAAGGACTTGTCCAACAACGCATGCATAGTCTTGTGTTTCTAATATAAATTTTAGTTTGGGATGAGTGGACTACCGCAAGTCGGCTAATATAATGGTTAACTTGAAAGAAGTGGCCAGCCACATATACAGTGAACGATGTCCCAACACAGCACTGACTAGCAACCTTGTAGAAAAAGTTGCCTCTACTTTGCGATGTGGGTGCCTCTCTTTGTTTAGCCGCAACACCTGGGCAAGAGCACTCTGAACAACCATCATTTGAGCTAATTTGAATATACATGTTGCGCGGTTTTCTTGATAAAACAAGAACTAATTTCTCTCACCTTCTCTTTCTTTTTGTCATCATCAAAAGTTTTATTGATGTTGCCTTAGACGAGCTGGGGCCAAATTTAATTGATGAAAGGTGTGACCACAAAGGGAGAGGCTAGAGTTGAGGGGCACATGCCCCCTCCATGATAGACAACGACGTATGTACACATCATTTTATCACATTAATCAAAGAAAAATAGAATTTTGCTACCTCTTAATGATCTATGTATTACTTTTTGACCTTTTATGAGTTCTCTCTGCTAGCATCCAATTATGGTAGCCCGTGAAGGGAATGTGACACCCCGAGAGGGGAGTGAATTAGGTGTCCTAAAAACTAAGGCTCCAAGCACATACAAAAATCTATTCCAACTTCTATCTAGATGTGCACTAGGGTTTTTCTATGTGTTGCTATATCTACCGTAAAAGAGTTTTCTACCCTAGGTTCTAATCCTATCAACTACACAAGGCAATTCTAGGTAAGATAAATGCGGAATGTAATGGGCACAATGTAAATGTGGAAGTGTAAATGGTAGAGAACGCAAACTCTCGGCACGGTGATTTTTCACGAGGTATCGAAAAGTTAGCTAATTTCCTCCTAGTCCTCGTTGGAGCCCCTTCTTGGGAAATGCCCCTTCCTTAGGGCAATGCTCCGGTGATGGAAAACTCCATGATAGCCAACAGGACTATCCACAACACAAATGGGTCTCCGCTTGGCCTCTCGTCGGTGACCTCCATCGTCTTCACTATGGTAGAGCTTCGTCAAACCACTAAGGGCCTCTCCTCCCTTACACAAACACCGACGGCCTCTCCATAAAGCTTTATTGGAGGGTCTGGCAAGACTACAACACCCCGGATTTACAACACTTGGTGCGTGCAAGCACCGTTAGCAAAGAGGTATGCAAACCTCACTAAACTCTAGACTAAAGCCTAAAGCGAAGCACTAAGTGGCCTAAACTAACACTAATCAAAGCCTAAGCTTTGTTGTTAATTGTCTAATCTTCTCTTAAGCACTTTGGTGGATAGAGCACATGAATTGGTGAACTTCAACACCCACTAGCTTCCCCAAATTCTAACACCTCTCAAATGGCCGGGCGGAGGGGTATTTATAGCCCCAACCAAAGGAACTAGCCGTTAGCTAGCCGTTGGTACTTTCTACATAGGACCAACTATTGCGATGCCCTCTTGATGCACCACCACAACTTCTCATCCTCCACGGTACACATAGCTGTTGTGGGTCTGACACTGAGTCTACTACGATCACCGACTATTGTAGTCCTTGATCCAAGGTGATGATCGCAACAGTCCGTCAAATCAAAGCTGAACTGCACTTATCCTGACCACCACCAACTATTGCGGTAGGTATTCGAGCTAGCACCGCAATAGTCGGTGCTGCTGCTGCCTGCCCAAGTCCTGCACCTGCTATAGTCGACCGACTATTATTGCTGTGCTTCACCAACACTTGCACCGCAAGTGTCGGTGGCCTTCTCATCTTCCCGCTGCCTCTCTGGATTGACTGACTGTTGCGGTGCTCATACACCGAATGTTGCGGTCCTCTTCTGTTTTGATTGTTTGCTTTATTTTTTCGCGGGTTCTTCTTTGGGCTTATTAATACCATGTTTGTTTTTCAGTTATAACTTGGATTACATGACTTAGATTACATGGTTTGAATACCGTGGTTTGAATTCTATCCTTGAGACCTAAAATACCTTCAACTGTATACTTGACAAATTTTATTAGTCCCAATGGTTATGCTGTCATACAATCACCAAAAATCACAAATGGCCTATCACTAGGTACATTTTCCTTACAGCCGCAACACACACCATGATGAAAATGTAGTGGTTACGAAACATGAGGACGGGCGATGTGGCATCGTTTCAACTAGAGATGGATGGAGGAGACTTGATTTGTTTTGATCAAAGGAAGCCAACAATGTCTTTGCTTTCGCAAGAAGGACACACAAGTAAATCATAGTACAGGCTCTCGCGAGGTCAAGAAATTTGTGAAAACCAATACTAAGAAGATAGAATGTTTCTTATTTGTGCTATATCCAGAGATAGAGCCGAGGAGGGTGTCGGATATAAATATCCGGGGCGACTAAACCACGATGATAAGACTCCCAATTTAAGAAAGGCCGATCTCTAAGCAGCCCACGAAGCAACCAAGTCTCGTCAATGGCCCAGCCATGGCCCGGCCGCGTTCCAGCCGCGGCTTAAACACGTCACACTCTGCGTCGCCCGACCCTCGAAGGTGGGACGACTGTAAACGGACAAACTTCTCCGCCTCGCCCGACCCAGCGGGGGTCGGGCGAGGGAACCACTATAGGCGAGGGTATCCGTCTCGCCCGACCCGCGCCGGGTACGGGCCCATCAGCCTCCCCTTCGCCCCGACCGACCCCCTCGGGGTCAACGATCCATCATGGCCCAGGGGCTGAGCCTGTCAGATGTAACAGGCCCGGGATATGATAGGACACTGTTTGCATTAAACACCGAGGCGGGCGCCGCACGCCTAACGCGCCACCTTATCCAACCTAAAACTAATGATGGCGGGTTGGCGTTCTCAGCGCCCGCCCCGTCATAAATGAATGACGGGACGTTTCCTAGCACGCCTTCAGCACTAAGCAAGGGCCAGAACACTGACAACCCAGGCTTACACTCCATCCAAGCTCTCCATCCAAGTTTGATCATCATTTCCCAACATATGATGAAGCTCTGGCACACGGTGTAGAAATGTCAAATACCACTGACGCGCCTACAGGATGTTCATCATGAGTACTCTCCACGATCCCCAAAATAGACAGGACACGACGACAAGCGGAGAAGCGGAGGCTTGCCCGACCCCTTAGGCCTTTTCCCTTCTCCCCCTCGGGATCTTTTTCCTTTTTATCCGGCTATGTATCCGACCCAGCCCTTTCCCTTGAACTATAAAAGGGAAAGGAGGGCCATCCTTGCCGGGGGATCGCAATTGACTGATTCCATTCGACACACCCTCATACGCACACACGCTCACAGAGACTTGGGAGCCCCTCCCTCTCTCGATCGCTTGTAACCCCTACTACGAGCAACGTGAGTAACACGAGCAGCATCGAACTGGATGTAGGGCATTCGTGCCCAAACTAGTATAATCCCTTGTGTCCTCTCGCGAACCATCTGGGCCTTAGCACACAATCCACAAAATTCACTAGTCAGCCATTTCCGACGCCGACAGTTGGCGCGCCAGGTAGGGGCGTTTGCGTGTTCCACGATCTTTCCCAGGCTCCGGATGGCCAGTGACAGTTCGAGCTGGGCTCCTGAGACGCACGTGCGTTTCGGAAGCCTGGATTTCATCACCACCGATGGCGGCGCGTTGGAGCGAGTCACCATCGCCGTCCCAGCCAACGGCACCAACATCGGTGTCGCGGAGGCCGTCGAGGCCCTCGCAAGCGTTCGACTGAGTGCCCCAGAGTCCCACGAGTTCCCCGCGAGCTCTGACGGAGGGGACCACTGGAGGCGGCTCAACACGTTCCTGGGACCGCAGCCGTCCCAGGAAAACGCGCACTGCGTCATGTTCACCCTGGCGAACGTCATGACCCAGCTCGCGAGAGGCGCCCCACTTTCTCCGGGCGCGTTGATTCCCGCTCTGCCTTACGTGGCGCCCTTCGGCTTGCGCAACGCAGGAGAAACGGTCTCCCACTGGTTGGTTCGCGACATGTGCCAGACCCCTGTGGACAACGAGTTCGTGGGGGTGATCGACCATGCCTCGGAGTCGGTCCTCGACTTGCTTGACGACAGTTTGTCAGAAGCGTCAGAGACAGAGCTGATTACTGAGAGCCATCATCCATCCCGTGAATGTTTTATGGCGGACGCGCCCAACGGGGCGCTAGGAGAGGCGAGCGATGACGACTCCAGCCAGCCACCGGCACGTGGTACTGTGGCTAACGCCGCTGCAGTTGGTGCCGTTGCGGCCAACTCCGCCGCGGCTAACGCTGCCACTGCAAGTGCGGGGAAGGCTGCGACTGAACCACCTCAGCGCCCCCGCCCCGACCAGGCGCGGGCGCGAAGGCAGGAGCTCCAGGAGGCTAGATGCCGATTGGAGCAAGAACGTGCGCGTGTGGAGCAAGAGCGGCTTCGCGTCGAGCACGAACGCACACGCATGGATCAGGAGCAGGCACGCATCGAGCGTGAGCTCCAACAGTGTGACACCGGAGCGCCGGCGTGCGGGCGTGCTCGTGACGTTCAGCGGCAAATCGTGAACGACGATGGGGGGCTGCCCCGTTTCACGAGAGCAAGCCAGAACATCGCGGCCACCGCGGCGCTCTTGCGGGGACTCCCTGACTCCGTCATGCCAGAAGCCCGGAGAGCTCAACGCGAGGTGGGCGAGCTCCTCGAGCGAGCGGCGGCGCAGCAGGCCCAGCGCTCGTAGTCCCGATGATGCAGCTCTCAGGCCAGCTAGCGTCGCGCCTCGAGACAACCACCCCGTAACTGCGGCGATCACGACCCACAGAACATGTCAGTTCATCAGCCGCGTCCAGGTCCCAACACACGGCCGGAGGCCCCTTCCAGGGACTTCTCGGCTCGGTACGCGACGCTCGCAACATACTGAACGCGCGCCGACGCCAGCCGATCGAGGGCGATGGAGAAACTCCGCGCGGGCGCGCTCCGCGCCGTGGAGGCCGATACGACCACGACGCTGAGGGACGGAGCCCGAGCCCGGATGCACCAGGACCTCGCGCCTTCAGTTCCCAGATCAGGAATGCTCCATGTCCTCCGTGGTTCTGATCCCCGATAAACTGGCCTAAGTATGTAGGGAAAACCAATCCCGAGCTCTGGCTCGAGGACTACCGACTCGCATGCCGGACCAGGGGGCAGATGACGACGACTTCGTCATCCGACACCTACCACTGTACCTGGCCGATTCGGCCAGGGCGTGGCTCGAGCATCTCCCTGTGGGCCAGATCCGAAACTGGACCGACCTCCGGGAGATCTTCGTTGGGAACTTCCAGGCGACTTACACTCACGCCCGGGGAACCCTTGGGACCTCAAGAACTGCCGACAAAAGCAGGGAGAAACTCTCCGCGAGTACATCCGATGCTTTTCCTGGCAGTGCAACGAGTTGCCCAACCTCGCTGATGCCGACGTCATCGGCGCGTTCTTGTCGGGGACGACCTGCAAGTCCCTCGTCCATAAGCTTGGGCGCAAGAGCCCTCGCACGACGAAAGATCTTCTCGACATAGCAACGAGTCATGCCTCTGGCGAGGAGGCGGTCGGGGCGATCTTTTACCATCCCATCGAGGGGAAGGGCAAGCACATTGAGGAGGCGGACGAGGGTCCTTCCGACCACCCGAGCTAGAAGAAGAAGAAGAATAAGGCGCGGCGACAGGATTCCGACACCGCCATGGTGGCGGCAGTTGAACGGAAGCCGGGAATTAAACCTCCGGCATGGGAAATGACCGAACATTTCAAGAAGATGTGGAACGGACCTTGCCCAAACCACGAGTACTCTGTGAGGCACCTTTACAGTGAGTGTTCCCTCATGAAGAAATTCATGGCCGGGGATACCCGGAGGGGGGAGCCAAGGAAGCGGAAGCCCAACCCGACCCCCAAGGGACCCGAGGGGCCAGAAGACATCGTGGCCGACCCGTGCCCAGAGCCCGACGGATGCCTGATGATCTTCGACGATACTGAGGCCTCTGTCAGCAAGGGTCGGGTGAAGGCGGAACGCCACGAGGTGTTCACTGCTGAGCCGGCCACGCCGACCTTCCTCCGATGGTCGGAGGCGGCCATCACCTTTGACCGCGATGATCACCCACAGTACGTTCCCAGGCCGGGAAAGTACCCACTTGTAGTCAACGGTCATTGGCCGCAAGCGGCTCACCAAGGTACTGATGGACGGCAGGAGCAGACTCAACATCCTCTACGCTGACACTCTTGACGCGATGGGCATTGACCGGGCGCGCATCCACCCGACCGGGGCGCCCTTCCACGGGGTTGTTCCTGGCAAGCAGGCCGTTCCCCTCGGTCAGATCGACCTGCCTGTTACGTTTGGGACCCCGTCCAATTTTAGGACAAAAACTCTCACGTTCGAGGTAGTGGGATTCCACGGATCCTACCACGCTATTTTAGGTCGGCCATGTTACGCGAAGTTCATGGCCGTCCCCAACTACACCTACCTGAAGCTCAAGATGCCTGGGCCCAAGGGGGTGATCACTGTGGGCTCATCCTTCTAGCGCGCCTATCAGTGTGAAGCCGAAAGCTGCGAACTGGCCTCGGCGACCATCGCCTCCACTGAAGAGCTCGGACCGATCCGAGCCCGTCTGGTGGAGGAGGCTCCGGACTCCAACCGTGGCACGGTGTCTTTCCAGCTGATGGAGGACACCAAGGAGGTACAGCTCGACCTGGTCAACGCCAAGGAGAAGGTGGCTCGGATCGGGACCAAGCTGTCCTCCAAATAGGAAAGCACGCTTGTCGACTTCCTCCGTGCGAATATCGATGTTTTCGCTTGGAAACCCTCAGACATGCCAGGCATCCCGAGGGAGGTCGCCGAGCACTCTTTAGATATTCGTCCTGGCTCCAAGCCGGTGAAGCAACGCCTACGCCGCTTCGATGACGAGAAGTGCAAGGCTATCGGCGAATAGATCGCGAATCGTTTGGCGGCCGGATTCATCAAGGAGGTGTACCACGCCGAGTGGTTAGCCAATCCTGTTCTTGTACGAAAAAAGAATGGGAAATGGAGAATGTGTGTTGACTATACGAGTCTTAACAAAGCGTGCCCCAAGGATTCATTTTCCCTACCACGCATAGACCAGATAGTTGACACGACCTCGGGATGCGAAGCCCTTTGCTTCTTTGATGCGTATTTTGGATACCATCAGATCGCAATGAAAGAGTCCGATCAGCTCACGACTTCTTTCATCACTCCGTTCGGCTCGTACTATTACGTGACAATGTCGTTCGGACTTAAAAACGCTGGGGCAACATACCAACGATGTATGCTCAGATGTTTCAACGACCTCATCGGGCAAACCGTAGAGGCATATGTGGACGACATCGTAGTCAAGTCCAAACAGGCCGACCAACTCTTGGCCGACCTTCAAAAGATGTTCGATAAACTCCGGGCGAATGGAGTCAAGCTCAACCTCGAAAAATGCGTGTTTGGGGTGCCAAGAGGAATGCTACTTGGCTTTATTGTGTCCCAACGAGGGATCGAGGCCAACCCAAAGAAAATTGCGGCCATCAACAGGATGGGCCCGATCCAGAATTTGAAGGGAGTACAGGGGGTCACGAGGTGCCTCGCAGCACTGAGCCGATTCATTTCGAGGCTCAGCAAGCGAGTCCTTCCCTTGTACCTCCTACTCAAAAAATCCGAACGATTCACATGGACTCAAGAAGCCCTTACACAGATCAAGGCAGTCCTAACGAAGGCACCAATACTGGTCCCGCCGACCCCAGAGGAACCCCTCCTGCTCTACTTCGTGGCAACAACACACGTCGTGAGTGCAACCCTCGTTATAGAACGGGGGGAAAGAAGGACACATCCTCATGGTCCAGCACCCGGTGTATTTCATCAGCGAGGTACTCAGTGATACGAAAATGTGGTACCCACAGACTCAGAAGCTGCTATATACCGTCCTGATCGCCAAGAGGAAACTGCGCCATTACTTCGACTCGCACCCAGTTGTGGTCGTAAGCTCATTCCCCCTTTGAGAAATCATCAACAACCCCGACTCCACAGGTCAGATTGCCAAATGGGCGCTCGAATTGATGGGTCAGGGGATCACGTACTCCCCTAGAACCACCATCAAATCCCAGGTCCTGGCCAACTTCATTGCCGAATGGACGGAGACCCAACTGCCGCCAGAATTGGTCAATCAGGAGTACCGGATCATGTACTTTGATGGATCGCTGGTCAGGACAGGAGCAGGGGTCGGGCTAGTCTTTGTCTCCCCACAGGGAGTCCGAATGAGGTACATAGTCCGCCTCCATTTCCCAGCGTCAAACAATGTGGCCGAGTACGAGCACTCATCAATGGCTTGAAAATAGCAATCGAGTTGGGAATTCGACTCCTCGAGATAAGAGGCGATTCCCAGCTCGTAGTTGACCAGGTCATGAAAGAGTCAAGCTGCGAAAATGAGGCTATGGCCGCATACTGCCGAGAAGTCCGGAAGCTCGAGGACAAATTTGATGGCCTCGAGCTTAGGCACATCAAACGACGATTTAACGAAGCAGCCGACGAGTTGGCTAAAAAGGCATCGGGGCGGGAACCAGTCCCAATGGGTGTCTTTGCTAGCGACCAGCAAAACTCATCGGTCAGCACCCCGAGCCCAGAATCAACGAGCGTGGCATAGCCCACCCAGGACTTCACGCCCACCCAGGGCTCTGGGGCTACCAGCGCCCTGTTGATGGTCCATAGACGTGCCAATTGTGAACCGCAAGCACACGGATCATCGTAGCTCTTTCCTTAGAGTATTCCCCAAGGTTTATCAATCCGTGGATCGACAATGAACTATCTAGGGTTTTCCATCTAATCTAAAGGATCTATTCCTTGCATTAGGCATAGATTGCATATGAGGGTAAACCTTTGAGATATGAGTGAAGTCTAGGGTTGATCTCATCCATAAACATAGACAAAGGTAAAGAGCAACCAAAGGATAAACGGGCCTATCGTCTTCTAGTTGTAGTTCTAGCAAATAAGAGTAGCGCATCATACATCTCATCTAAAGCCGTCTTTAAACTCTTACCTTCGGTCAACCTCCTGAGAACGCCACCCTACGTGGGATCACACCCTGTCATGATGCTCCCTATCGGTGTGGTTAGTACAAGGGCACGTCCACAACTAAACGTATCTAGATATCATGAAGGGTCAATATACTAGATCTAATCACCATGATTACATAAAGCATGCTATATAGTCTAACCTAGCATTAGACTAAGGAACGATCATATTCATGATAGGTAGAAAGCATAGAAGAGTTATCGAGTCGCTAAGAGATCGGATGACACGAAGAACATTACTCATATAATAGATGTGTTTGGATCATCACCACCGAATACATACCATTGATGACTCCAACTTGCTCATGAACTTCGCCATGGCACAACCACGCAGGGAGGCCATGACGACTAGGGTAGGCCTAAGCCATCCCTAGACAACTTTGAGGACTTGCGGCGGCCCTCGTCTCCTTTTGGTGTATGCCCTAGGTTTCGCCGAGTTCTGTTGGATGGATCCCCATGGCTCATGGCATCGGGGCTATAAATAGTCCGAGGAAACCCTAGCTCGAAGGGGAGGCTGAGGCGGCGTAGGAACAACCCAGGCCGACCGGCCTGGGCCCTCTGGGCCGGCCGGCCCAGGGCTTTTCTGTGGCCCCTCGGTCCCATCTTTCGCGTGCAAGCTTCTAGATCCTCCAGGAGTTGTTTTGCCAATACATGTGGGTATTTGACGTCAGTTGCTTCGGGATAAGATTGGATCTTGATGTCTTTCCATATGTCTGCCTGATTCGCCTTGATCCCGAAGTCATCCGACCTTATCTTCAAGTTCTTGCCCTTCCATATTCTTGGAGGTTGGTGCACCATAGATGAGAGCGAACAAAATCCTAGTCACATGGCCTTCATTCCTCCGCTCTTATGCATGATCTCGGTCTTTGTCCAAAAGTGCTCATTTATAGCTCAAAAACCTGTGTAAACCAAAATCCTTCAAAAATACATGCATATGCGAAAATGGGGTTATTTCAAGTGCCAAGTGGCGGGTTAGTATATGAATTGGTCCCAAAACACCACTTAAATAGCACTAAAAGTGTGTCGCTAACGAGCGTCAACACGCCCCGACCATGATTACCACCGAGGTTATGGAAACCGGAGACCAAGCCTTAGCCGACTTGTTGACTCTGGCAATGGCCACTCTAACCCAGGACGAAGCCGCCGAGGCGGGCCCCGTGGATTGGAGACGGCCCTTCCTTGATTACCTCATAAAAGACAAGCTCCTAGAGGACAAGGCCGAGGCCCGATGAATCGCGCGTCGTGCCAAATCCTATGCAATTGTGGAGGGAGAGCTTTATAGAAAAAGCCACACAAAAGTCATCCAACATTGCATCCCTTTTGAATAGGGGAAAGAGCTGCTCGCAGACATACATGGAGGGACATGTGGCCATTGGAAATGCGTTCCGACAAGGCTCATTGGAAATGCGTTCCGACAAGGCTTCTATTGGCCAACAACACTGTGAGACGCCATAGAAATAATGCGCACCTGCGAAGGGTGCCAATTCTATGGAAGACAAACCCACCTCCCGGCTCAGGCCCTCCAAACCATCCCCATCACGTGGCCGTTCGCGGTCTGGGGGTTGGACATGGTTGGGCCCCTCAAGAAGGCGCCTGGGGGCTTCACCCACTTGTTGGTCGCCATCGATAAATTCAGCAAGTGGATTGAGGTTCGTCCGATTACACAAATCAAGTCTGAGTAAGCGGTCAAATTCTTCCTTGACATTGTCCACCGCTTTGGAATCCCAAATTCCATCATCACGGATAACGGTACGCAATTCACTGGAAAGAAATTTCTCCGATTTTGGGACGAATACCATATCTGAGTTGATGGGGCGGCCATAGTGCACCCCGCATGAATGGGCAGGTTGAGCGCGCCAACGGCATGATCCTTCAAGGTCTCAAACCTCGAATCTTCGAGCGACTGAAAAAGTTCGGCGGCCGTTGGGTCGAAGAACTACCCGCGGTGGTCTGGAGTTTGAGGATGACGCCCAGCCGGGCAACAGGATTCACTCCGTTTTTCATGGTATACGGCTCAGAGGCCATTCTCCTGACCGACCTTGACTACGGGTCACCAAGAGTCCATGCCTACGACGAGGCCGGTAATCAATCCTCACTGGAGGATGCTGCCGACCAGCTAGAAGAGGCTCGGGAGATTGCACTGGCTCATTCCGCCAAATACCAACAAGCGCTACAGCGGTACCATGGCCGACGGGTGCGCGAATGAGCGTTCCAGATTGGAGATTTGGTTCTACGGCTTGTCCAAAGCAACAAGGATCGCCACAAGCTCTCGTCCCCTTGGGAAGGCCCGTACATCATCTCCCAAGTCATTCGACCCGGCTCATACAAGCTGCAGAACGCCGATGATGAGGAGTACACCAACGCCTGGAACATCGAACAGCTACATCGCTTCTACCCTTAAAAACTCCTTATCAATATCGTACGTACTTTTCGCACGACCCCATTTACTTAATAGCCACCCCCGACCCCGCTACACGGGATCGGCGGTCGCTCGGGGGCTAAGCTAGCGTCCCCTGGGACACTGGATCCTGTCAGCATCCGATTTCTCTCACGCTGCGTGTGTTGGTGAGGGCAAACCGAGGGAAGAGTGGGATAGGAAGGGTTGGTCAGACTGCGGTGAGTAAAAGGCCGCGAAGGCAACGGCTCAGACGCTCACCAACCACGCCAAACCCGCTTTACCTCGCAGAAGGCCTCAACAAAACACAGAATCGAAAAAGAACTCGGGGGCTGAAACACGCACGATTATAAACCTAACATAGGGAAAAGCAAATTCGGCCGACCCGGGGACACATCCCGTTCGGCCACAAGTCTGAATACAAAAAACGAGCCCAAGGGCTCGGAACAGTTCGGATATAAAAAAAAACACAAACTAACTAGAGGGTCCATGGCCCGCTCTCCTTCTGTGTCGATGCAGCCAGGGTCGAAGCCAGCGAGGCCACCTCTTCCTCCAGCGATCACACCTCGTCTAAGGTGGTGCCCGGTGCGAAGCCCTCCGCAAGGAATTCCAGTCCAATCTGGTCGTAGTGCGAGCGAGCCACAACGAAAGCCTGCCGCACACCAAGGAAGAGCCCGTCTGCCGCCAGGGCTCGCGCCCGGGTCGGGATCCGGGAGATTTGGGTCGGCAGCGATCTTGACCCCACCTCCACCCTAATCCCGAGGTCGTCAAGCACGGCGAAAGCGGCGCCGCGAAGAGCAGCATGCTCGTCAGCCTCCAGCTTCAGCGCGGCCTTGAGTTGCCACTGCTCGATCTGGAGGTGGGCGATCGTCGCCTGATCCCCCACGGCCGCGGTTGCCAGCTCGGTGGTGATGCCTTCGGCTTCAATTCGGGCGCCCGTCTCGACTTCCAAGGCCGCACGAGCTCCTGCCAAGTTGCGGACCCGACCACGGATGAGCCGGAGAACGTCGTCCCAGTTCGCCCGAGCCTCCGTGAGCTCCTCGCGCGCCTGCTGCAAGGCGTTCGTGGCTTGGTCCCGCTCGGCGCGGAGACGGTCGCGCTCGTCCTGCAGTTGACGGTGCTCCGCGTCTCGAGTGGCCGACTCGAAAGCCCACGACGCGAGCTGTGGCAGACCGCCCCAATTAATCCGGCTTAAGAGCATGGGACCACTATCACAGCAGTGCTCCACGCCCTTAAACCGAGTTAATCGTGCAATCCGTCGGATACCTTCCCGATTAAACCACCTTTTTCTCTCGACCGAAACGAAATAGCAGCAGTCCCACTCGAAGATGGGCTCAGGCAGTACAACTTATCACAACTTTTACAACACATGGTTCACATAGATAATTATACAAATACAGTGCATATGTTTTAAGTTATTACAAACCAGAGTATTCTACAGCGGAAGATCTACACATCGAAACAACAGACATTGCGTGGAGCCCTCGCACGACATCAATCACCGCGGCCTGAGTCAGACTCAGACGGCACCCGCTCCACGGTCCAACCGTCGGGAAGCACACAAGGCCAAGTAAGAGCAGCCACGGGATCATAGCCATCACAATTATCTAAAAAAAAACCACAAGCAAGGCTGAGTATACTAATACTCGACGAGACTTACCCGACAAGGTTAAGTTCTAGACCATGCAAGGATTTACGACTGTGGGGTTTGTTTTGCCAAAAAGCATCTACCAGTTGAGCCTATTTTCAAGATTTTAGCCAAGTTAATTTTAGATTAACTACTACTAGATTTGCCAAGCTATCCAATAACAATCAGCGTGGAAAAACAATTGATTAACATGATATTAACCTTTCTCATCTACCAACAATTCTACCCCTTTGGCCCAAGAACATTGATGTGCAATGAGAGATCAAGCAGATTCATGTAACCGCGAAGGTCGGACAACTCGAGTTGATTTTAACTATGCATGGGACAACCTAATCGCACGACCCGTGAGAGACACCCAGGACCTCACGAGGCAACCGTTCCCATCTCTCCCTGCCGTCTGCCATCAGAGCCCACTCCACCTGAGTGCACGCCCCAACGAACCCCAGGTGCCCCAGGTAAACATGTGCCGCGGCCACTGCTACACTCGCCATCAACCCCTCGCCCAATGGAGTGGAAGTGTCCGTCAGACGTCAGTTTGCCTCAAGTACTAGGTTTACCAGTTTACCACATTTCCCGGCATACGATTAGTACCTTCAAAAGCTTGACCATCAAGGCCACACAAGCAATGCCTTAGCCAACAATTACTGTGCAAGCGGGACATTCAATCATACAGGAATATCGCACAAGCCCCGCTTGCCGAACATCATAACTGCTTATAAAGTAAAATCCTATTTCTCGCAAGTGACAAGCAATCACTCGTCTTCTACCGGTCCTAATTAAGCATAGCAATCTATACGACCTACCCATACTAGTCTTAGGACATAGGTACCTAGGGATCATGCAACTAAGGTTTCATTCAACTCCTCGAAACTTAAATGCATAAAGCCAGGCACAAGTAAGGAGTTAGCTTAAATTGGGTTATGCTCCAGGGCTTGCCTTCCTGATCACCGGTGGCCTTGGGCCCTTCCGGACTTTGGTCCGGGTCTTGAGCAGTGGAGTAGTTCACTTCAGCGGCGGCGAGGTCACCCTCGGGCTCGACTTCAATCTCGTACACGCCGTCGGTAATGGTGCTCTCTACATGATATGTAAGAGTATGAGATGCATGAATGCATAAGCGATCAAATACAAAAATATTTACAGCACTCACCTCACTGGTCAATCATTTATGGAGTATAAATCACTAAAAATTTTAACTTGCACATGAACCGGTCTGACCGGTTTTGAGACCGGTCTGGCAGACTGGCCACCCCGAAAACCTTACGGCTGACTCAACTACTTCTAAATCTACTCAAATCATAAAATAATTTGGCCATTAGGTACTTAGCTCTATGAATTATATTAGACCCATCCAAGGTGGTTTGGCATGTTTAGCTCATGTATATGCTTCATAGGGCACTAAATAAATCCTTAAACACTCATTCATTCATAAAGTACTGCTATAAGCTTTACATAGTTTTCATATGCACATGCTATACCATTGGAAAGATAGTTTCCCAAAGATTCTAAAAATTCTATACTTGTGATTCTAGACCCATTTACTAGTATCCAGCCGTTTTAACCCCCGAAGAAGGAAAAACACCCAACATCTTCATAGCTAGGCTCCTAATCTTTGGATTTCTCCCACAACAGCCCTTGCAAACATTCCCATAACCCCCCTTAAGGTTTTGGAATTCTTACCCTGGGGTCCTATTTCTTCAACCTCGGTTCAGAAGGAGGCCAGCGATGGTGATTTGGCCATTGTGGGGGCGGAGAAGGAGGGGAAAAGGGCCGGGAAGAGGCACAAGCTCATGGGGAAGCTAGAGGATGCATTGGTTCACGTGGAGGTGGCGTGTGTGTGGCTGTCCACGTGAGGGGGAACAAGCTCGGTCGGCAGTGGCAATGGCGGTCGGCAAAGAGAGGATTCCCAGCGAGGGAAGCTTGGGCGTGGGCCAGGGATGGCTCGGGGAAGGAGAGTGCGAGGTAAGCGAGCTATGGGCGATGGTGAATCGAGTGAGGGACGAGTGAAAGCGGCGGATTTCGCGAGCAGTGAAAGAGCTTGGTAAAAGGAAAGGACGGGAGTGGTTGGAATCAGTCCTCACTCGCGGACGTGGCGCGACACTGGGGCATAGGCGTCACACGAGGCATGAGGAAGCGCAGACACGTGTCCACGGCGGCACGGACACCCATACTGACGGGGGAGACGCCCACCCCGCGGCGGTGGTTGGGCACCGACTGTTGCGGTGGTGGGGTAAAACACCCACCGCAACAGTCCGTGGTGTCAAAAATACTGTGCTGATGAAGTTCAAATTCAAAACTCACGGGCCGCCGACTGTTGCGGTGGTGGTGTACCTCAAGCACCGCAACAGTTCATCATGCAACTCACCGCAAAAGTCCGTCAATCCAGAGATGAAATTTACTGTTCCTCGAGTACCACCGACCATTGCGGTCATGTACTGGGGCTTAGGACCGCAACATCTGGTGGCTCGGGTTTAGGGTGTAGGTAAAACAACCTTGCAATGTTGCGGTGGTGCACAAACGAGAAACCACCGCAACAGTCTGTCAATCCAGAGAGCATTTTAGAATTATGCCCGGGTGACCGACTGTTGCGGTGGCCATTCCACTGGCACCGCAACTTCCTGAGATAATGGTATTTGCACTTTTCAACTTGATTTTGATTTTTGATTGGAAATTTTGATTCAAATTTTTGCTAAGCTAAGCCTTGTTTCTTATGATAGTTGACGTGGTCACACATAAACACACAGGCACAAACAAAGCACTATGATTATGAGAGGATGCATGCTATTATATACTTAATCACGTTCATTATGGTTCCTAATTATAATAGCAACACCCGAGGTGTCACAGCCCTCCCCCCTTAAAAAAAATCTCGCCCCGAGATTCCGGTGCATGAAAAACAAGTGCGGAAATGAAGTTACCTGGAATAGAGCTCATAAAATCCAGATATTTGGACCTGAGATATGACTCCTCTTCCCAAGTGGCTTCATCTTCGGTGTGATTATTCCACTGAACTTTATAAAATTTTGTAAGCCTTCTCCTGTTGGTTCTATCCTTCTGATCAAGAATCTTGATAGGATGGACTTCATAAGTGAGATCGGGTTCCAGGGGAATTTCTTCATAAGAGATTGATTCTTCTGGAACTCGAAGACATTTCTTGAGTTGGGAGACATGAAATACATTGTGTACGGCTGAGAGATTCGCAGGGAGTTGAACTTTATATGCCACGGGTCCACAATTTTCTAGAATTGGGAAAGGTCCAATATAGCGAGGAGCTAATTTCCCCTTCACCCCAAATCTATGAACGCCTTTGGTTGGTGAAACCCGAATATAAACATGATCACCCACTTCAAAAGTCAAAGGCTTTCTTCTTTTGTCAAAATAGCTCTTTTGACGAGATTGTGCAGCCTGAAGATTTTTTTGGATGACTCGCACCTTATCTTCGGCTTCTTGAACTAAATCTTGCCCAAAGAAATTCCGTTCACCGGATTCGGACCAATTCAAAGGAGTTCGACACCGACGGCCGTACAAGGCTTCAAATGGTGCCATCTTTATGCTGGCTTGATAGCTATTGTTGTATGCGAATTCGGCCAAAGGCAAGCATTGATCCCAAGTTTTGTCATAATGTATGATGCAAGCTCTAAGCATATCCTCCACTATTTGATTCACCCTTTCAGTCTGCCCATCTGTTTGAGGTTGATAAGTGGAGCTACGGATCAACTTGGTGCCTAGGGAAGCATGCAATTGTTCCCAAAAGCGAGCAACAAACTAAGTGCCTCGATCGAAAATGATGGTCCTTGGTATTCCATGAAGACAAACAATTCGGTCGATGTAAATTTTGGCATACCTCTTGGTAGAATATCTGGTGTTGACCGGAATAAAATGAGCGGTCTTTGTGAGTCTATCAACAATCACCCAAATGAAATCATGCCTAAGAGAGGTGTTGGGTAAGCCCACAATAAAATCCATGGATATGTCATCCCATTTCCCAGATGGAATAGGGAGAGGTTGCAATGTTCCAGCTACCTTTAGATGGCTTGCTTTCACCCTTTGGCATGTATCACGTTCGGACACATATTTAGCAATCTCCCTTTTCATTCTCGTCCACCAAAAGTTCTCCTTCAAATCTTGGTACATTTTATTGCTACCCGGATGAATAGAGAACTCTGATAGATGAGCCTCATCAAGAATCTGTTTTCTTAGCTTAGGGTCTTTAGGTACCACGAGCCGTTGCTCAAACCAAAGAATTCCCTTCCAATCTTGCCGAAAGCATTTATATTTGGGCAGTCCTTGAGCTAGCCCTTGCTTTATATGAGCAACTCCTTTATCTTTGGATTGTGCCATAATAATTCTTTCTCTCAAGGTGGATTCCACTACCACGTGGCTTAATGAGCCTTGAAGAATAATCTCCAAATTCAACTTGAACATTTCATGGCAAAGAGTGTCATTAAAAGACGTTATGGTGAGACAATTGCATTGAGGCTTGCGGCTTAAGGCATCCGCCACCACGTTGGCTTTTCCTGGATGGTAGTGCACTTCAAGATCGTAATCTTTGATTAGCTCTAACCATCTTCTTTGGCGCATATTTAAATCGGCTTGGGTGAAGATATATTTGAGGCTCTTATGGTCGGTGTAAATATTGCAATGAGTGCCCATAAGATAATGCCTCCAAATTTTCAAAGCATGAACCACAGTAGCTAATTCCAAATCATGAGTGGGGTAATTCACTTTATGAGATCTAAGAGCTCGGGAAGCATAGGCAATGACTCTATCTTCTTGCATAAGCACACAACCAAGTCCAGTACCAGATGCATCACAATAGACATCAAA
>CM014275.1:59194604-59211205 GCA_004135705.1 Alloteropsis semialata
ATGACAAGTCTTAAAAATGTTTTCTTGATGTGCAAAAGCTTAATCTTGACTTAGGACTTCATTGGTTGCGCTAGGATTTGATAATAATAGAATGTGAGCCCTAGGGAGAATTATGGGTATGAATAGGTGGCATAATATGTATATGACTAACTCCAGCACATTACTTTTTGTATCGACGATCCCAGGTAAGTAATTGGTCGCCCATTTCCAGAGGGTGTGAATACTGGACGTTGTTCCCCAAGCAGTGGCTTACTTGGGGTGCAGTCAATATAATACGTTCACGGTGTTGTAATGACTGTAATGCTTTAATTTACTGGTTGAACTGTTGTTTCTATAGTGAGCAACAGGGTGTGGTCATCATATGTGGGTAACCGCATATGCGTCACCCATGTGGCGTGAGGTACATGGGAGCTGTTTGTGAGTGCTGGCACAAACGGTTCAGTGATGAATATTTTCTGCAGGTACACTAACCACGAAACCATAGGTTGTGTGTTCGTTAGAATTCCGGCTAATTATTATAAGGAGAGACGTATATATGTGCCACCGGTGCTAACCCCGTAAGTCCAAGATTACTTGGCAGTTGTTTCTTTTGTGAGGACGACTAGGTCGATCATTCATGCATCATGTTCATGCACAAATACATAAATTGTGGGTTAAGGGGTAAATCTAAGGTGGGGTTACCAACAAGAAGTTGTGCACTCACTTGAGAATACCCTAGATTATCCTTTAGACCTCCATGTTGGTAGGAAATTCTCGACCCACAAGGTCACCTCACTTGCCAAAAACTTGGATTGGAAAAGTTGTCCAGAATTCCCTTATTTAGCCACTGTCTAATTTCTAAGAGTTTTTGGACACTACCAATTGAGAGTTATGTAAGTTTTGTCTTTGTATCGGAATCTGTCTCTACTTAAGTATTTGAGGGGTTTGGTACACTAGTGCTTAAACTTGTCCTGGTTATTGTTTTCTTTCAGATGGCTGGTTCGAGCAACCGTACCATGCACATCGACGACCAAGGGCACTATCACTCCACGTGCCTCCACTTGGGGGGACTTCCCGTGCTTTTGTGGGAAACCGCGCAACGTTGCGGGTACACCGAGCCGCCCCGTTACGTTGGAGTGCACCATCTCGAGTGGAACGTGATGCCGTTTGAGGTCACCGTTACCGTTCCAAGCCCACCTGGGGTGAGGCAGGAAGATTTGGTGGTGACTACACGGGCCCATTCCTTTTTGCCCGGTTGTGAGATCGCGGCACAGCAGGCTTTGTCGCAATTTGGGGTGCAACATCAGATGCAGCTCCATTACACTCCTGCAGCCTTGTTTCCACCACGGCCCAGCAATGCCATCTTGTGGTGGGACAGTAGGGCCAGAGTTCAGGACCCTACCACGATCGCCTTGATTGACTATGGGAGAGCATCTGCTGATCTTATAGAAATGCTCACCCACCAGAACCGTTCGGTGGCTGTAGCAGCTCAGGCTCTAGCTGATCAAGTGAGGGATTTGGAGCACCAAGTCCATCATCTCAATGGGGAGCTAGTTGAGCAGCACGAGCTAGTGGCCCATTTGGAGGACGACATGAATGAAGCTCAGGAAGTGATCGCTGAGTTGCAGCATCCTCCACCAGCGCCTGTGCCTCCAGAGCTGCCTATGCAGGGTGAGTCCGGCTTGGATACCATTTCGGGCCTGCCGATTCAGCTGAATGATCCTGCCATGTCAGATGGAGAAGGCTCAGCGAACCAGGCGTCGCCTCCTAATGGTGGGAATGACGGGTCCGATGACGAGGAAGATCCGAAGGAGCTTTACCCTGTTGACTCCGACTAGATAGTGTTTGTAGGATATGACTTTCTTTTGTGTCCATGAATGCAATCCTTGGGCGTATGGTAGACTTTTGTTCTGCTGCAAGGATGGTGTAAATTATTTCATGGATATTATATATATGCCGCTAGTATGGAAGAACCATCTATGTATATATGCTAATTTCAACTTTGTTGCAACAAACATATCCTCAGCTTTAGTTCTAGTAACCGATGTTTTTCGAGGGAGGTGTGAATACTAAACTTGTGCCATATCTCATAATCTAGACTATGCCAAAAATTCAGCTCCTTTGGAGCAAGGCAAAAGAAGTTATGGCCGAAAAACAAAGACCAGGTGAGCACCGCAATAGTCGGTGATAAAAAAGACTTAGGCTGGACGTTTAAACTAAAGCTCAGCAAGTTGCGGTCCTGAAAAGCAAGGGTTACCGCAACAGTCGGTGGTCCGGGCGAACAGTAAAGTTCGTCTCTGGATTGAAAGACTGTTGCGGTGCTGTCAATGACAGACTGTTGCGGTGATGATTACGTGCCACCACCGCAATAATCGGTGCCTGAGGAAAAATTTGAAAAAGGCTACGGGAATGACCGACTATTGCGGTCGTAGCCAAAGATGCGGGACCGCAACAGTCGGTGGTGTGCAGTACTCCACCGATAACCACCCTAGAAGAAAGTTCAACAATGAAGCCAAGACTTGATAGCTTCCTCACTATCCTATAACAAGTTAGGGACGCGAGTACCGACATAAAGGATGATGATTTGTACTAACTCTGCAAAGAATCGTCCTAATGTTCGATAGTAATTTTATCATCCTTTTGTTTATGTAATTCTAAGAATTGCCTGGCTAATTGGGAGATTTGATGTCATTGCAGATGTCGAAACAGCCCGATGGTGGTTTACCTCTTCCGCCACTTCTACCCACCAATCTCTCCGAGATATTGGCTATGCAGACGGAGCTTCTTCGGCGCTTGACCGAAGCACAGATGAATCCGCAGCCACATGGCGGACATCATAACCAACATCCCCAGGAGGCGACGTACTCGGACTTTACTAGTACTCAGCTGCCCCTGTTCACAAAGACGGAGGATCCCCTCGACGCTAATGCCTGGCTCAGCAATATTGAGTCCAAGTTTGCTTTGCTGGTGGCCCCTTGCTCAGATGCTAACAAGGCTCGTTTTGCCACTCAGCAATTGCGGGGCTCAGCTCATCTTTGGTGGGACAATCATAACAGCATGCTCCCAGCTGATCACGTGGTGACTTGGAAGGAGTTCAAGAATGCCTTCCGTGCTCACCACATTCCTACCGGTATGATGGACCGCAAATTAAATGAGTTTCTTGCCTTGACTCAGGGCACACGCAATGTGCTGCAGTATGCCCAGGCTTTCAATCAGCTGGCACCATATGCGGGCTATCATATTGATACCGATGCCAAGAAGCAGGATCGCTTCCACCGTGGCCTTAGCTCCAAGCTAAAGGATAGGCTTTCTCTGGTCAAGGCTGATAGCTACGCTGACTTGGTGAATATGGCTATCGCTCAGGAGGACAGCATCAACGTACATAAGGCTGAGAAGAAGAGGAAGGCCCCAGTTGGCCAATCTAGCTCTACACCGCCTAAATATCATTTGGTGCAGAAGAATACTTCTCAGTCCTATCAGAAGGCCCCTCAGCCAGGGTCATGGATCATCAGGCCTCCACCACAGCAGAATCAGAGGTATCGTGCTCCAGCTTAGGGACAGCAGCCGCCCCGTCCCAGTAATGCTCCCTGCTATAATTGTGGTAGGCTGGGCCACTTTGCCAGAGACTGCAAGCTTCCCAAGCAAGGTGGGAATAATGCTCCAAATCAAGCCTATAATAGAGGCCAGAAGCAAGTGGCAGTTGTCCGGCAGGGTAGGCTCAACTTCACTACGATGGATGAACTTCCTGCTAGTGCTCCAGTAATGTCGGGTATTTTCTCTATCCGCAGTATACCTACACATGTTTTATTTGATTCTGGAGCGTCTCATAGTTTCATGAGCAATAGACTTGCTGCCAAACATAATTTTGCTTTTGTGCATACTACTCAACAATATGTCATATCTACACCTGGTGGTAGAATCGGGTCACATCAAATTGTGAAGAATATACCTCTTCAGTTGGGTAGTAAAGTTTATGAGACCAATTTTATTCTCTTGGAGAATCAAGGGATAGATATCATTCTGGGTATGAATTGGATGGAAAATCATGGGTCAATTTAGATATTCCCGCCCGTTGTGTGGAAATCAATTCTCTGACCCATGGTGCTTCAACCTTATATCTGCCTCGCCAGGACATCAGGAATTCTTGTGCCTTCTCTGCAATAGAAACCCCTTTGGAGAAGATCCCGGTTGTATGTGAATACCCCGGATGTATTTCCTGATGAATTACCGGGAATGCCACCTGACCAGGAGGTTGAGTTCGTGATTGAATTACAACCCGGTACAACTCCTATTTCCAAAAGGCCCTATAAAATGGCGCCCAAAGAATTAGCCGAGTTGAAAGTTCAACTCCAAGAATTGCTAGACAAGGGCTACATTCGTCCTAGCTCTTCACCATGGGACTGCCCTGCTCTATTTGTGAAGAAGAAAGATAAAACTTTGAGGTTGTGTGTTGATTACCGACCTCTCAATGCGGTGACTATCAAAAATAAGTATCCACTTCCCCGCATTGACGCTCTCTTTGATCAATTGTCTGGAGCCAAGGTGTTCTCGAAGATTGACCTTCGCTCGAGGTATCATCAAATCAAAATTCGACCAAGTGATATACCGAAGACGGCTTTCTCAACTCGCTATGGGCTCTATGAGTACTTAGTGATGTCTTTCGGTCTCACCAATGCTCCGGCATACTTCATGTATCTCATGAATTCGGTCTTCATGCCCGAGCTGGATAAGTTTGTGGTCGTGTTCATCGATGACATTTTGATATATTCCAAAAATGAGACAGAACATGCGCAGCACCTCCGCATTGTTCTCCAACGCCTTTGAGATCATCACCTCTATGCAAAATTCAGCAAGTGTGAGTTTTGGCTGTCAAGTGTAAAATTTTTGGGGCACACTATTTCAGCCGAGGGAATTGCTGTAGATCCAGGAAAAGTGCAAGAAGTACTGGATTGGAAGCCTCCCAAATCAGTTCATCAAATTCAAAGTTTTCTGGGTTTAGCTGGATATTATCGCCGCTTCATCCCGGATTTCTCCAAAATTGCCAAGCCCATGACTGAACTCCTCAAGAAAGGAGAGAAATTTGTGTGGAGTGAGAAATGTGAGCAAGCCTTCCACGCCTTGAGAAAACTTTTAACCTCAGCCCCGGTTCTAGCTCAACCGGACACCTCCAAGCCGTTTGATGTCTATTGTGATGCATCTGGTACTGGACTTGGTTGTGTGCTTATGCAAGAAGATAGAGTCATTGCCTATGCTTCCCGAGCTCTTAGATCTCATGAAGTGAATTACCCCACTCATGATTTGGAATTAGCTACTGTGGTTCATGCTTTGAAAATTTGGAGGCATTATCTTATGGGCACTCATTGCAATATTTACACCGACCATAAGAGCCTCAAATATATCTTCACCCAAGCCGATTTAAATATGCGCCAAAGAAGATGGTTAGAGCTAATCAAAGATTACGATCTTGAAGTGCACTACCATCCAGGAAAAGCCAACGTGGTGGCGGATGCCTTAAGCCGCAAGCCTCAATGCAATTGTCTCACCATAACGTCTTTTAATGACACTCTTTGCCATGAAATGTTCAAGTTGAATTTGGAGATTATTCCTCAAAGCTCATTAAGCCACGTGGTAGTGGAATCCACCTTGAGAGAAAGAATTATTATGGCACAATCCAAAGATAAAGGAGTTGCTCATATAAAGCAAGGGCTAGCTCAAGGACTGCCCAAATATAAATGCTTTCGGCAAGATTGGAAGGGAATTCTTTGGTTTGAGCAACGGCTCGTGGTACCTAAAGACCCTAAGCTAAGAAAACAGATTCTTGATGAGGCTCATCTATCAAAGTTCTCTATTCATCCGGGTAGCAATAAAATGTACCAAGATTTGAAGGAGAACTTTTGGTGGACGAGAATAAAAAGGGAGATTGCTAAATATGTGTCCGAACGTGATACATGCCAAAGGGTGAAAGCAAGCCATCTAAAGGTAGCTGGAACATTGCAACCTCTCCCTATTCCATCTGGGAAATGGGATGACTCTCTTAGGCATGATTCCATTTGGGTGATTGTTGATAGACTCACAAAGACCGCTCATTTTATTCCGGTCAACACCAGATATTCTACCAAGAGGTATGCCAAAATTTACATCGACCGAATTGTTTGTCTTCATGGAATACCAAGGACCATCATTTTCGATCGAGGCACTTAGTTTGTTGCTCGCTTTTGGGAACAATTGCATGCTTCCCTAGGCACCAAGTTGATCCGTAGCTCCACTTATCAACCTCAAACAGATGGGCAGACTGAAAGGGTGAATCAAATAGTGGAGGATATGCTTAGAGCTTGCATCATACATTATGACAAAACTTGGGATCAATGCTTGCCTTTGGCCGAATTCGCATACAACAATAGCTATCAAGCCAGCATAAAGATGGCACCATTTGAAGCCTTGTACGGCCGTCGGTGTCGAACTCCTTTGAATTGGTCCGAATCCGGTGAACGGAATTTCTTTGGGCAAGATTTAGTTCAAGAAGCCGAAGATAAGGTGCGAGTCATCCAAAAAAATCTTCAGGCTGCACAATCTCGTCAAAAGAGCTATTTTGACAAAAGAAGAAAGCCTTTGACTTTTGAAGTGGGTGATCATGTTTATATTCGGGTTTCACCAACCAAAGGCGTTCATAGATTTGGGGTGAAGGGGAAATTAGCTCCTCGCTATATTGGACCTTTCCCAATTCTAGAAAATTGTGGACCCGTGGCATATAAAGTTCAACTCCCTGCGAATCTCTCAGCCGTACACAATGTATTTCATGTCTCCCAACTCAAGAAATGTCTTCGAGTTCCAGAAGAATCAATCTCTTATGAAGAAATTCCCCTGGAACCCGATCTCACTTATGAAGTCCATCCTATCAAGATTCTTGATCAGAAGGATAGAACCAACAGGAGAAGGCTTACAAAATTTTATAAAGTTCAGTGGAATAATCACACCGAAGATGAAGCCACTTGGGAAGAGGAGTCATATCTCAGGTCCAAATATCTGGATTTTATGAGCTCTATTCCAGGTAACTTCATTTCCGCACTTGTTTTTCCTGCACCGGAATCTCGGGGCGAGATTTTTTTTAAGGGGGGAGGGCTGTGACACCTCGGGTGTTGCTATTATAATTAGGAACCATAATGAACGTGATTAAGTATATAATGGCATGCATCCTCTCATAATCATAGTGCTTTGTTTGTGCCTGTGTGTTTATGTGTGACCACGTCAACTATCATAAGAAACAAGGCTTAGCTTAGCAAAAATTTGAATCAAAATTTCCAATCAAAAATCAAAATCAAGTTGAAAAGTGCAAATACCATTATCTCAGGAAGTTGCGGTGCCAGTGGAATGGCCACCGCAACAGTCGGTCACCCGGGCATAATTCTAAAATGCTCTCTGGATTGACAGACTGTTGCGGTGGTTTCTCGTTTGTGCACCACCGCAACATTGCAAGGTTGTTTTACCTACACCCTAAACCCGAGCCACCAGATGTTGCGGTCCTAAGCCCCAGTACATGACCGCAACGGTCGGTGGTACTCGAGGAACAGTAAATTTCATCTCTGGATTGACGGACTTTTGCGGTGAGTTGCATGATGAACTGTTGCGGTGCTTGAGGTACACCACCACCGCAACAATCGGCGGCCCGTGAGTTTTGAATTTGAACTTCATCAGCACAGTATTTTTGACACCACGGACTGTTGCGGTGGGTGTTTTACCCCACCACCGCAACAGTCGGTGCCCAACCACCGCCGCGGGGTGGGCGTCTCCCCCGTCGGTATGGGTGTCCGTGCCGCCGTGGACACGTGTCTGCGCTTCCTCATGCCTCGTGTGACGCCTATGCCCCAGTGTCGCGCCACGTCCGCGAGTGAGGACTGATTCCAACCACTCCCGTCCTTTCCTTTTACCAAGCTCTTTCACTGCTCGCGAAATCCGCCGCTTTCACTCGTCCCTCACTCGATTCACCATCGCCCATAGCTCGCTTACCTCGCACTCTCCTTCCCCGAGCCATCCCTGGCCCGCGCCCAAGCTTCCCTCGCTGGGAATCCTCTCTTTGCCGACCGCCATTGCCACTGCCGACCGAGCTTGTTCCCCCTCACGTGGACAGCCACACACACGCCACCTCCACGTGAACCAATGCATCCTCTAGCTTCCCCATGAGCTTGTGCCTCTCCCCGGCCCTTTTCCCCTCCTTCTCCGCCCCCACAATGGCCAAATCACCATCGCTGGCCTCCTTCTGAACCGAGGTTGAAGAAATAGGACCCCAGGGTAAGAATTCCAAAACCTTAAGGGGGGTTATGGGAATGTTTGCAAGGGCTGTTGTGGGAGAAATCCAAAGATTAGGAGCCTAGCTATGAAGATGTTGGATGTTTTTCCTTCTTCGGGGGTTAAAACGGCTGGATACTAGTAAATGGGTCTAGAATCACAAGTATAGAATTTTTAGAATCTTTGGGAAACTATCTTTCCAATGGTATAGCATGTGCATATGAAAACTATGTAAAGCTTATAGCAGTACTTTATGAATGAATGAGTGTCGGGGGTAGACCCCCAGGGGTACCCAGTAGGCGGATTGGCCCAACCAGCAAGGGGCGGCCCAATCCGAGTGCAACTGGGCCAGTTTGTCAGACTGGGTGGCCCACCACTCGGGAGGCCCACCAGTCGGGCGAACCAGATTGGCCCGACAGCGCGCGCAGCAAGGAAAGAAGACGGCGTATCCCGCAAGAAGCTCGGAGATCAGGATAAACTAGCCGGAATTATAGGGAAAGATATCTGTAATCGTTATAGGATCGAATCCTTGTATTTCGGGTAGGTTACGATCTCTAGCCGACTTGTAACTCAAGGCAGCCGGACTATATAAGGCGCCTTGAGACCCCCTCCAGAACACAACCTTTACAACCCACGATCATACAACCCTAGGACAGAACCCAACTACGGAGATCCTTCCAGGAACTTCATACACAGCAATACAATCACCCCCAACACAGGACGTAGGGTATTACGTCGTCTCGACGGCCCGAACCTGTTCAATCCTTGCGTCTTGTGTTACCATCGGCTTCTGATCCTCGATCTGTCCCTCAACAAATCAACCACGTAGGCTACCCTGTGTGGACTGCCGGGTCCAAACATCCGACAGTTGGCGCGCCAGGTAGGGGAAGATCGACGAGATCAATCCGCAAGCTCGATGGCAGACTCATCTACAAGCAAATTCCATCACGGGCGGTTGCTGTTTATGGCGATACGTGAGATCCCGTCTCCTCAAGAGACGCACGATCCAATCCATCTGCAATTGTCGGCGCAGACGAACATTCGTATCGCCGTCACGGCGAATCCATCTACGAGTCGCATCAAGACCGAGGACAAGCACCAGATGTTCGTCTCCGCAGGCAAATTCTCAAGAGTTCTGGCGCGAGCGCCTGCATGCGGCAAGCATACAGGGAATTTTCTTTCCTAATTTTCCTCTATATGGCCGATCCAATCGGAGGTTTGTTTCTTTTTTAGCTTACGAAGATTATTCTAATCTAACTCTCTTGTCTATATGCCCATGCATGTGTACGTCGCCGAGTTCTGAATTAGGGGCCCGCCGCCGGTGTCAAGTTGCGCATCATGGAGCTGCCCGAATCTGCATGAGAGTTTCTTGTTTCAGTTTTCCTCTACAGTTAAATCAGTTTTGTATTGTTTATTCCAAGACTGCTAACTTGTGCTTGAATGTATGCACGCAAGATTCGAGTTGTTTCTCCCTGTGGATGGAACAACCACGCCTAGGAAGAAGACAGCTCGAATACTCGCTGTTAACCAGTCCGACAAGCCGCCACGCGGCGTGCCTCGAGCCCTCGACATCCGCACGGCGAAACGAAGGGCTAGCTACTAGAGGCACAAGGCCGATGAGAATACCGTGACATGGCAGACCAACGAGAACATACTCCGTCACGCCACGCGATTCGCTGATACGACGACTCCACCAAACCGCTCGCCGATGTGCCGACGAGGGCCTCGGCTACTCGCGAAACACGGCCACGCCAATTCGCCGACTAAAATCGCTTACTCCGCTACGCCACTCGCCAACACGCCGATCCAGAACTCCGAACTACTCGGACGTGACGATAAGATGATGGACGACATGCCAATTCTCCAACTCTGACACAAATCAAGCTAAGTCATATTTAAATACTTTTTACGATATTTCTCGGTCATCGTGTATCTCCATACCTCGCCATATTTCTCCATAATCATCGCCGACTACCCTTGGTTTGTTCCCGACTGCTTATACAGCCCGAGCGCTACACGAGCAGTCGGGCTACACCCAATGGACGCATATTGCATTTTTTTTCCATCGTTTATTTCTTTTTCCACTCTTGTACGAGTCGCTAAAGTACTTGGGAAGCACACGCCTTAATCCGTGAAGCCTCGACTCTTCCGTACGCCTACGTTACTACGCGTGCATGCGGCCCAGCTCCCTGCGCTATGGACTACGGCTATCGGGGATCAGGTGCATAAACGTAACAGGATAACTACCCGAGGAAATTAATAGACTTAAAGAGTTGGAAGTAGAAATTCTATTACTTACAACACCGAATGTTTTTCTCCAGAATTAGTATTTGCTACACCATATACTACCTATCCTTCATATCTTCATTGCAGGGCACAGGTTTGGATCCCGAGCTTGCCTATTACGCTCGGGGGCTGGACCACTCCAGCATCGCCGCCAGCTGAGTACTCGAGTCAGTCAGTACTCGGGCTGGTACTACGCTCCACGACGGTCGCTAGCCGAGTGCTTTGCAGCACTCGGGCTGGCGCTACACTCCACGACGATCGTTAGCCGAGTGCTTTGCAGCACTCAGGCTGGCGCTACACTCCACAAGGATCGCTAGCTGAGTGCTTTTGAGTACTGGGCTGGCGCTACCGCATGACGAGGAAGACGAAGACTACTCGGCGTGCCTCGGACGGCTCGACTCGGCCCTCGCGCTCGGGGGCTGGGCGCCGCGACGACTACTCGGTGTGCCTCGGACGGCTCGACTCGGCCCTCACGCTCGGGGGCTGGGCGCCGGGGCGACCACTCGGCGTACTTCGGCCCTCACGCTTGGGGGCTGGCGCCGGGACGACCACTCGGCGTGCTCGGCCCTCACGCTCGGGGGCTGGCGCCGGGACGACCACTCGGCGTGCTCAGCCCTCACGCTCGGGGGCTGGCGCCGGGACGACTACTCGGCGTGCTCAGCCCTCACGCTCGGGGGCTGGCGCCGGGACGACTACTCGGCGTACTCGGCCCTCACGCTCGGGGGCTGGCGCCGGGACGACTACTCGGCGTGCTCAGCCCTCACGCTCGGGGGCTGGCGCCGGGACGACTACTCGGCGTGCTCGGCCCTCACGCTCGGGGGCTGGCGCCGGGACGACCACTCGGCGTGCTCAGCCCTCACGCTCGGGGGCTGGCGCCGGGACGACCACTCGGCGAGCTCAGCCCTCACGCTCGGGGGCTGGCGCCGGGACGACCACTCGGCGTGCTCAGCCCTCACGCTCGGGGGCTGGCGCCGGGACGACCACTCGGCGTGCTCAGCCCTCACGCTCGGGGGCTGGCGCCAGGACGACTACTCGGCGTGCTCAGCCCTCACGCTCGGGGGCTGGCGCCGGGACGACTACTCGGCGTGCCCAGCCCTCACGCTCGGGGGCTGGCGCCGGGACGACCACTCGGCGTGCTCGGCCCTCACGCTCGGGGGCTGGCGCCGGGACGACCACTCGGCGTGCTCAGCCCTCACGCTCGGGGGCTGGCGCCGGGACGACCACTCGGCGTGCTCGGCCCTCACGCTCGGGGGCTGGCGCCGAAATTAACGTTGGATGATCTAGCCAGATGTTCCTTGACTAACCCTTGGACCGATTCCTACGGAATCGCTTCAAGGCTCGGGGGCTACGGCCAACGGACGCACCTCGCGGCGCATCCGTTGATTGTCTGATGACCTCAGAAGAAGACTACTAACCCTTGGACCGATTCCTTCGGAATCGCTTCAAGGCTCGGGGGCTACGGCCAACGGACGCACCTCGCGGCGCATCCGTTGGGAAACGGCTCTTTTCTCTCCAGTATCACGCGGTTTCGCTTCCAACTGCAGTAGGCTCGACGCTCATCAGACAGCACGACCTCGCCGACTTGTCTCTCAACCACGTACTACTCGGGGGCTTGTCGGGGGTAGACCCCCAGGGGTACCCAGCAGGCGGATTGGCCCAACCAGCAAGGGCGGCCCAATCCGAGTGCAACTGGGCTGGTTTGTCAGACTGGGTGGCCCACCACTCGGGAGGCCCACCAGTCGGGCGAACCGGATGGGCGCGACGGCGCGCGCAGCAAGGAAAGAAGACGGCGTATCCCGCAAGAAGCTCGGAGATCAGGATAAACTAGCCGGGATTATAGGGAAAGATATCTATAATCATTATAGGATCGAATCCTTGTATTTCGGGTAGGTTACGATCTCTAGCCGACTTGTAACTCAAGGCAGCCGGACTATATAAGGCGCCTTGAGACCCCCCTCCAGAACACAACCTTGACAACCCACGATCATACAACCCTAGGACAGAACCCAACTACGGAGATCCTTCAGGAACTTCATACACAGCAATACAATCACCCCAACACAGGACGTAGGGTATTACGTCATCTCGACGGCCCGAACCTGTTCAATCCTTGCGTCTTGTGTTACCATCGGCTTCTGATCCTCGATCTGTCCCTCAACAAATCAACCACGTAGGCTACCCTGTGTGGACTGCCGGGTCCAAACATCCGACAATGTGTGTTTAAGGATTTATTTAGTGCCCTATGAAGCATATACATGAGCTAAACATGCCAAACCACCTTGGATGGGTCTAATATAATTCATAGAGCTAAGTACCTAATGGCCAAATTATTTTATGATTTGAGTAGATTTAGAAGTAGTTGAGTCAGCCGTAAGGTTTTCGGGGTGGCCAGTCTGCCAGACCGGTCAGACCGGTCTCAAAACCGGTCAGACCGGTTCATGTGCAAGTTAAAATTTTTAGTGATTTATACTCCATAAATGATTGACCAGTGAGGTGAGTGCTGTAAATATTTTTGTATTTGATCGCTTATGCATTCATGCATCTCATACTCTTACATATCATGTAGAGAGCACCATTACCGACGGCGTGTACGAGATTGAAGTCGAGCCCGAGGGTGACCTCGCCGCCGCTGAAGTGAACTACTCCACTGCTCAAGACCCGGACCAAAGTCTGGAAGGGCCCAAGGCAACCGGTGATCAGGAAGGCAAGCCCTGGAGCATAACCCAATTTAAGCTAACTCCTTACTTGTGCCTGGCTTTATGCATTTAAGTTTCGAGGAGTTGAATGAAACCTTAGTTGCATGATCCCTAGGTACCTATGTCCTAAGACTAGTATGGGTAGGTCGTATAGATTGCTATGCTTAATTAGGACCGGTAGAAGACGAGTGATTGCTTGTCACTTGCGAGAAATAGGATTTTACTTTATAAGCAGTTATGATGTTCGGCAAGCGGGGCTTGTGTGATATTCCTGTATGATTGAATGTCCCGCTTGCACAGTAATTGTTGGCTAAGGCATTGCTTGTGTGGCCTTGATGGTCAAGCTTTTGAAGGTACTAATCGTATGCCGGGAAATGTGGTAAACTGGTAAACCTAGTACTTGAGGCAAACTGACGTCTGACGGACACTTCCACTCCATTGGGCGAGGGGTTGATGGCGAGTGTAGCAGTGGCCGCGGCACATGTTTACCTGGGGCACCTGGGGTTCGTTGGGGCGTGCACTCAGGTGGAGTGGGCTCTGATGGCAGACGGCAGGGAGAGATGGGAACGGTTGCCTCGTGAGGTCCTGGGTGTCTCTCACGGGTCGTGCGATTAGGTTGTCCCATGCATAGTTAAAATCAACTCGAGTTGTCCGACCTTCGTGGTTACATGAAGCTGCTTGATCTCTCATTGCACATCAATGTTCTTGGGCCAAAGGGGTAGAATTGTTGGTAGATGAGAAAGGTTAATATCATGTTAATCAATTGTTTTTCCACACTGATTGTTATTGGATAGCTTGGCAAATCTAGTAGTAGTTAATCTAAAATTAACTTGGCTAAAATCTTGAAAATAGGCTCAACTGGTAGATGCTTTTTGGCAAAACAAACCCCACAGTCGTAAATCCTTGCATGGTCTAGAACTTAACCTTGACGGGTAAGTCTCGTCGAGTATTAGTATACTCAGCCTTGCTTGTGGTTTTTTTTTAGATAATTGTGATGGCTATGATCCCGTGGCTGCTCTTACTTGGCCTTGTGTGCTTCCCGACGGTTGGACCGTGGAGCGGGTGCCGTCTGAGTCTGACTCAGGCCGCGGTGATTGATGTCGTGCGAGGGCTCCACGCAATGTCTGTTGTTTCGATGTGTAGATCTTCCGCTGTAGAATACTCTGGTTTGTAATAACTTAAAACATATGCACTGTATTTGTATAATTATCTATGTGAACCATGTGGTGTAAAAAAATGTGATAAGTTGTTCTGCCTGAGCGCATTGTCGAGTGGGACTGTTGCTATTTCGTTTCGGTTGAGAGAAAAGGTGGTTTAATCGGGAAGGTATCCGACGGATTACACGATTAACTCGGTTTAAGGGCGTGGAGCACTGCTGTGATTGTGGTCCCATGCTCTTAAGCCGGATTAATTGGGGCGGTCTGCCACAGCTCGCGTCGTGGGCTTTCGAGTCGGCCACTCGAGACGCGGAGCACCGTCAACTGCAGGACGAGCGCGACCGTCTCCGCGCCGAGCGGGACCAAGCCACGAACGCCTTGCAGCAGGCGCGCGAGGAGCTCACGGAGGCTCGGGCGAACTGGGACGACGTTCTCCGGCTCATCCGTGGTCGGGTCCGCAACTTGGCAGGAGCTCGTGCGGCCTTGGAAGTCGAGACGGGCGCCCGAATTGAAGCCGAAGGCATCACCACCGAGCTGGCAACCGCGGCCGTGGGGGATCAGGCGACGATCGCCCACCTCCAGATCGAGCAGTGGCAACTCAAGGCCGCGCTGAAGCTGGAGGCTGACGAGCATGCCGCTCTTCGCGGCGCCGCTTTCGCCGTGCTTGACGACCTCGGGATTAGGGTGGAGGTGGGGTCAAGATCGCTGCCGACCCAAATCTCCCGGATCCCGACCCGGGCGCGAGCCCTGGCGGCAGACGGGCTCTTCCTTGGTGTGCGGCAGGCTTTCGTTGTGGCTCGCTCGCACTACGACCAGATTGGACTGGAATTCCTTGCGGAGGGCTTCGCACTGGGCACCACCTTAGACGAGGTGTGATCGCTGGAGGAAGAGGTGGCCTCGCTGGCTTCGACCCTGGCTGCATCGACACAGAAGGAGAGCGGGCCATGGACCCTCTAGTTAGTTTGTGTTTTTTTATATCCGAACTGTTCCGAGCCCTTGGGCTCGTTTTTTGTATTCAGACTTGTGGCCGAACGGGATGTGTCCTCGGGTCGGCCGAATTTGCTTTTCCCTATGTTAGGTTTATAATCGTGCGTGTTTCAGCCCCCGAGTTCTTTTTCGATTCTGTGTTTTGTTGAGGCCTTCTGCGAGGTAAAGCGGGTTTGGCGTGGTTGGTGAGCGTCTGAGCCGTTGCCTTCGCGGCCTTTTACTCACCGCAGTCTGACCAACCCTTCCTATCCCACTCTTCCCTTGGTTTGCCCTCACCAACACACGCAGCGTGAGAGAAATCGGATGCTGACAAGATCCAGTGTCCCAGGGGACGCTAGCTTAGCCCCCGAGCGACCGCCGATCCCGTGTAGCGGGGTCGGGGGTGGCTATTAAGTAAATGGGGTCGTGCGAAAAGTACGTACGATATTGATAAGGAGTTTTTAAGGGTAGAAGCGATGTAGCTGTTCGATGTTCCAGGCGTTGGTGTACTCCTCGTCATCGGCGTTCTGCAGCTTGTATGAGCCGGGTCGAATGACTTGGGAGATGATGTACGGGCCTTCCCAAGGGGACGAGAGCTTGTGGCGATCCTTGTTGCTTTGGACAAGCCGTAGAACCAAATCTCCAATCTGGAACGCTCATTCGCGCACCCGTCGGCCATGGTACCGCTGTAGCGCTTGTTGGTATTTGGCGGAATGAGCCAGTGCAATCTCCGGAGCCTCTTCTAGCTGGTCGGCAGCATCCTCCAGTGAGGATTGATTACCGGCCTCGTCGTAGGCACGGACTCTTGGTGACCCATAGTCAAGGTCGGTCAGGAGAATGGCCTCTGAGCCGTATACCATGAAAAACGGAGTGAATCCTGTTGCCCGGCTGGGCGTCATCCTCAAACTCCAGACCACCGCGGGTAGTTCTTCGACCCAACGGCCGCCGAACTTTTTCAGTCGCTCGAAGATTCGAGGTTTGAGACCTTGAAGGATCATGCCGTTGGCGCGCTCAACCTGCCCATTCATGCGGGGTGCGCTATGGCCGCCCCATCAACTCAGATATGGTATTCGTCCCAAAATCGGAGAAATTTCTTTCCAGTGAATTGCGTACCGTTATCCGTGATGATGGAATTTGGGATTCCAAAGCGGTGGACAATGTCAAGGAAGAATTTGACCGCTTACTTAGACTTGATTTGTGTAATCGGACGAACCTCAATCCACTTGCTGAATTT
>CM014275.1:59213872-59224775 GCA_004135705.1 Alloteropsis semialata
GGACCAGTATTGGTGCCTTCGTTAGGACTGCCTTGATCTGTGTAAGGGCTTCTTGAGTCCATGTGAATCGTTCGGATTTTTTGAGTAGGAGGTACAAGGGAAGGACTCGCTTGCTGAGCCTCGAAACGAATCGGCTCAGTGCTACGAGGCACCTCATGACCCGCTGTACTCCCTTCAAATTCTGGATCGGGCCCATCCTGTTGATGGCCGCAATTTTCTTTGGGTTGGCCTCGATCCCTCGTTGGGACACAATAAAGCCAAGTAGCATTCCTCTTGGCACCCCAAACACGCATTTTTCGAGGTTGAGCTTGGTTGAGCTTGACTCCATTCGCCCGGAGTTTATCGAACATCTTTTGAAGGTCGGCCAAGAGTTGGTCGGCCTGTTTGGACTTGACTACGATGTCGTCCACATATGCCTCTACGGTTTGCCCGATGAGGTCGTTGAAACATCTGAGCATACATCGTTGGTATGTTGCCCCAGCGTTTTTAAGTCCGAACGACATTGTCACGTAATAGTACGAGCCGAACGGAGTGATGAAAGAAGTCGTGAGCTGATCGGACTCTTTCATTGCGATCTGATGGTATCCAAAATACGCATCAAAGAAGCAAAGGGCTTCGCATCCCGAGGTCGTGTCAACTATCTGGTCTATGCGTGGTAGGGAAAATGAATCCTTGGGGCACGCTTTGTTAAGACTCGTATAGTCAACACACATTCTCCATTTCCCATTCTTTTTTCGTACAAGAACAGGATTGGCTAACCACTCGGCGTGGTACACCTCCTTGATGAATCCGGCCGCCAAAAGATTCGCGATCTATTCGCCGATAGCCTTGCACTTCTCGTCATCGAAGCGGCGTAGGCGTTGCTTCACCGGCTTGGAGCCAGGACGAATATCTAAAGAGTGCTCGGCGACCTCCCTCGGGATGCCTGGCATGTCTGAGGGTTTCCAAGCGAAAACATCGATATTCGCACGGAGGAAGTCGACAAGCGTGCTTTCCTATTTGGAGGACAGCTTGGTCCCGATCCGAGCCACCTTCTCCTTGGCGTTGACCAGGTCGAGCTGTACCTCCTTGGTGTCCTCCATCAGCTGGAAAGACACCGTGCCACGGTTGGAGTCCGGAGCCTCCTCCACCAGACGGGCTCGGATCGGTCCGAGCTCTTCAGTGGAGGCGATGGTCGCCGAGGCCAGTTCGCAGCTTTCGGCTTCACACTGATAGGTGCGCTAGAAGGATGAGCCCACAGTGATCACCCCCTTGGGCCCAGGCATCTTGAGCTTCAGGTAGGTGTTGTTGGGGACGGCCATGAACTTCGCGTAACATGGCCGACCTAAAATAGCGTGGTAGGATCCGTGGAAACGACATATAAATAAGAACGGAGGTAGTAATACTTACTTCTGGTCTTTTGCATTTCTCGAGTATCGTTCCCTAGCTCCTCTGTTAGGTCCAGTCAAATGCTCTTTTAGAACCTTTTTAGGTGTTTTATTGTTTGAATACCTCTCTAGAAAGCGGTGTATTCTTCTTGAGTTGTTCTACACTGAGGAGCAAAAGGTGACGGGGAAGGTGGAAGCAAAACTAGTAGCTTCCTGGGATGTAGCTTATTGATTGTCACACCCGATTTTGTAAACGAAACCGAATGACTATCATATGTGCGCCAGGATCAAGTTTACACACATATAAGACTTCATCAGTGATACAAAAGACAGTGCAAAACGTAAATAATATTAAATACCATTATTACACTCACGGAAGCGAATAACTAGCAGCGGAACCTTCAAAACTTCTCCACAGGCAGCTGACTGGGGGAAACACGTACGCCTAGAAACTCCAAAATACTCCACTGAAACTTCTGTCTAAGCCTGAGCCGCAGATAAAGCAAGGTTGAGTACACTTATGGTTGGTACTCAGCAAATGTAGAGCAAAGCAAATGACATGCAAAGGCTTAACAAGGAAATAGTTTGGCTTCTAATTAAATTGCTTAAAGCACTTAAGTTGGTCAAATTTTATTTAGCATCATAATTACTATAGTACAAGTATATACCAACCCAACTAAGCATATGGTAAACCATAAGCATCATCAACAACATAAATAAACCAATTTAATTCTTCTTTCGATATATTAATCATGTGAGGGTCCAGGCCGCTCATGACCGCGAGCACGGCTATTGCAATAGATTTTAGACACTCTGCAGAGGTTGTACAGCTTTCCCCACAATCCGTGTTTCTCATTATGCCCGGGTTAATTACTCCCTTCAACACTTCCTTTGGTGAGGGGCCAGAGAATCACTACGAAGCCTTTCCAAAGAATTTCCCAATGTGTGTGTGCTCCCTTGCCAGACGGGTCTATAAAAGGCGCACCTTCCTGCCCCCGCACCTCTGCTCACAAGCCTTGCCGGTAGCAACCAGCCCATACCACACATGCAGTGCATCCACACAACAAAGGGATCTTCTAATTACTTAGCTAAGACCAGAGCCATGTGGTATTGTGGTTGTACGGGAAATCCCGGGTGGTTCTCCATGTTCCGATTAATCAATGTGGTCTTGATTTAACATTCTCATCAGATCATATATATCATATATAAAAGATATCACAATATTATTATCTTCACATTTAGTGTAAACCAAACCCAAGTATAGCAACTAAGCAAATGCTACCCAACATTAATATTAAACCCAGGTTGACAAGGCATGATTAAGAAAACTAGTCATCCTAATTATGGGACCCATCATGATTATAAGCATGCAAGCAATAGCGAACTACGGTGTATAAGCATGTCATATGGTTATTAGGACAAAAAGTATGATCAAGAATACACTTGCCTTAAATCCAGCTAATAAATGCTATGGCTCAGGGACTTCTCAAACGAATCCTCGAACAAACCTGAGAACCACGAACGTTGCCCTATACGAAATCACGGGGTCACACATGCAAGGAAACAATACAACAAATAAGAAACAATACACCAAACATGGGCAACAGTACAAAAGAACGGTATAAAGGTATAGGTAAAGTCCTTACGGTCACGTGAGCTGAAGAATCACTCGAATCGGAGTTGAAACGGTCAAGATATGGATAAAACGGTGTTCCAGGGGCTTATCTGTGAATACACACAAATTCCAGGGGTTAGATTGTTGGAAACCGAGGGCATATACATAATTATGTATATAAACTTGAGGTCTAACTTAGAAAAGAACCAGGCTGGACGGCGGGTTCGATTTATTGAAAAGACAGGGGGCTAACTGCAAAATATAAGGACCTTCATGTAAATATTTTACATAGAACAAGGACTGCGGGTTTATTACCAGATTCCTGGGGGTCTCTTTAGCAAAGTGGCCTCGGCTGACCGGTATTCGATTTATTTGACTTGATCTGATCCGTTGATGGATGATCGGACGGCTCGGGAAACTCGGAGACGCCGGAGTCGGGGCGGGCGGCGGCGCGCGGCGGCGACAGGCGGCGGCTCGCCGGAGAAGACTCGATCTCGGCCTACGGTGCTCGGATTGATGCGCGGGTTGGACCAGAACGCATAGAAGATCACGGCGAACTCAGTACGGGTGTTATGGACGTGGATTGGGCGACGACGATGACGAACGGCGCGAAGGGGCGGCTCGGCCTATAGATGGCAACTCCGGTGAGCTATTCTTAAGCAAAGGCAGCTCGGCCACGAATTCAAGCGGCACGGTTAGCTTTAGAACCTCGGCGCGAACCTCCTGGTAGTGTTCTTTTCGTCTCTGGCGCTGCAAGGAGGAAGATCAGTGGCGGCGGCGATCGGAGGTCTTCGCGGCGGCGCTAGTTCGAACGGGCGACGCGTGAGGCTCTGCTAGGGTTTAGGGAGGGGCGCGAGGAGAGGCGGCGCGAGTTTTATAGATAGGGCGCCGGGCCTTGGCGTGCGCGCCCAGGAGACGAAGAAGGCGGCGCGACTCGGACTCGGTTGGAGTCCGTGGCGAGGACGACGCGGAGGTGGGGGATGGATCCGACGCGCGGGCTCCACCTGCAGAGAGAGACGGGAGAGCGCGGGGCGGAGCTGGGCCGGAGGCAACGAGGAGCTGGGCTCGGGCGCGGGAAATGGGCCGAGGGAGATGGAGTCGGGCCGGTGAAAGAGTAGAGGGTCGTAGATTGAACCAATCCAAAAGCTCAAGGAGGTAAACTAAACTTTAACGAAAACAACTAAACTAAGGTTCAATCATATGCAAATCAAATTCAAATTTAAACGAGTTTAAATTCTCTTTGACTTGCAAACAGTACAAAACTCAATGCACCAGCATGTATGCAACAAAACTTATTGTGACTATTAAATTAATTATTTACTTGAATAAAAACCTAAATAATTCCAATTAAATCATAGAAATTTATTTACGCCTCAAATAAAAACCTAAAAAATTACAGAAGTGTTTCCACAATTTCTTGTGATGAAAATTAGGGTGTTACATTGATGAGGCTGGAACCTTTTTTGTCCTTCGTGGTATTTCTGAGAGTGAAGAGAACATGTGCGCAAGAGAAAATGGTTTAGATGCAGAATTTGTATGAGCATTTGCAGTAAACCAAGCCAAGTGGGCCTCACATTATTTGTGTGGTCCTCTGGACCGAATAGAGGAGTTGGGGAGTGAAAGTAGAGCAAGATAGAAGTTAAGATTAGCATGTTTGCAAGGTAGAATCTAGAGTGTTACAAAGTTAAGACCTGGTTTGACTTGGTGAGATCTTGAAAACAACGTTTGGTCATTAGTTTTCTTGTAGTGTACCATTCATAAGAACAACATTATGATCATGAGGAAGCACTTTCAAATGCATCCCAATGACACACCTTTTTATCACAATATCTACATATTGTTAGTGTAATTCTGGTCAAAAGCTACTAATTGTTGCCTTGTATTTAGTGCCTTGTTGGGATTCTTTGTGATGCAAACTCATGGTCTGATCCCCTCTTTCTAATGCAAACTCATTCTCTATCAGAGAGCATAGTAAAATGTGCATATCCTAGTTGAGGAGTTTGTTAGTACTGTGAAACTGTTGGTGGCCGCTGGATAGGAATACAGTGGTCAGGAGACAATGTGATGATCTTGCACTACTTTGCTTCATTTACCCTTGGCTTCAATATATACTATAAGTTTAGTACAATATATGCATGCTTTAAGGGAAACAATGATTTAGTGGATCTCACTGTGTCCTCAAATCATTTACAGGTGCTCACACCCAACAGAGATAATGATGTCAACAGAATCATTTCCACCAGTAAGAGGTTAAGGTTATGTGCTGGATGCTCTGCAAGGTCAGTTAAAAGGAAGCTCAGCTATAAGGAAGATGCGGAAAGTTTTGAGCAGTCAATTGAAGAAGAGATTCTCCATAGGCATCATCAGATTTTTTGTTGCCCTAAAGATCATTCGGTCTGGACATCTTTACTTGAGTTCTGTTTGACAAATGAGGACAGGTTGACTAGTAAGATTGTAACTCCCGGAACAGGCAAGAAGCATACATCTGTTGTGACATCAAATGAGCTGAAGACCCACTTCAAGAGTGCCTATGGCCTTATGAGAAATCTGCATAAAGCTAGACTGACACTTCGTGGCCAGTTTAGCTCAAGAAGCTTCGTTATGGATAGCTACACAAACATGAGGTTATCAGTCCCATCTGGAATCGTCAAGAAAATGAAACCAGGCGATAAAGAAATTGATACCAAGAAGTTCATCGAGATGATTAAGAATGAGATTTTCTCTTGTTTCTCACAATTACCCTCCGACATTGAGAAGTGGCTGAAGTTATTGGGAAGATGTTTAGAAGATTTCGATGAACTTGTCCTTGAAAGCATATACTTAATGGAGGAACATCAATCTGCAGCGGCGTTCAAGACATTGTTCAACATGTTTGAGTCCATGAAGGGCACAGATCCCCAAGGCTACCATAATGTGATAGCTGAACTTGCTCACTACAACAACTGGAAAAAAACTCTGAAAGGGAAAGATGTGAATTCATATCTGTCATACACATTGAGTCACATTAATCAGGCTAGTCACACAGTAACAAACTACCCTGAAAATATAATTGGGCTTCTGGATCTCCTAAGGAATACTAGAGAACATGTTGCAAGGCTCAAGGAGCGTCTCTTCATTCTGATAGTGAGCTACAACTTTCCAGACCTGATGGGTGATTTCCAACAGGCCATGTACAAGGAAGGATATGTTGTAAGGTACGTAATTCAATTCAATCTGTGTTCTTCCAATTTCATTGTAAGGTCACATTATAGTTGTATATACTTGTTCTAAACATATTCCTCATGTTATCATATATACTGTTGTGGATTAACGGTTTTATCTGTTTTCTTGGGTTACAGGCACAACACTTAATGATGACTCGTCACTGAGAAGCATCTGTCCGCTGGTTGTGCCGTTGAACCTTGTAAATACCTGATGCCACCTTGGCATCTCTCTGCTCTACAAAGGCGAAATCTGGAATACTGATGTCTGTCGGAGCTTGTAACATAGCTGCTTGTAATGCTGTTCGTTCTGCAAACTTGAACTGTAGTGTTGATGTAGCCATGTAGATATAGAAACCTCCAAAAAGTGTTGCTACAGTTATTCCCATACAAGCGTTTTTGAATGAGGAACGTATTGCTACAATTTAAGCACTTCAGACTTCAACTGTACAGATTCGTTTGATTTACATCTAATTCAGGTTGCACGATGAACTTGGCATTCCTATGTTTGAGTTGCGCCGCTGTCATGGAATGAAAGATACCGAGTGTATATATTTTATGTAAAGCTTATTTGTTTAATTACCAGCCAAATGCACGTGCGTTGCTACGGGCAAAAAAAAAGTAATCCTACTATGACATATAACCGTGGTTGAACTTGATCAGCATCAAGCATTGAATTACAGTGCAAAGAAAACATATGCTGACCTATATTCCACTACTATGCTCTAGTATTTTTCAACATCACACACTAATATCAACGAAATGATGACTCACCCTTGCTATGATTCCTTAAGTGAATTAACATTTGTGACTTCTATTTATAGACTAAATCATACCATTTTCAAAATATAAGCCTTTCAGCATATGGAGCTTGAAACAACCAGTAGCAATGGAGGCTTACTCTTTGTCTTAAAACTCAGAAACGATGTGAACAGAAGTATAGCAGTCTAGCAGACGAACACATCCGGAATGGTTAGAAGCTACTCGCTTTTCACCATCTCCCCGCGTTTTACGGCACACGTGTCGATCGAGGGTGAATTTTGGACTTTTTGCAAAAACGCCCTCGTCCAAATCCTTAAATACAACTGCGATCTGCTCTCTTCTCCGCATTCCCCGCTCAGAAATAGACACGTGTCGATGAATAGTGAATTTTGGATGTTTTACAAAAACGTCCTCCATCTTGTTCATAATAAACCCGCAGTCGAGCGAGTCCAAAACGTCCAGTAAACACGTTCAGAGTTTTTCATATAGGCCCTTTATTTAAACTTTATTTCAACACAAAGAAGAGAAAATCCAAGAATCATTTCCTTTTTGCAAACACCCCCCGCGAGGCGTTTTTCCGAAAACCCCCTCCCACGAACCCTAGCTCCCCTCAGTCCCGTCTCTCTCCTTCGCTCCTCCCCGCCGCCGCCGCCCTCCTTGCTCTCCTCCGCCGCCCAAACCTCCTTTTCTCCGCCACCCTTGGCCCTGCTCTTGGATGTCCTTGTGGCTTGATGAGGATAACTAAGCTGACACGCCGGAGTTGGCTGCTGGCACAACAGGGTGGTGCCTTACCGCACCGCAGGCGCACGCGCGGTAGCGTTCGTGGTGGTGCTTCAGGATTCCAATGTACTGCGTCCAAGATCAGAACGAGCTTGCCGGCGGACCACTGCCGTCCCATTCTTTAGTGAGCTGGAGCGCTGCCATCTTATCCACGGAAAACGCGTCAAGCTATCGCTTCGGGTCGAAGCACTAAAAGAAAAGGACCGGGAAACGCGGCGGCATAGGAACCACGGGAACCCAGGAGGGAGAAAGACGATGTACGGGATACGGGATCCTCGTAGTAGGCTGGACCAAAATCCAGCCGAGAGAGGGCAGCCTTTAGAAGCAACAGGTTGGGAAACCAAGAGAAGGCTTCGCCTAGCTCCTGCAAAAGTAATAACAATCAAAGCCGTAGGTGAGTATTCAAATAAAGGGGAGCACCTTGCTATCATGAAAACGCCAGCAGTGACCATAGTAGCTGCATGAATCAAAGCAGATACTGGAGTGGGACCCTCCATTGCATCGGGTAACCAAGTATGCAATCCTATCTGTGCAGCCCGAGGCCGACTCCAGCATTTCCCTGCTCCGGTCGTCGGAGAAGTCAAACGTCACCTATAACGTGAGTTTCTTCTCTAATTTGTTGGATCCCCATGTTAATTTGACTTTTTATGGATCTGATGCTACTTTTGTTGCCCGAATCCTAGATGAGGAATTAATTAATTCACCAGGATGGGCCTTAGACAAGATTTTGTCAATGTACCAATTGGAGTCGTGGAGTTGGGAAAATTATAGGAGGATTCTGTTTCCATTAGCACCATCAGTGAGTTCTCCTAAATTCGTTTTAAGGCTGTGTGCCACATCAGATGATGGGCCTACGCTTCCATTACTAGGTGAATCTCTGTATTCTCCTCAGGTCTGTGATATAAAGAGCAGAGCATGCAATATGTCCAGCTAACAAATGATTAGCATTTATGCAGGAATTTTTGACAAGCAGCTGAAACACAAACTGAAGATCGCTGATCTATATGTAAGCACTGTCTCTTTGTCTTACTCTGTTTGTGAATGCTTGGTACAATGAGTCAATGACTATTAGTGCCCGGACATATGTGCTGATGTACTTGTGAGCAGTTCTTGAAGCAGGCCTGACAAGGTATGGAATAAGTAATATGGTCCCTGATCACTGTTTTACTTTTTTTTCAAAAGAACTCTATTCATTGCTCATTTGTTCCAAAATTAGTAGTTTCTTCTAGCAAGGTAGATTCTTACTATTTATATTAGGACTCAAAACTTTGATGTGTCCAACCAGCTCTCCCCTTGCTACAAGATGCATATCACTGTTCCTCTGCTCTACTCTGCTGTGTATATATATATCACTATGTTCTAGCTTAGCTTTTCGATTTAGCTGCACTCAATTGGATTGATCTATTTGTAGTTGTTTAGAGTATGCTCTGAATATGTGCTCGGTTTGTATAAGAGGTGGTTAGGGGCTCTTCCATTTCTCGAGTACTGGAGTGCTTAATTGCTTTTTTGGCTCAATTTCTAACAGTTAAGCATCTGACCAGGTTGCACATATTACTTTTTTGGCTCAATTGCTTCACATGCTTTCTAACAGTTAAGCATCTGACCAGGTTGCACATATTACTTTTTTGGCTCAATTGCTTCACATGCTTTGCGCTCGGTCTGGTAGGCAGGAAGTAGTAGTTGACATCGTGTGCTTCTTTTACATAAAAAACTAACTGAAACTCATGTTGGTGATACCAGTGAGAGGTTCATCCCTTTTCCCTCTCCCTCTACTTGCAGAGCCAATGAACTTGGCATATTTCTTCAGAGTTCAATTAATAGCAGTTGGTGGAAGCAACTTTTGCTGATTAAAAATGTACATGGTTCTATGCAGATTGAGACGTCTTGTCTTTATTGCTTCATGGTTAGATCATATGCTTATGAGCTGTATTTAAAGTTTACCAAATAGCAGGAGATTTAGCCTTTGTAACCTTTTGAAAGACCAATTAATTGATTCTACATTAGAAAAGCATATATAATAGTTGATTACCAAGGCAAGAGAGTAGCCTGAAGAATGTCAATACACGATCATTTTTTTAGAGATACTCTTTACTATTTTCGCTATGCCACATCATTGTCTATCATCAGGAATTCACCACATATACCCAGTTGTAGCGGCTGGTTTTGAATGAGAATTATGAGAATCACACTGTTCTTGGTAACAATAAGTATCCACTTGAACTCATTGTGCAGTAAAGCTTGATTTGGTGTGTGCTCTGGAATCTGAAATTTATCCTGATGAATGCGTTTGGTTCATCAGGTACACAAGAAACTTGCTTCTATTGGTATTTGCAACGTGGGCAAGGATTACTCACAGGTATTGAATTACTCAAATCTTTGTAGAAAATATTGAAGCTCCATGACCATTGGCAATCACACGTATTGAAGCCAGCTACCTGGGCAAGGATTTGCGTGTGGCCGCACACATTGAGAGATGATTGACGTATCTACGTATGCGGGATTACCTAGCTCAGGAGATGATGTGTCAATTATCAATGTATATACCCAACTCGAACCATGTTGAATCAATAGTGTTATATTCCAGTGTCACAATTTATTGGCGCGCTTCGCGCGCCTTATGTTCTCTGAAACTTCATTTAATTTCTCTTTTGCATAGATATATAGCAGTCCTTTAGAGATGACCAGTCATTGGATTTGAAGATCTTGATCAATGTAGCTAGCGCCTTAATGTCAATATGTTTCAATTGTGCTTGTCAAATTTCTCATGAAGTGTTACTATTGTGTAGGGTGCGCAACGCGCGCCCAATGTTCTAGTTCTTATAAACTAATATGCTCCCTGCCCTCCATGCTGCCACCGCTCTCCCTCTCTGCCATAGTTGTGTGCTGCATCCTTCCTTTCCATGCACATATATATATTCACCTGACTCAATGCTTGAACGAATACTACTCAGTTTGTTTTGCAAATTAATTGATTTATTTTCAGATTTAAACATCCTGCTCTAACACCTCTGCCTAACATCGATTCTGAGTGAGAGTTGGACTTATATTCTCGTGCAATAGTCATAGATCTTCATTTAGATTTTGCGTTCATGATAAATAACTGCTAGTCAACTTGTCACATGCCAAAAGCAGCCTTGTTAGAAGATGGCATCTAAAAGATGCAATATGCTAACAAATAT
>CM014275.1:59225775-59246934 GCA_004135705.1 Alloteropsis semialata
TGGACGCCATAGGTGAAAACCTTGCACGGCTTCTGCTGGTGCCGGCAATGGCTACGCTCTTGCGTAGTTCTCCCTGCTGAGGGCATTGCCATGGTTTTCCTCCCCCTCCTTGGCATCTGTCGGGTGAAAACCTAGTTTGTCCTCTGACGAACGGTTGATGGCGTCGCTTGTTGCGTCGTACCCTTCCTGAAGGCATCGTACTACAGTTCCTCCTGTGCCCTCTGACCTCTAGACCTTTTGTTGTCTCGGCCGTCTCCATCGTCCGCGCGATCGTTCTCACTTTGGTGGGGCCTGTTGTATGGTCGTTTGGTTGCTTCAGTAGTCATGATTTCTTTGGTCGCAGTGATCCGCTATGAGAACGCTCTCTGAGGTTCCCGTCTGTTGGTCGTGGTTTACCGTCTTTTGGCGCTCTTCAGTCTTCTCCAATAAAGACGTGCTTGTCGAGCCGCTGTTCTTCTTGTCTGTTGTAGCCATAGTTGTAGTTGTCCTAGCGTGGTGTGTTGTGCTGTTGTCGCTGTTGGTGTTGTTGTTGTAGTGGTGGTTTCTTTTGTGTGTGTTGTTCATGTTTGTAAACCCTTTCTTCTCTTAATGAAATACGTGCCAAGCACGTTCTCTAAAAAAAAGAAGTGGAGAGAGGTCAGGGGGAAGACGGATGCGAAGGATTAGGAAGCAGCTCCCGGTGTTCCAGCAATGGCGAGCCTCACGGCTGCGGCCCAGATATATTCTTGGTAAATTGTAATCTAGGTTTGTAAATTGTAACCTTGCAATGACTGAACAAACGAAAGAGGGCATTCCGTATCCAAACTAGAGGCTAATGCTATGCATGATATATTTTTGGTGTATGTCTGAAACCCCAAAGGCTATTGAGCTTCACCTTGGACAAACTTTGCTTAGTTTCTATTCTGTTGGCGATACGATCATTATGCCTCTTCCGTCGTTCTAAACCTACTGCTCCTGAAACCATCACTGCTAATTTTTGTCTGCTGTTATTTCTTTGCAGAACCTAATGTTGGGATTGACGATTGCTCTGTAATCTGTATGTCATGTTCGCACAGTACTTTCTTGAGACCAACGACTTGCCAGTATCGTTGAGGTTAATTGCTTTCATGACACAATACTTCGTGATGTGGTGGGGAATACCATACTACCCCCCTCCTCTCCCCTTAGGCCTTGTTCGGTTAGGGCAACCCCGGCCGGGGTTATGGTCCAACCCCCGTGGGTTTTCCTCCTCTGGATCGAATCCCGGCCCATGAAAAAATTGATGTTCGATTAATCCCGGTGTGGCTTGTATCCCGGCCCAAACCCGGCCTTTCCCCATCGCACCGGCCTGGAAACAACCCCCGAGCTCACATGCGTGGAAAAAACCCGGCCTTCTTCCTCGCCTCACCTTCCTCGTCCTTGTCGAGACTCGAGACGCAACGGATCGAGACGCGACGGAGGAGGCTGGAGGCCTCGACACCCGCGAGTACGGCTGCGGCGGTGAGGGCTCCCGCGAGTGCGGAGGCGGCAGGCTGCTACAGGGCGATTCGAAGGCATCCACAACAGTGACGCTTCACTCTCTCCGCCGGCAGCCTGTTCCCTTTAGTGGCCAACTGCTTCTCGCTGGTGAGTTTCTTGTCGCCCTCTCCCTTCCCCTCTCCTCTCATGTGTACTAGGGTTATCGTATACTGTTTCTGCACCTTTGTGGATCAATCCATGAATAGGGTTCTTGATTAGCATGCCCAGATCTGTGCTCTTGAGGATGTTGGTGATGAGCTTTAGACATTATTTGGCGATTCGTGTTGCTTATGTATATATATCTCGGCTGTGGGACTCCAAGATGGTTGAGCTATCAGCATCTTTTGTTTCTGATGAGAAATCTACCCTACTGCATCTAATATTTGGTGTACAGCGTACTGTATTCCTAATGAGAAATCTTTTGTTTCTGATAACGAGGTACTCTGATAATTTAGGGCCCCAGCAGATGCATTGTTCCATGTAGTAGGAAAAAACAATGCATTGTTTCCGGTGTAATAGGGAATTGCATTTCACACTGACCAATTGGGAGCTTAGAGACTGTACTTTGTTAATTTCCCCTAGTCCTCCTTAGTCCTCAGCCATGCTAGTCAATTTCAATTATTTATCTTGTCAACCAGTTCTTAAGCTTTCCCATGTTAAACTAATTTTCAGACTATGTGCCTGTGGTAATTCGAGCAAAGTTAAATTTCATATGCACTCATCTGAATAGATAAAATGCGCTTTTGGTTAATAATTTGGTGCTCTCAGTTCTGATATTTACCATTCAGTCATCATTTCTGACTAGCATTTTCTGTCATTCAGTTACTATTGCGTGCCATTCACTTTCATTCTCACAGAGACAGTGCTTGTTTGTTTCATTCAGCAATATATATGCTTCTTTGATACATATTTATCTGAGTACCAAAGTTCTTGTTATAATGATTCCTTTTGTTAGACAACAAAATTTTCCATGTAGAATTTATTTGGAGAAGTAGTTAAGCTAATGTCAGTTCAGTTAGACAATATATATTGTTGATTTGATTCACCTTGCTACAATATAGAATTATATATCATATTGTGCTAATTGTGACTACCATTGCTGCTCTTCAGCTCACTCAAGGCACTGATGCTTGGTAGATAGTGTTAATTGTAGTGTGAAACTTCAGTTCTAATGATCTAGGATGAATTGTGATGAGATCTGGTTTAAGTTCTTGCAGGTGGTCAATGCCAAGGTGAGGCTGGCCAAGTGGGGTGACATGCAGCAGCATCTGCGACAAGACTAACTTACAAGATTGATGAGAATACTTCCTGGGACTGATGTGGTGGCTTCGATGTAGAATGCATGTTTTTGAATCCACCATATATGTATAGCATGCACTATGCAGTGTTTATAAAACTTCAGAATTTCTTCTTCATTTAAAAAGGAAGAAAATCCCTACTGGTATGGTCTTCTGGCCATTGTTGGCAATCCCTAGTTGTTTGTGTTTGAATTCAAATAATTTGTGCATGCGCGATTTGAATGTACAAGTATGATTTTGATGTGATTCTCAGTGAGCTGCTTGACTGCTTCTAGGCTGAAGCGCCCCTGCCTAAGCAGAGACTAAATGTGATACAAATTATCAGTCCCAGGAGGCTGATACACATTTATTCAACAGATAGTTCAGAACCTTACACTCCCCGAGGGAGAGGGCACTTGATACAAACTAGGATAACCAAAAGGTAAACTACGGCAATGAGCCAAATGATGAACCAGACCGGCTCAACAAAGGGATCAGAGCTGCGCGACAGCGAAAGCATCTCGGGCGGGGCCAAACTCCACATGCAAGCTGGGTGCGGACACGACCACCTATTCGGCGTCTTCGGCAACAAAGTCCGGGTCTTCGTCTGAGGCAACAAAAGCAAGGATGAGTACGAAAGTACTCAGCAAGTCCAACCCCAACCACGGAGGGGTTTAACACAGAAATATGCACATGATAATTCAAGAATAAGGCTAAGGTTTATTTTGCGATAAAGCTAGTTTTACACATGCAAGGGTTTGAATCCTAAAGGCGAAAACAAAGCAGTTTTAGTAATGTAACACCCCTGGTGTTACTGTAGCCATTAAGAAATCCCGAATGAACGTAATTAATCTAATCATGTCATGCATCATTCGTAATCATGTTGTTGTGCATATGTGTGTATGTATATATGTTTGACCTAAGTCAACTATCAAAGTAGAATACTAGAAGTATTCGAATACGAGTTGGAACGAGAGAGAGAGAATCTCTTGGCATTGCCCAAGAATGGGTTGATTTAGTTCCTATTAGGCCCTTGGACATGACCACGACTTAGCTTAGCCAAATTCACTTCAAAACCAACTTGGAAAGTGTAAATGTCGAGATCACAGCAAGTTGCGGTGGCTTGTCCTTGCTACCACCGCAATAGTCGGTGACCTAGGTTTCTACACACGTTTTCACAGCCACCTCAGGAAGTTGCAGTGCTATCTCAACTTATGACCGCAATAGTCGGTGGGCAGGTGAAACAGTGGAAATTGCTCTCTGGAATGACGGACTGTTGCGGTGGTCTCTTATTCTTGCACCACCGCAACATTAGGTGGTTGATCTACCTTAGCGCGAGGTTCATAGCACCGATTGTTGCGGTGCTAGGCCAAGGCCACGACCGCAACAGTCGGTGGCCCGCGGAATTCGAATTCGACTTATCGGCACAGTGTTTTTCCACCCCACGGACTGTTGCGGTGGGTGTTTTACCCCACCACCGCAACAGTCGGTGCCCAACCACCGCGCCGGTATGGGCAGCTCCGGCGATGGTACGGGCGTCCGTGCGCGTGGGGACGCGTGTCCTCGGCTCCTGTGCGTCGTGCGCGGTGTCCACCGCGGTATTGCGCCACGTACGAGCTCGGGAGCAGGTGAACCACCCCCGTCCCCTTTACTGCGCCCGGGTGTTCTTCCTCGCTTCTGCTCTCCCCACTCGCTCATTTCCCGATTCATCCCGTCCCCGACCTCTTCACCTCGCTCTCACTCCGGCCGAACCCTCCACGGCCTCCTTCCCCTCCCTTCCTCGCCAGTTTCCGAGCCAGGCCGCCGCCGCCGGCCCTTGCTGAGCCGAGCTCGAGCCTTGGCTCAGGGCAGGAGGATCAAAAAGGGCTTAGGGGTAAGTGTGTGGAATGGCTAAAGTGGTTTCTATAGGATTATAAGGCTTGGGTGCAACCTATTGGGGGATTAGTGTTTTGCTTCATGCACAGTGTATGCTAGACAATTGCTTCATATTTCACAAATCCTAGACATAAGTTAAAGTACAAGAGGTAAAGGTTGGATAGGATATAGGGGTTAGTTCCGTAGTATTCTTGGGGTTGTGAGCAAGGTGGTGATGTGATTAGTACATTGCGTCATACACATGTGTGTGCTAGAAGTTGTGTTCATAGATTCATAAAGATTAGGCTTGAGCTAGAAATGCAAACCCCCAGTGGCGTTATTATGGATAGGGTTAAGTGAATAGCTAATTAGCTAGAGAATATTTATGATTTGGGGAAGAGAAGTTTGGTTATGTTAATATGGTGGAAAGAATAAACCATGTATACATACGTAGGGAAACTTGAAAATTATTATTGAGGTTACCCTTAAGTTTAGGAAGTCTTGCAAAAGACTTAGCCCTTGCTTGCATCTGGTTTAGTAGTGTGTTATGGATTTTTGTTCTAGTAGTAGTGTGAGGCCAGCCGAAACCGGTCCAACCGGTTTTCAAAACCGGTCAGACCGGTTCCTGGGCATAAAATTGTCCCTTAATTATGGTCGTGCTATAAATGTGTGCCTAGGGCTATGAATGATTAGGGTTATTCTTGTAGTTGATCATTTACGTATTCATGCATCTCATGCATACATTGCATGTCATGTAGAAAGCACCATTACCGACGGCGTGTACGAGATTGACGTCGAGCCCGAGGGTGACCCCACCACCGCCGAAGTGAACTACTCCGCCGCACAAGACCCGGATCAACTTCCGGAAGGGCCCAAGGCCATCGCTGATCAGGAAGGCAAGCCCCGGAGCATAACCCACTGTGACCTAACTCCTTACCTTGTGCCTTATGTTTATGCATTTAAGTTTGAGGAGTTGATTGAAACCCTAGTTGCATGATCTCTAGGTACCTATGTCCTAATACTAGTATGTGTAGGTCGTATAGAATGCTATGCTTAATTAGGACCGGTAGAAGTCGAGTGATTGCTTGGTCACTCGCGAGACATAGGTTTTTACTTTATATCAGTTACAAAGGATCGGCAAGCGGGGCTTGTGCGATATTCATGTTTGGTTGAATGTCCCGCTTGCGCAGAAAAATGGTGGGCTAAGGCTTTGAGTGTGTGGCCTTGTTGGTCAAGCTTTTGAAGGTACTAATCGTATGCCGGGAAATATGGTAAACTGGTAAACCTAGTACTTGATGCAAACTGACGTCTGACGGACACTTCCACTCCATTGGGCGAGGGGGATGATGGCGAGTGTAGCAGTGGCCGCGGCACAGGTTTGCCTGGGGCACCTGGGGTCCGTTGGGGCGTGCACTCGGGTGGAGTGGGCTCTGATGGCAGACGGCAGGGAGAGATATCCGTGTGAACCTTGTGATGTAAAATATGTGATGAGTTGTACTGCCTGAGCCACCTTCGAGTGGGACTGCTGCTATTTTGTTTCGGTCGAGAGAAAAATGTGGTGTAATCGGGAAGGTATCTGACGGATTGCACGATTAACTCGGTTTAGGGGCGTGGCGCACTGCTGTGATAGTGGTCCCATGCTCTTAAGCCGGATTAATTGGGGCGGTCTGCCACAGCTGGTATCAGAGCCGAAAAATAGGCAGCGGGTGGTACAACAAGTCTTAAAAATATTTTCTTGATGTGCAAAAGTTTAATCTTGATGTAGGAATCCGATGGTTGCATTAGGATTTGAGAAGAATAGAACGTGAGCCCTAGGGAGAATTATGGGTATGTTTAGGTGGCATAGTAGTATATATATATGATTAACTTCCAGCACATTATTTTCTGTACTGACGACACCAGGTAAGTAATGGTCGCCCATTGCCATAGGGTGTGAATACTGGACGCTGTTCCCCAAGCAGTGGCTTACTTGGGGTGCAGTCAATATAAAACCTTCACAGTGTTATAATGACTGTAGTGCTTTTATTTATTGGTTGAACTGTTGCTTCTATAGTGAGCAGCAGGTGTGGTCATCATATGTGGGTAACCGCATATGCGTCACCCATGTGGCGTGAGGTACATGGGAGCTGTTTGTGAGTGCTGGCACAAACGGTTCAGTAATGAATATTTTCTGCAGGTACGCTAACTACGAGACCATAGGGTATGTGCTCGTTAGAAACTCGACTAATTATTATAGGGAGAGACGTATTATATGTGCCACCGCTGACTAACTCCGTAAGTCCAAGGTTACTTGGCAATTGTTTTCTTTTGTGAGGACGACTAGGTCGCTCAGTCATGCATCATGATCATGCATAAATGCATAAATTGTGGGTTAAGGGATAAATCAATGGTGGGACTTACCAATACGAAATCGTACGCTCACTCAAGAATATCCTAGATTCTCTTTGGACTTCCTTGTTGGTGTGAATTTTTCCATCCAACATGAATACTTCGCTTAAAGAATTATCTCTTTAGAAAGGTGGTACCAAATCTCCTTATTTAGCCTTTGCCAAAAATTTCGAACTTTTGACACTAGTCCTTTTTCGAGTGTGTCGGTTTTATCCTTGTATCGAATCTATATACACTAAAGTATTTGATGGGTTTGGTATACTGACGCTTAAACTTGTCCCGGTTGTTGTTTATTTCAGATGGCTGGTCCGAGCAATCGTACCATGCACATCGATGACCAAGGGCACTATCACTCCACTTGCCTCCACTTGGGGGGATTTCCCGTGCTTCTATGGGAAACCGCGCAACGGTGCGGATACACCGAGCCACCCCGCTACGTTGGAGTACCCCACCATGAGTGGAACGTGATGCAATTTGAAGTCACAATCACCATTCCAAGCCCACCTGGAGTGAGGCAAGAAGATTTGGTGGTGACAACACGGTCTCATTCTTTCTTGCCCAGTTGTGACATGGTGGCCCAACAAGCTTTGTTGCAATTTGGACAACAACACCAAATGCAACTCCACCACACTCCTGCATTCTTGTTTCCACCACTACTCGGCAATGCCATCTTGTGGTGGGACAGCAGGGCCACAGTTCATGACCCTACCACTATTGCTTTGATTGGCTATGGGAGAGCGTCTGCTGATCTCCTAGAAACGCTCAACCACCAGAACCGTTCGGTGGCTGTAGCAGCTCAAGCTCTAGCTGATCAAGTGAGGGATTTGGAGCACCAAGTCCATCATCTCAATGAGGAGCTAGTTGAGCAACACGAGATAGTAGCTCATTTGGAGGACGACATGAATGAAGCTCAGGAAGTGATTGCTCAGTTGCAGAATCCTCCCCCAGCACCTGTACCTCCAGAGCTACCCCTACAGGGTGAGTCAGGATTGGATACCGTTTCGGGCCTGCCGGTTGCGCTGAATGATCCTGCCATGTCGGATGGAGAAGGATCGGTCAACCAGGCATCACCTCCCAATGGTGGGAACGACGGGTCTGACGACGAGGAAGATCCAGAGGAGCTCTACCCTGTTAACTCTGACTAGAGGGTGTTCTTAGAAAATGATTTTCTTTTGTGTCCATGAGATGTAATCCTTGGGCCTAGGTAGACTTTTGTTCTACTGCAAGGATGGTGTAAAATATTCCATGGATATTGTATATACACCACTAGTATGCAAGAGCCATCTATGTATATATATTAAATTCGCCTTTGTTGCCACAAGCATGTCCTCATTGTTACCTAGAGTAACCGATGTTTATTGAGTGAGGCATGAATACCAAACTTGTGTAAAACTTCATGATCTAGGTCATATCCAAAACGCAACTCTTTTGGGGCTAAGCAACAAAAGTTATGGTCAAATTACTGCAACACAGTGAGCACCGCAACAATTGGTGCTCGGCACCGCAATAATTGGTGACCATAAGGCTTAGGCGGGAACAATTCAAACTGAACCACAGCAAGTTGCGGTGCTAAACCACTGCAACGACCGCAACTGTCGGTGGTCCGGACGAACAGTAAAATTCGTCTCTAGAATGACAGACTGTTGCGGTGCTACATATGACAGACTGTTGCGGTGCATATGACATGCACCACCGCAACAGTCGGTCATGGGGGGGGGCACGAATTGGAATAAAGCCACCGCAGTGACCGACTATTGCGGTCGTGCTCAAACTGGGTGACCGCAACAGTCGGTGGTGATTGACTTCACCAATAAATGCCCTGAATAATTCGAATTTCACAACTTTTCGAATTGGAACAGTTTGGATCCCCAAAAGGGTTATACATTCATATAAGTCCTATTTAGGCAAAATCTGGGAATTTTTGGAGTAGTTCCCTAATTATCCTTAGCCAGCTAGATGCACGCGTTTCGATGAATGGAATGATGTTTGGTATTAATATTACCAAGAATATTTCTGTGGTTGTTTATACCTTTTATTGTCCTTTTTGTTTTATCCTTCCAAGAAATGCGTGACTAATGTGAGTTATGAAACAATGCAGATGTCGCACCCTGGTGGTGATTTACCTGCTCCGCCACCTCTGCCTACCAATGTCTCGGAACTATTGGCTATGCAGACGGAACTACTTCGGCGCTTGACCGAAGCGCAAGTGAATCAGCAACCACATGGCGGACATCATAATCCCCATCCCCATGAGGCAACCTACTCGGACTTCACGAGTATTCAGCCCCCTCTGTTCACCAAGACGGAGGATCCTCTTGATGCTAATGCTTGGCTCAGCAACCTTGAGTCCAAGTTTGCTCTGCTGGTGTCCCCCTGCTCAGATGCTAACAAGGCTCGCTTTGCTGCTCAGCAATTGCGAGGTTCAGCTCGACTCTGGTGGGACAACCATTATGCAATGCTCCCGGATAATCATGTGATGACTTGGGAGGAATTCAAGACCGCCTTTCGTGCTCACCACATCCCTACTGGTCTAATGGACCGCAAGCTTAATGAGTTCCTTGCACTCACTCAGGGCACCAGCAATGTACTGCAGTATTCCCAAGCTTTCAATCAATTGGCACCATATGCGGGCTATCATATTGACACCGATGCTACGAAGCAAGATCGCTTCCGCCGTGGCCTTAGCTCCAAGCTAAAGGACAAGCTTTCTCTGGTCAAAGCTGATAGCTACGCCGACCTAGTGAATATGGCTATCACTCAGGAAGATAGCATCAATGCTCATAGAGCCGAGAAGAAGAGGAAGACCCCAGTTGGCCAATCTAGCTCCACACCGCCTATGTATCGTTTGGTGCAGAGGAATGCTCCTCAAACCTTCCAGAGGGCCCCTCAGCCAGGGTCATGGATCATCAGGCCTCCACCACCACAGAATCAGGGGTATCGTGCTCCCTTTCAGGCACCGCAGCCGCCTCGTCCTACCAATGCTCCCTGCTATAATTGTGGTAGGCCAGGTCACTTTGCCAGGGACTGCAAGCTTCCCAAGCAAGGTGGGTACAATGCCCCAGCTCCAGCCAACAATAATAACAAAGGCAAGAAGCAAGTGGCAGTTGTCCGGCAGGGCAGACTCAACTTCACCACTATGGATGAACTCCCTGCTGGTGCTCCAGTGATGTCGGGTATTTTCTCTATCCGCAATATGCCTACTTATGTGCTGTTTGATTCTGGAGCTTCGCATAGTTTCATGAGTAATAGACTTGCCACCATGCACAACCTTTCTTTTGTGCACACTGCTCAACAATATGTCATATCTACACCCGGCGGTAGAATCGGGTCACACCAAATTGTGAAGAATATACCTCTTCAATTGGGTAGTAAGGTTTATGAGACCAATTTCATTCTCTTGGAGAATCAAGGGATAGACATTATTCTGGGTATGAATTGGATGGAAAATCATGGGGTCAATTTAGATATTCCCTCCCGTTGTGTGGAAATCAATTCTCCGACCCATGGTGCCTCAACTTTATATCTGCCCCGTCAAGATATCAGAAGCTCTTGTGCTTTCTCGGCCATAGAGACTTCCTTGGATAAGATTCCGGTGGTATGTGAATACCCGGACGTATTTCCTGATGAATTGCCGGGAATGCCACCCGACCGGGAAATAGAATTTGTTATTGAATTACAACCCGGTACAGCGCCTATCTCAAAAAGGCCCTATAAAATGGCGCCCAAAGAACTAGCTGAGTTAAAAGTCCAACTCCAAGAATTGCTAGATAAGGGCTACATTCGTCCTAGCTCTTCACCTTGGGGCTGCCCCGCTCTATTTGTGAAGAAGAAAGATAAAACTTTGAGGTTGTGCGTTGATTACCGACCTCTCAATGCGGTGACTATCAAAAACAAGTATCCACTTCCCCGCATTGACGCTCTCTTTGATCAGTTATCTGGAGCCAGGGTGTTCTCCAGGATTGATCTGCGCTCCGGATATCATCAAACCAAAATTCGACCAAGTGACATACCGAAAACAGCTTTTTCCACTCGCTATGGACTCTATGAGTACTTAGTAATGTCTTTCGGTCTCACCAATGCTCCGGCATATTTCATGTATCTCATGAACTCGGTTTTCATGCCAGAGCTTGATCAGTTTGTGGTCGTATTCATTGATGACATTCTCATATATTCCAAGAATGAGGCTGAACATGCGCAGCATCTCCGTATTGTTCTCCAACGCCTCCGTGATCATCATCTTTATGCCAAGTTCAGCAAGTGTGATTTTTGGCTGTCAAGTGTCAAATTCTTGGGGCACACTATTTCAGCCGAAGGGATTGCCGTAGATCCAGGAAAAGTGCAAGAAGTACTGGATTGGAAGCCTCCCAAATCAGTCCACCAAATTCGGAGTTTTCTGGGTTTAGCTGGATATTATCGCCGCTTTATCCCGGATTTCTCCAAGATTGCCAAGCCTATGACTGAACTTCTCAAGAAAGGAGAGAAATTTGTGTGGAGCGAGAAATATGAGCAAGCTTTCCACACCCTGAGAAAACTTTTAACCTGAGCACCGGTTTTAGCTCAACCGGACACATCAAAACCCTTCGACGTTTATTGTGATGCTTCGGGCACGGGTCTTGGTTGTGTGCTTATGCAAGAAGATAGAGTTATTGCCTATGCTTCAAGAGCTCTTAGGCCTCATGAAGCGAATTACCCCACTCATGATCTGGAGTTAGCTGCTGTGGTCCATGCTTTGAAAATTTGGAGGCATTATCTTATGGGCACTCATTGCAACATCTACACCGACCATAAGAGCCTCAAGTATATCTTCACCCAGGCCGATTTAAATATGCGCCAAAGAAGATGGTTAGAGCTAATCAAGGATTATGACCTTGAGGTACATTACCATCCAGGAAAGGCCAACGTGGTGGCTGATGCCTTAAGCCGCAAGGCTCAGTGCAATTGTCTCACCATCACGTCTTTTAATGACACACTTTGCCATGAGATGTCCAAGTTGAATTTGGAGATCATTCCTCAAGGCTCATTAAGCCACATGGTGGTGGAATCCACTTTGAGAGAAAGAATTATCATGGCCCAATCCAAAGATAAAGGAGTTGCTCATATCAAGCAAGGGTTAGCTCAAGGTTTGCCCAAGTACAAATGCTTCCGACAAGATTGGAAGGGAATTCTTTGGTTTGAGCAACGACTTGTGGTTCCTAAAGACCATGACTTAAGAAAACAAATACTTGATGAAGCTCATCTATCTAAATTCTCTATTCATCCCGGTAGCAACAAGATGTACCAGGATTTGAAGGAGAACTTCTGGTGGACGAGAATGAAAAGGGAAATTGCCAAATATGTATCCGAGTGTGATGCATGCCAAAGAGTGAAAGCAAGCCATCTAAAGGTAGCAGGAACATTGCAACCTCTACCGATTCCGTCTTGGAAATGGGATGATATATCCATGGATTTCATTGTGGGTTTGCCCAATACCTCTCAAAGGCATGATTCTATTTGGGTAATTGTTGATCGGCTCACCAAGACCGCTCATTTTATTCCGGTCAACACAAGGTATCCTGCCAAGAAGTACGCCGAAATCTACATCAATCGGATTGTCTGTCTTCATGGCATTCCAAGAACAATCATCTCGGATCGAGGCACACAATTTGTTGCTCGCTTTTGGGAACAATTGCATGCTTCCCTTGGCACCAAGTTGATCCGTAGCTCCACTTATCACCCTCAAACTGACGTCCAAACTGAGAGGGTAAATCAAATAGTGGAAGATATGCTTAGAGCTTGTGTCATGCATTATGACAGAAATTGGGATCAATGCTTGTCTTTGGCTGAATTTGCATGCAACAACAGCTACCAAGCAAGCATTAAAATGGCACCATTTGAAGCCTTGTATGGGCGACGGTGTCGAACCCCGTTGAACTGGTCCGAATCCGGTGAGCGAAATTTCTTCGGGCCAGATTTAGTTCAAGAGGCGGAAGATAAGGTGCAAGTCATCCAGAGAAATCTTAAGGCTGCACAATCTCGCCAAAAGAGCTATTATGACAAGAGAAGAAATCCTTTAACCTTTGGAGTGGGAGATCATGTTTATATTCGGGTTTCACCAACCAAGGGCGTTCAAAGATTTGGGGTGAAAGGCAAATTAGCTCCTCGCTATATTGGACCTTTCCCAATTCTAGAAACGTGTGGACCCGTGGCCTACAAAGTTCAGCTTCCCGATAACCTTTCAGCGGTACACAATGTGTTTCATGTCTCCCAACTCAAGAAATGTCTTCGAGTTCCAGAAGAATCCATTCCTTATGAAGAAATTCCCCTGGAACCCGATCTCACTTATGAAGCCCAACCTATCAAGATTCTTGATCAAAAAGATAGGACCACCAGAAGAAAGGTTATAAAGTTCTATAAAATTCAATGGAATAATCATACCGAAGAGGAAGCTACTTGGGAAGAGGAATCATATCTCAGATCTAAGTATCCGGATTTCATGAACTCTATTCCAGGTAACTTCAGTTCCGCACTGAATATTCTGCACCGGAATCTCGGGGCGAGATTCTCTTTAAGGGGGGAGGGCTGTAACACCCGTGGTGTTACTGTAGCCATTAAGAAATCCCGAATGAACGTAATTAATCTAATCATGTCATGCATCATTCGTAATCATGTTGTTGTGCATATGTGTGTATGTATATATGTTTGACCTAAGTCAACTATCAAAGTAGAATACTAGAAGTATTCGAATACGAGTTGGAACGAGAGAGAGAGAATCTCTTGGCATTGCCCAAGAATGGGTTGATTTAGTTCCTATTAGGCCCTTGGACATGACCACGACTTAGCTTAGCCAAATTCACTTCAAAACCAACTTGGAAAGTGTAAATGTCGAGATCACAGCAAGTTGCGGTGGCTTGTCCTTGCTACCACCGCAATAGTCGGTGACCTAGGTTTCTACACACGTTTTCACAGCCACCTCAGGAAGTTGCGGTGCTATCTCAACTTATGACCGCAATAGTCGGTGGGCAGGTGAAACAGTGGAAATTGCTCTCTGGAATGACGGACTGTTGCGGTGGTCTCTTATTCTTGCACCACCGCAACATTAGGTGGTTGATCTACCTTAGCGCGAGGTTCATAGCACCGATTGTTGCGGTGCTAGGCCAAGGCCACGACCGCAACAGTCGGTGGCCCGCGGAATTCGAATTCGACTTATCGGCACAGTGTTTTTCCACCCCACGGACTGTTGCGGTGGGTGTTTTACCCCACCACCGCAACAGTCGGTGCACAACCACCGCGCCGGTATGGGCAGCTCCGGCGATGGTACGGGCGTCCGTGCGCGTGGGGACGCGTGTCCTCGGCTCCTGTGCGTCGTGCGCGGTGTCCACCGCGGTATTGCGCCACGTACGAGCTTGGGAGCAGGTGAACCACCCCCGTCCCCTTTACTGCGCCCGGGTGTTCTTCCTCGCTTCTGCTCTCCCCACTCGCTCATTTCCCGATTCATCCCGTCCCCGACCTCTTCACCTCGCTCTCACTCCGGCCGAACCCTCCACGGCCTCCTTCCCCTCCCTTCCTCGCCAGTTTCCGAGCCAGGCCGCCGCCGCCGGCCCTTGCTGAGCCGAGCTCGAGCCTTGGCTCAGGGCAGGAGGATCAAAAAGGGCTTAGGGGTAAGTGTGTGGAATGGCTAAAGTGGTTTCTATAGGATTATAAGGCTTGGGTGCAACCTATTGGGGGATTAGTGTTTTGCTTCATGCACCAGTGTATGCTAGACAATTGCTTCATATTTCACAAATCCTAGACATAAGTTAAAGTACAAGAGGTAAAGGTTGGATAGGATATAGGGGTTAGTCCCGTACGATTCTTGGGGTTGTGAGCAAGGTGGTGATGTGATTAGTACATTGCGTCATACACATGTGTGTGCTAGAAGTTGTGTTCATAGATTCATAAAGATTAGGCTTGAGCTAGAAATGCAAACCCCCAGTGGCGTTATTATGGATAGGGTTAAGTGAATAGCTAATTAGCTAGAGAATATTTATGATTTGGGGAAGAGAAGTTTGGTTATGTTAATATGGTGGAAAGAATAAACCATGTATACATACGTAGGGAAACTTGAAAATTATTATTGAGGTTACCCTTATGTTTAGGAAGTCTTGCAAAAGACTTAGCCCTTGCTTGCATCTGGTTTAGTAGTGTGTTATGGATTTTTGTTCTAGTAGTAGTGTGAGGCCAGCCGAAACCGGTCCAACCGGTTTTCAAAACCGGTCAGACCGGTTCCTGGGCATAAAATTGTCTCTTAATTATGGTCGTGCTATAAATGTGTGCCTAGGGCTATGAATGATTAGGGTTATTCTTGTAGTTGATCATTTACGTATTCATGCATCTCATGCATACATTGCATGTCATGTAGAAAGCACCATTACCGACGGCGTGTACGAGATTGACGTCGAGCCCGAGGGTGACCCCACCACCGCCGAAGTGAACTACTCCGCCGCACAAGACCCGGATCAACTTCCGGAAGGGCCCAAGGCCATCGCTGATCAGGAAGGCAAGCCCCGGAGCATAACCCACTGTGACCTAACTCCTTACCTTGTGCCTTATGTTTATGCATTTAAGTTTGAGGAGTTGATTGAAACCCTAGTTGCATGTCACACCCGGTTTTAAGGACAAAACCAGATGACTATCATATGTGCGCCAGGATCAAGTTTACACACATATGAGACTTCATCAGTGATATAAAAGACAATGCAAAACGTAAATAATATTAAAGAATATTATTACACTCACGCGAAGCGAATAACTAGCAGCGGATCTTCAACACTTCACCACAGGCAGCTGACTGGGAAAACACGTACGCCTAGAAAACTCCAAAATACTCCACCAGGCTCTCCTGTCTTAGCCTGAGCCGCAGATAAAGCAAGGTTGAGTACACTTATGGTTGGTACTCAGCAAGTGTAGAGCAAAAGCAAATGACATGCAAGGCTTAACAAGGAATAGCTGGCTATTTAATTTAGCTTAAGCACTTTAGTTGGTCATATTTTAATTAACAGCATAATTACTAAGGTATAAGTGTATACCAACCCAATTAAGCATAAATACATACCATAAACCATAACCATATCCAATGCATGAATGATCCAATTTATTTCATCTTCAAGTTTAAATTATCATGCGAGGGTCCAGGCCGCTCTTGACCGTGAGCACGGCTGATATATCAGTTTTTAACACTCTGCAGAGGTTGTACACTTTCACCACAAGTCGTGATTCCCATTGCCAAAGGCATGTACTCCTCTCACACCACGTGAACAAAGTACTGGGTTTCACAGCGAGGCCTTTCCAAAGAATCTCTCAATGTGTGTGTGCTCCCTTACCATGCAGGTCTCTAGAAGGAAAACCTTCCTCTCCCGCGCCTCTGCACACAAACCTTGCCGGTAGCAACCAGCCCCATCCAAAAACAAGCAGTGCCTCCACACAACATTGAGATCCTCTAGTTACTTAGCCAAGACCATAGCCCGTTAGTCCTTGTGGTTGTACTGTTTTCCTGGGTGGTCACTCCATGTTCCAATTAACACAAGTGGTCTTATTATTAAAATGCATAGGAACATGAATAAAATGATGGCACAAATTCATTATCTTGGATCTTAGTGTAACCATCCCCAAGTTAAAGCAGCTAAGCATCAACTACCCAATATTGAAATAATAACCCAGGGTTTGACAAGGTATGATAATTGAAACTAGTCAATCCTTAACATAGGACCCATCAGGATTAAAAGCATGCAAGCATAGCATAACTATAAAATGTGAGCATGCCATTTGGTTATTAGGACTGAAAATCATGATCAAGAATACACTTGCCTTAAATCCAAATAATAAAGGGTACTGCTCAAGTCTTCAAAATCTTGCTCCTCGAATTCCACAAACAATCCTTGAACACCACAAATGTTGCACCGTCTATACGCAGCACAGGGGCACATACAAGAAAACAATACAATAAAATAAGAAACAATACACCAAATATTAAAACAGTACAAAAGAACACTCTAAAGCTGTAGATCATGTCCTTAGGGTCATGTGGGCGAAAGAATCACTCGAAACGGAGCTAAAACGGATGAGATATGATTAAAACAAGGTTGCAAGGACCTAGTCGTAATTAACTGTAGCCGAGAAGGACTAGCAGATAAGATTTTCAAGACACAGGAAATAGTGCTCGCGAATTGACGAAAGAACAGGGTTAGCTATGAAAGAGTCTCGGGTGGGATTTATGTGCAAAAAGAAGGATTATATAGGGGCTTTTCCAGAAGAATTGCAAGACACAAAGAATAACCAAATAATTACCGATTACTTGGAGGGCCAGAATGCAAAATGGCTATCTTCCTCTTTGCCTCACGTACAGGATACGAACATGAGCAGGAAGACTCGCGCAGAGGCTCGGCTCGGTCACGGCTTTACGGAAGGCTCAGGCCACGGACGGCCGCTCTGTTCGCCGGACTCGCAGGACCTCCGGTCATGAGGCTGCTCACCAGCGAAGGACGAGAACGAGGACGACCGGTAACTGACGGCCGGCGACGGCGGCGATGCAGTGAAGCTGTACAGGACCGGTAAAAAGAGAGGGATGAGGGAAATATGGCTAGGATTAATGGATCTTGCGCATGAATAGCAAAACGGATAGGAAACAAGATGAGGATCGCGATGGGGTGCTCACCAATGGCCGAAGATGATCGACGGCGTCACAAAAGCTCGCCGGAGTTGGAGAGAAGGTCGCCAGAGTCGGGGAAGACGATGGAGACAATATCCGATTCGTACAATCCACCACACCACGGCGTAGAGCTCGACGAGAGGAACTCCGTGGTGGTGTCGGTTTTCGCCGAAAGTCGACGGTGTCGCCGGAAAAGCTCGCCGGAGTTCGACGAAGACCAACTTTGACTTTCAGATCTACGGAGTTTGGAGAGTCCACTCGAGAAAAGGATTTTAGATCTGAGATCAGCGCGTCGAGACGAACGCGGCAATACATATATAGGTAGGGTTCGGGATAAAGATATTTTCGAGATTATTTTCCTATTTTCGGAATTTCTGGAAAACATTTTCTGCGCAAAAATAAATCCAGAAAAAGGCTGGACACATATTTAATGCACGAAAAATATCCAGAAAATTCCAAAAATACCGAGAAAACTCCTGGAGATAGATATGGACACGAGAAACCCAAATATAATATTTGGAGCTCGTGGAAAGACTTTCTAGAAGCTTTGAGAAAAAGATTTAGCTCTAGGAAAGTAGGAATAAATTCCAGAAAATTCTGAAAAATTCCCAGAGAAACCTATCTGATGCCTAAACGTTACTAGAAAACTAAACACTCAACTATAGCAAATTCAAATTTGAATTTTGACAAACTCCATTCAAATTTGAAATGCCAACACAATAAACAATGCAACCAGCATGATGCAACAATACAATTTTGTTACTATAATTATTTGTTGATATTAAAATTGATAAGATCCTAGATTATTCCAATTGAATCCTAGAAATTTATTTATGCCTTAAATAAATCCTAGACAACTCAGAAAATGTTTCTAAAATTTCTTGTGATGAAAATTAGGGTGTTACATTGCATGATCTCTAGGTACCTATGTCCTAATACTAGTATGTGTAGGTCGTATAGAATGCTATGCTTAATTAGGACCGGTAGAAGTCGAGTGATTGCTTGGTCACTCGCGAGACATAGGTTTTTACTTTATATCAGTTACAAAGGATCGGCAAGCGGGGCTTGTGCGATATTCATGTTTGGTTGAATGTCCTGCTTGCGCAGAAAAATGGTGGGCTAAGGCTTTGAGTGTGTGGCCTTGTTGGTCAAGCTTTTGAAGGTACTAATCGTATGCTGGGAAATATGGTAAACTGGTAAACCTAGTACTGGATGCAAACTGACGTTTGACGGACACTTCCACTCCATTGGGCGAGGGGGATGATGGCGAGTGTAGCAGTGGCCGCGGCACAGGTTTGCCTGGGGCACCTGGGGTCCGTTGGGGCGTGCACTCGGGTGGAGTGGGCTCTGATGGCAGACGGCAGGGAGAGATGGGAACGGTTGCCCCGTGAGGTCCTGGGTGTCTCTCACGGGTCGTACGATTAGGTTGTCCCATGCATGGTTAAAAATCAACTCGAGTTGTCCGTCCTTCGCGGTTACATGAAGCTGCTTGATCGCTCGTTGCACATCAAGATTCTTGGGCCAATTAAGTAGAAAAGTGGCTAGATCAGAAATATGGATAATCTGATAATTAATTGTTTGTCAACAATGATTGTGGTCGGATAGCTTGGCAAACGTAGAAATGGTTAGTCACAACTTAAAACTTGGCTAAAATATTGAAAATAGATTCAAACTGTAGATGCTTTTGGCAAAACAAACCCCAGAGCCAAAAAGCCTTGCATAGTCTAGTATTTGTCCTTGTCGGGTAAGTCTTGCTGAGTAATTAGTACTCAGCCTTGCTTGTGGCTTAATTTTTGTTGCAGATGATTGTGCTGGTTACGACCCCGTTGCTGCCTTGACCTGGCCTTGTGTGCTGCCCGAAGGCTGGGTTGTGGAGCGGATGCCGCCTGAGTCCGGCTCAGGCCGCGGTGTTTAGGTGTTGTGTGAGGGCTCCGCATAATACCCTTTTTGCTTCGATGTGTAGTCTTCCGCTGTACATAACTCTGGTTTGTAATAACTAAAACCTATTTACTGTATTTGTATAATTATCCGTGTGAACCTTGTGATGTAAAATATGTGATGAGTTGTACTGCCTGAGCCACCTTCAAGTGGGACTGCTGCTATTTTGTTTCGGTCGAGAGAAAAATGTGGTGTAATCGGGAAGGTATCCGACGGATTGCACGATTAACTCGGTTTAGGGGCGTGGCGCACTGCTGTGATAGTGGTCCCATGCTCTTAAGCCGGATTAATTGGGGCGGTCTGCCACAGCTGGTATCAGAGCCGAAAAATAGGCAGCGGGTGGTACAACAAGTCTTAAAAATATTTTCTTGATGTGCAAAAGTTTAATCTTGATGTAGGAATCCGATGGTTGCATTAGGATTTGAGAAGAATAGAACGTGAGCCCTAGGGAGAATTATGGGTATGTTTAGGTGGCATAGTAGTATATATATATGATTAACTTCCAGCACATTATTTTCTGTACCGACGACACCAGGTAAGTAATGGTCGCCCATTGCCAGAGGGTGTGAATACTGGACGCTGTTCCCCAAGCAGTGGCTTACTTGGGGTGCAGTCAATATAAAGCCTTCACGGTGTTATAATGACTGTAGTGCTTTTATTTATTGGTTGAACTGTTGCTTCTATAGTGAGCAGCAGGTGTGGTCATCATATGTGGGTAACCGCATATGCGTCACCCATGTGGCGTGAGGTACATGGGAGCTGTTTGTGAGTGCTGGCACAAACAGTTTAGTAATGAATATTTTCTGCAGGTACGCTAACTACGAGACCATAGGGTATGTGCTCGTTAGAAACTCGACTAATTATTATAAGGAGAGACGTATTATATGTGCCACCGCTGACTAACTCCGTAAGTCCAAGGTTACTTGGCAATTGTTTTCTTTTGTGAGGACGACTAGGTCGCTCAGTCATGCATCATGATCATGCATAAATGCATAAATTGTGGGTTAAGGGATAAATCAACGGTGGGACTTACCAATACGAAATCGTACGCTCACTCAAGAATATCCTAGATTCTCTTTGGACTTCCTTGTTGGTGTGAATTTTTCCATCCAACACGAATACTTCGCTTAAAGAATTATCTCTTTAGAAAGGTGGTACCAAATCTCCTTATTTAGCCTTTGCCAAAAATTTCGAACTTTTGACACTAGTCCTTTTTTGAGTGTGTCGGTTTTATCCTTGTATCGAATCTATATACACTAAAGTATTTGATGGGTTTGGTATACTGACGCTTAAACTTGTCCCGGTTGTTGTTTATTTCAGATGGCTGGTCCGAGCAATCGTACCATGCACATCGATGACCAAGGGCACTATCACTCCACTTGCCTCCACTTGGGGGGATTTCCCGTGCTTCTATGGGAAACCGCGCAACGGTGCGGATACACCGAGCCACCCCGCTACGTTGGAGTACCCCACCATGAGTGGAACGTGATGCAATTTGAAGTCACAATCACCATTCCAAGCCCACCTGGAGTGAGGCAAGAA
>CM014275.1:59249575-59281997 GCA_004135705.1 Alloteropsis semialata
GAGCGGAGGGGTGCCGCCGGGGCGGCCGGCCGCAGCAAGGGCAGCGGGGAGGCCTCACGGGCGTGCAACGTGAACCTATCGGGGTGGGGGCGCGGGGAGCGGCGAGCCGGGTGCTGATGGAGGAGGAAGAGAGGAGGAGGGGAGGAGGAAGAATGGCGGGAAGAGCGACCAGGAGGGGGCCGCCGGCGGCGGTGAGGAGGGAGGCTAGGGTTTAGGGGTGGGGGAGCGCTCCATGAATCAGGTTCCCAGATCCTCTCTCTCCACCTCTCGTGCTCGCTCATGGCGCCACGGCGTCTGCTCGACGACTTGAGGTTTCACCGCGTTTGGCTAGGAACGACATGCTATGCTTGGTTATGTCTCGAGTTTTGCTGTGCAAGGGCAGCTCATTTGCAGCCTAAATCTAAGGGCTAAATCACTGATGAGTTCCTCAGCTGGTCAGAGCCGCAGAGCATGGCAACACAAATACACTGCCCTTCGGCTGCAACCAGGCATCTATGATTGCAATTAAACACACACACCCCCTAACCCTACATCATTTTGCGCTTGATGATGCGCTATCATTTTGCACTGGATGCACTATACTCCAGCAACTGTTAATAGACTCATTGTCTGTTCTCCCAGTTAGCAAACTGGAAGAAGCAACCCAGCAATCCTATTTTCAAAAAAGATCATATCAACAGATGAAACACTTCTCCAGAAGCTCCACTAACTACATCAGGATCAACAAAAGCATGATACGAATAACCGTTCATCAGGATTCAAGCACACCATTTCCCATTCTGTAGGCACATCATTTCACATTCATACTAAAGCGCACTAAAAGGCCAAAATTGGGCCCATAGCATCCATATCTCAAGTTTTGAGAACCAAACCAAATAATACTGTAATCTATAAGCACAACTCAGAGCAACAATGCAACATGGCGGACACACTTTCACAAAGGTTAGATGAACGCGTGAAACACTATGCAGGCACACTGTTCACAGATGAATGTAATATATCACTCATCAGGAATCAAGCCTGCCATTTCATACTCTACTCAAGCACATGAGCGTATTATTGCACGATAAAAGATAGAATTGCCCCCCATATCATCCATATTTTCATGGAACAGTTCATCTATTTTTCATAAGCAGCACCCCTGTTCATCATACGATAAGATCCAAAAGAAAAAAAAATTGTTACTAAACAATACAAGCCAGAAGTCCAACCGTGTCAGCCACCGCCGCGACCTGCATCGCCTCAAAAATATACCTAAGCTCATCCTCCACTTGCAACGGTAACAACAGAGCATCTGAAGACCAAAACAAGAACATCACTGCACCTTTTTAAACACAAAAGAAAACACTAGAATCAGAGCACACAAGTAGAAAGGGTTAACAGAGTCAAACCAACAGAGAAAATTATAGCTTCCCAGCTTCCCAACTGGCAAATCAATACGTACACCTGGATTAATTAGACCATAGTCACACAATCGTTGTATTGTCTCAAAAAAAAAGGGGGGGAACAGTATCCATAAGCAAGCAAACAATAATCAGTTTTCAAGATGTCATAACACAACCAGCACTTTCAAAACCGCACCAGAAAGCTGGGTGCCTTCCTCGGCGTTATGGCACTAGCAGGCCAGCCACCGCCCGCATTCTAAACCTTCTGTCCAAAGGCAACCAAAACCTGTCAGTAGAAGTTGCCAAAACACCCCCAATAACTTCATAATTACCATGGGACATTAAGAAACAATTAGCTGCCTTATTAAAAAAGCTACAAATAAAATTATATGTTGGAGATAACTCCAACATCAGATGTAGCAATCCAACGACGGCTTTCTGGTGCAAAAACCATTATAATCTGCAAAGAAAAAAATTAAACCATAAAACCGTCAGCAATTAAAATACAGAAGACAAAAATAGCATAGAACTGAATACTGTAAAGAGTTCTTGATAGATCAGCTTAAAGCAACAAAAAGCACTATTTTGTATATTGTGCCTACAAACCAGCAGCTAAATATTCAAACTATGAAATACGCCATCAATATCACACATACCTTCTCAAGAAATCCATATGCTGCCATTTTGTTATCTGCGCTGTGGGTCAAATAACAGAATATTTTCCAGTTTGAGCAGATCCAGGTAGGTTCAGAGCCTGGTTGGCACAATCCTCAAGGACACGTTTCAATTCTGCTTTCGCCTTCTTCACAGACGACTCTGTCGGGCCCTCAATAAACAGGTATAGCTTGCGCTCATTCGCACCAACGATTTTTCCTTGAGGAATATATGTTCCCCTAGTAGTGATAGCAGCACCAGTCCAGTCCTGGATAGGAGCCAATGTCTCCTTGTGAGTGATCTTCCAGCGGGCATTCTGTGGGAAATCATTAATCTCAAGTTCAGCCTCATAGTGTTCTGGGACTGCATGAGCCTGTATCCTCGCCAAATTTTGCTGTAGGTTCATTGCAGCCTGAAGTGCACGAGCTGTAGCTTCATCATTTGGTTGACTACTTACAGTAAGTAAAGGAATCAAGGGGACTGCTGAAGTTCCTGGTACTTAGCTGGTTGGCGTTACTAGCAGCCTTGTTTGCAGCCAAAGCAGCAGCTGCATGAGCATTGGCAATAGCTTGAGCTGCCTGGTCACCTCCCGCCTTACGTACCCCACCTTCCTCATCAGAGTCTGAATCTGACTTGTCCTCTTCATATCCATATTCCCTTGCCTGGGCCTTCTTCGCAGTCTTTCGTGCTTCATCCTCTTCCTCATTGAACTTAAAACCACTGCCACCGTAACCTGTACCATGGGCCTGCTCTGTGCCCTGCTTAACCTTTGCCATAAACCGATCAGCTAGGGCTTTCAGATCTTCCGGAACAGCCTGTTGGGAGAGCTCCAGGGCCTTAACAAGGTCTGGTGCATACCGTTCTTCTTCATCAGAAATAAAAGTCACAGCAAAGCCCTTTCTGCCAGCACGCCCTGTTCGCCCAACACGATGAACATAGTCCTCATAATGGTTAGGGACATCATAATTGACAACCAGCTCAAGTTCTTTCACATCTAAACCCCTAGCAGCAACACTTGTAGCAATCAGCAAGCTGCAGACGTTGCTCTTGAAATCGGCAATAGTTGATTCACGGTCAGTTTGATCTTTACCACCATGAAGAGACAGACAAGGATACCCATGCTGGTAGAGATCTTTGAGCAGAGAATCACATTTATCTTGTGAGTGAACAAAAACAAGAATTTTCCCCTTAACATACCATTCACCAAGCAACTCTAACAGCCTAAAGAACCTATCACCGTCTGGTCGCACCTCAACCAGTTGTGTGATATCTTTGTTCACAACACTCCTCCCACCCACCTGTATTTCAACTGGCTTAGTCAGCACCTTGCGTGCCAGTATCTCCACCTGCCGTGGAAATGTGGCAGAGAAAAGTACTGTCTGCCTATCAGGTCGGGTGTTTTGAACTATCCTAGTAATCTGAGGCTCAAAACCCATATCAAACATCCTATCAGCTTCATCCATCACCAAGAAAGTCACTCTGCGAAGATTAGTTATTTTTCCGCTGCTAGTGCAAAGGATATCAATCATCCTACCTGGTGTACAAACAACAATTTCAGCACCCCTCTTCAATTCGCTAATCTGCTGCGCAACCCCTGAACCGCCATAGATTGCAACACAGTTGATGCCAAGCACCTTAGAGAACTTCTTAATGTCTGAATGTATCTGAACCACAAGTTCTCTGGTGGGAGCCATAATAAGACCAATAGGGCCATCTCCAGGAACAACAGGTGGCTGGTCTTTGACGTGCCTGAGCATGGGGAGGACAAACGCTAGAGTCTTGCCAGATCCGGTCTTTGCAATTCCTATACAATCACGTCCACTCATTATGATCGGCAACGCCTGTGCCTGTATAGGCATTGGTTTCTCAAAACCAAGCTTCTTAATAGTGTCAAGGAGCTTGCTTGTCATCCCACTCTGCACCCATGTCTTTATTGGCTTGGGCACATCTTTTCCATGCACCTTGAGCTCCAACTCCTTCCTGTAGGCTACCACTTCCTCGGATGTCATCCTGGTAATGTCCTTCACCTCAATATAGAAATTCTTCCGGAACGGTTGGTAGTCAATCTTCGAATGGTCAACAATAGCCAGCTTCTCTGCCTTTGTCTTCTTGACACGCTTTATGAACTCCTCATCGTCCTCATCCTCCTCTCCAGCCCCCTCATCGTCAGCATCATCATAATCCGACTCTGAATCATCCCCTTGCATAATTCTCCCCGTCGCTCTCCTTGGCCCTTTTTTATCCCCATTGCTAACAACGTCCTTTGCACCCTTACCATTCTTGTCATCCGCGCCTGCAGCAGGGGCAGTATCCATCGCTGCCGCAGCAGTCTCCAGCTTCACAACCTCCGGCAGCACCATGGAGTTCATGAAGGCATCGAGTGGATCAATCTCATCCTCCTCCATACCAGCGCTACCATTGGCATCACCGCTCCCATTCGGCAAATCCACATCCATGTCACCAGCACTGCCATTCTCCCCCTTCTTCCCATCCTCCTTATCCCCTTCCTCATCAGACTCCTCCCCATCCAAGGTCCACTTCTTCCCCGCCTTGGCGCCATCAGCCTCGGCCACGGCAGCCGTGGAAGCACCTGCAGCACCACCCCCGTCCTGCTGCTGCTGCTCGCGGCGCTTCTCCTGCCACTCCTTGACGCGTCGGCGGCGGCGCTCCATCTCGTCATCGAGCCGCTGCTGCTCGGCCTCCATGTCCTCCTCCTTCTTCCGCTGCCGCCGCCGCTCCGCCTCCTCGTCGTCCACCTCCTCCTCCCGGGGCGGCGCCGCCTCCGGCTCCGCATCGCGGTGGTGGTGGTGGTGCGAGGACCGGCGGCGGCGCTTGCGGTCGCGGTCCCGGTCCTCGTCGTCGTCGCCGTCCGCGTCCCCGCGCCGCCTGGACCGGTCCCGCTCCTCGCGGTCCCTCTCCTCGCGCCGCCGCGCCCTCTCCTTCTCCTTCTCCTCCCGCGCCCGCTCCTTCTCCCGCTCCCGCTCCTCACGCTCCCGGGCCTTGCGCTCCTCCCGCTCCCGCTCCTTCCGCTCCTCGCGATCCCGGTCCTTCTCCCGGTGGTGGCGGTCCCGGTCCCGGTCGCCGTCCTCGCGGTGGTGCCGCGACGAGGAGCGCTCGCGGTCGCGGTCCCGGTCCCGTTCCCGGTCCTTGTCGCGGTGGTGGTGCTTGGAGGAGGAGCGCTCGCGGTCGCGGTCCTTGTCCTTGTCGCGGTGGTGGTGCTTTGAGGTGGAGCGCTCGTCGTCGCCGGAACCCATGGCGGCCGGCGGCGAGCGGAAGGTTCGGGAGGCGCAAACCCTAGACCCGGATGTGGTGGTGGTGGCGGCGAGTTTGGTCGGTTCGTTTCGTGCTGCGATTTTTTCCCCTTCCACGAGCTTTTCTTTGGTAATTGCTTAAAACATTTTATTTTGGCGAGACGCGGCTTTTCGGACGCCGAAGGCGAAACGGTTTTCGGTGGCACAAACCGGGGCCCGGTTCGTCCAAGCCGACGGGTTCGGTCGGTTCGTGTAAAAATTTACGGGTCCTATTGTGTTTAGGTCCATAATGGCGGTGACTCGAAGCCACGAGGGGCAAAGACACGACCAAGTTAAAGAAAATCGCATCTTAGGGATTAGCAGCGAGGAGAATCATGGATGTGCTCGGATTTTAATTTGCTCCCAAGGCACTCAGCTAATGGTAATTAGATTGTTGTTTAATAGCACAAATGCACAATCGACTATTGTATGCTTAGTAATTTTTTTTAAAAAAAAGAGAGAAAAAAGAAAGGATAGGCTCATTCCCTTTCACTGTTTACAAACTGCCAATGCAAGGGTTCCTGCCAATCTTAGTAAACTTAAAAGACATATTTTAGAATTTAGGCCCTGTTTAGTCGTAAAGTTTCGCAAAAGTTGCATATTTTAGAATACGTGCGCTCTCTCTCGTGACACGCTTCCCAATGCAACTTTCGCGAACTAAACAAGACATAGATGAAGTTTATCAGCAGTTGCATATCGTCACACTTACATAGATGACACATAGTCTTCCTTCACCCACCCTTTTAGCCCTCGTGGCGATGGCAAATGTTGCTGTGGACATTCTTTGTGCCATCCTTTCTAGAATATTTTGTCTTTTTTAACTTAGTAACATTTAGATTTCGTTATTGTAATATTTGATCTACACGGGCGGAAGTTTTCTTACATAAATGGGCCAAACATTCTGAAATCATTCAACATACTGGTTTGTCGCTGCCCTATGAATAAGGTTAAAGAGGAAGCCATGATGGACGCGTGCCTTCTACGGGGCTCCTTTACAGCGCATGGTCGCCGGGACCGGTATCAGCAAATGAAGCAGGCTCTTTACTGTTCTTTTTTCTCCTTATCTCTTCCTCTTCCTCAAGGGCGCCAGAGCAGCCCCCTCTCCACCGTCGGCCACCGCCTCCACCCGCCGCGCCGCTTCGCCCACCTTCCATCCCCGCCGCGCCACCGCGCCCTTCCTAACGAATTTGACTCGTCGCCCGCCGCCGGCACCACCCACCGGTTGTCCTCCACCGCCTGGCGGCCGGCGCCCTCGCCGACTCGCCTCTGCCGCCCTCCACCCGCCTCCTTCGCCGGTTCGTTCGCTGCCCCCAGCCTCCCTCTAGTTCCGCCAGCTATGAAATCCTCCACCCCACCCGGAAACCCAAATCCGTAAGGCCGCCGCCTCGACCGCCGCCCATGGCCGGCGGCGACCCGGCGTTGGCCTCGCCACCCACCACCCACCGCAGGCACCTCCCCGTCCTCTCAAACTCTCGTTTTTTTTTCTGTCAGCTCTCCTCTTGCCTAGAGGTTGAAGACAATGGGTGAAAAAGCTTGTGGAGGAAAATCGGCCACGTCGCCTGCTCGCCGCGAGTGGCTCACGGCGCGCGTGCGCTAAATAAAATTTTCGTGCCTTTTAGCTCCGATAATTTCAGCCAGTTGATGGTTCTTTCCTACGATGCACACCTGCTTGTAACTTGACCTCTTTATGAAATGGTGAAAATGGATCAAAACCCCGTGCCCCATTTGATTCCCAAATAAAAAGAAAGAAATTCAAGCAAGTTCTTTCGAGACAAAAAAAAAAATCATTCAGTTCCATGTTGGACCTTTGGACTGGCATGCTGGGCCAGGTTGTCCTGTAACTGCACCTTGATCTGGTGGGCTGCTTGATGTTCTTTTTTTTAGATCGGGCTGCTTGATGGTCCGGATAGCCACGAATTGGATCGTTTTGGGTTGTGACTCGTGACAGCTTATTTGCTGGCCATCCCTTTACTGGGCCTCCATTTATTTATCGGCTGGGGCCCAGTCAAAAAAATAGAACTAGTTTCCATAGTAGAAACTGGCCTTATGTACTGTGCCCAGTGACAAGTGTAGCACTGCCTCCAGTGTGGAATAGGGGTAGCAATGCTACACCGCACACATTGACGTGGTAATGTTTTTGTGTAGCTAGAAACTGTGCCACAGTACCAGTGTTACAGAAGAACCAAACTGTCAGCTTCAGAGCTTCAACCTTTGTTTTTTTTTCAGAGCTTCAACCAGTTGCCTGAAAAATCATCCAACGCGGACGAGAGAACAGGGCATGAAAACTTTGGGCCTTTGGGCTGGTGCGCTGCTGTGCGAGGCAGTCCGCCCCGGATGGAAACGGCCGGGCCTGATGGAGGCTCTATGTGGGCCGAAAGCCTCGAGTTTTGGTAGAACTGTAGTCTGTAGAGCTGGACCTCCATTTTACATTGCTGGTAGGCCATCCTCTATTGGGCTTTTCGTCGTTGAAAGAGCCCAGACAAAAAACAGTAGAGTTAAAACTAGAATTGGCCCACCTGTACTGTGTCCAAGTCAGAATGGGGTTTTCTCTCGACAAGGTGCAACATCCGATCGTTGTTCACTGTACTCGTGATCTCACACGTATTATATGCCAATATGTATGCATCCGAAAGGGGAATTCATGATGTTAGTTTTGTGTCAAAATTGTCTAAAACTAACCTGAGCATTTTTTTCGGCCCAAAAATTTGCATTGTCCTGTTGTATGATGTTTTTTCAGGTTGGGCTCGGACTTTCTGTCATTTTTTAGAAGAAAGTAATTGAAATAATTTGTCTAGGTGGGCTCAGACCGAGCCAAAAAAATTTGTCTGGTTTCTACTGATAAGCCTCTCCCTATAGAAGGGACGGGTTTCTACTGGTACGTGTTGGTATTGATCTTCTTGTGAGCTTTCACATTCATCAATCTGAAGCCATATATTGACGTCAGTATCATCCATGTCCATGGTTTTCAAACATTTTTATACGCCTTGATCCGCTCATCTCCCATCAGCCATCAGGAACACTAGAGCAAGACAAGTTTGACAACTCCAGAACAGTGTTGTGTCTTGGTCCGTTCCTCCGTAACAGTGTAGCTGTATGCAACATGTCCTTGTTGGCAATTGGTGCTGCCGGTTGTGTGGCACTGTGCCTAGCTCGATCTCTACTCTCTAGTGCAAGTAAGTTATTCTCCAGCGTTATACTACCTCTTGCATCGAGCGCAGCATGCAAATGGGCAATATCAATAATAATCCCCAAGTCAACTCTGCATTCAGCATGAACAGTGCTACTTCCTCTAGTTATTCTTGGGCATGTCTCCTTCCCATTCTTTTCCTCCCAAAGTTTAAAAAATCAACACCACCGTTCTTGGTATGTGCAGTCGTCCATGGACGACATCTCGTGGAGCACGTACGTGTCCATTGAGATCTCTGAACATTTTTACCTCGTTGCACTTAGACAGATCTAAGCTGTGGTTAGTGAACGGCGATCTTGCTGCAGATTTTATTTTTCAGCATTCCATTAGCATGGTCAACAAGGAGATCAGTTGAAGAATTGCAAATGCAAGCAGCATTAGTGTTAGTGACAAGTTGATGAGGGACAAAGATCCAGAGGCCGCTCGTATTAAATAACGACATCACGTGAGGTCTGATCAATGCTCTCGTGCCATGGATCCGCATGGCAGTCAAAGTAAGACCTAGCCGGCCACCAGCTGCCGATTCCTACGTACAGAAAGGCATCCTGATCCTCCCTTTCTTCCTCCAAATTTATATATTTATATATATGTTAAATATGTTATCATATCCTGTCCTGTCTGAACCTAGAAAGATTCCTCATCGAGGTTGCCAATGCAAAGCTGAAAGCTCTCTCTCTCACACACACATGCGCAAGCGCACTAGTGATCCGTCGGCCAGTGGAGTGAAGTCTCCATTCTCTGCTGGCTGCAGTGGTCAGCGTGCATGGAAGATGCAGGGCTACCAAACCTTCCTTGCTTCTAGGCCTTTGTTGATGTGCAATGTAGCTTATTCTAATCAGGGCAGAGAAGAGGACATAAGGGGTGCTAGTGTTATTAGTGCTAATCAGCTTGCATTATCTTAATCAATGTGGAGAGGCAGCAACCAAATGCAAGGATAGGCACACATGAAGAGAAGATGGGACCTTTCTAGGAATTGGGGAGTTGACATTGGTCCATGCATCACGTAGGTGCCACAGTGCTAACAATGGACGTGTGTGAGGGGGCCTGTCTATAGTACAGTCTACACACTCACCACCACAACAGGACAAGATAGTGTAAAGTGTCACTCATGGCCTCAAAAAGGCTACAATATCAAACAAGCAAGTCCCCAAATCACTGAACACAGTACTTTGTGCTGTTCTGGTGTTGATTCCATCTTCTTCTTCTTTAATTTGCTCTACTGTAGATCGGAGGGGGAACTACTTGCTTGTTTCAGTTGCAGCATTTTTATTCTTAATTATTTTCGCTAGATTGTTCTCCTCACTGTCCCTCCCATTTTCAAGTGTAAGGCTGTTTCTGTTTTGTCACCGTAAGTCATACTCTTTTAACTTTATTCAAGTTTATTGAAACATAAACCAACATCTACACAGCATCATATCAGTTTCATAAATCCTCCATAAACTATATCCTGATAGTAAATTAGTTTGGCATTACAAAAACAAATATATTTTCCCTCTAAACTTGATCAAAGGTGGAAAAGTTTGACTACTTAACATGACCAAATTGTACATCATCTTACACTTGTAAGAGTATAAAATTTACTTCACTAATATTTCTTTATACCTGATGGGTATGTACCATTGAATTTCCAAGGATATATAGTGTTTAGAGGAAAAAATGATCACCGATGCAGTGCCAATGATCTCATGCATAGCTACAAATTCAGAAATTCTATAGGCGATGGATGCAACCTTGGTAATCGAGAAGTCAAAAGGTGACAAGTGCCAGAATATGCCCTTGTTCTAGACATGCCCTTGTTCTAGACCTGGCACCACACCACACACGGCCGGGAGCACTATAGTACGTTGGAGCCAGTTAAGTATGGAACAAAATACACTTACACCAAACCCTAGTACAATTGCTCGTCATCTACTGCAACAATATATAAATAATCTAAGCAACAGGCCAGTATAGCTTTTGTACTACGGCCCTGTTTAGTTACATCGAATTTGACCAATTCGATCAAAAGTATTTTCTTGAAAAACGTGTCCCTCATCTCTGCTTTCACGCTTCCCAATGCATTTTGCTTCCGCCAATTCGATCGAATTCGCGTGAACTAAACAAGACCTACGTATAGTCTAAGCATTTCGAATCATCTGAACCCTGAGCCCTCACGTGCCCTGCTAGCTGATCGACCTCATCTCGCAATCTCTCTCTTTCTCTCTAATGCCTGCCGACGACCACTGTAATTTAATTTGGGGGCCGGCGTGCTTAGTTTACGAGGAGCACTGACAAATCGACCCTGAAGTTGCGGTGTCAGCGAGGGGTTCAAGAAGGAAGGAGAAGATCGATGGAGCCATGGAGGAACGAGGTCAGCAGCTGCAGGTGTGCAGGCTCAGTTGTAAGAAATTAAACAAGTCGCCGCCCACGCAGACCCACAGGCCCGCCCGGAGCCGGAGCCGGAGACGGAGAGGGAGGTCATGCCCTGCGCCTGCGCGGCTGACCACCGGCTCTGCTTGCTGCTGCGTGGGACGGGCGCGCGGTTCCCGAGGCTCCTGGCTCGGCTGCCATTAATCCATGGAAGACTTGCATGGCATTGCCGTCCGTTGCTGCCGCGTTGTTCCATGCATGCATGACTCGAGCACATCCATCGATCAGCTGCATCGATCCTGTCTTTTCTGGAGCGGCTACTCGCTGCTTGTGTTTCCAAGGATGGGATCGGTGATTAGGCACCTCGATCCATGACAGATAAACTCTATGATTTTTATTGTTCCAATTTCTTTGTCACCACAACTTGAGGCCAGTCATCTTTTCCAAACAATGACATGTGTCAATGAAGAATTGCACACAAGCAGCATTGTACTCTCTACTGAAGTACTGATCATGCGAAGAAAATACTCCTCTTTGTGTGAGGACTATTGTTTTCTGAAGAACTGATCAAACATGTTGCAGAAGGGGCACGTAGGATGGCAGTAGAACGTGCTTGTTTTCTTGTGCCATTGTAAACGGTGTAGGGTAGCGGAAAGTTCCTTTGACCGTAGGGTAGCCCGTAGGCCGGGGGGCATTTTCTTTCAATTCCGCCGAGGCGAGGTTGAGGTGACCTCGAGTGACCTCACACGGCAGCAGCTAGCACAGAGCAGGAGGCAGTCTCGTCTATCGCTAGCCTTCTAGCCTCAACAGTGAAGGTCTTGTTCACTTCTCCTCGTGAATTCCCGTGGAGAATCGAGTCTTGCCAAGCAGCAATTCCAACGAACCCCAACCAAAAAGTTTCCCACCGCATTCAAGGCTGTGGGTTTTCCTATCCACAGGCACGCACCATGCACCCCCCCACGCTACACTGCCAGTCCCAGTATATACGTACGTGCTGTGTCGATCCAACCGAACATTTGTATGTGTGTTAGAGAGAGAGAGAGAGAGAGAGAGAGGTGTGTCTGATGCTCGATCCGTCGATCGGCATGAATTGGAGCAGCAGAGGAGAGTGGCGTAGGAGTATTCAAGGGTGATACACGTACAACATTCAATGTGCTGTAGGAGTGGAGTGGAGTAGTGTGCTGACAGGCCGGTCGTTGCACTTGTGAATAACATGGCATCTAGTCCGGTCCAGGAAACACAGTGAACGCCTTCAAATCTGCAGCTGCCACAACTAGCTAGTGGTATACAATATTGTACTTATACAATTGCATGTTTGACGAAACTTGCAGTCTTTGGATACTAGAATACGTAATTGTGGACAGGTACTACGTATACGCACTTTACCATGTACTATGCAAACATGCCCATGCGTGTGTGTGGCTACAGCCGAATATCGGCCATGGTCGTCTTTGCTGCCATGAGCGAGCGAGCGGCTACATTAGCGACATCGGTGCGCCGGCCTCCCAACATCTCCTAACGGCAACCTCACTTCTATCTTCCTGTGCAATGATTTGGTTTCAATTTTTATTATCTGGATCAAATCCTATTTTCATTGATTTTCTATAGATATTTATCTGTGTTCTTGTCTTCTCTGGGTTCTTGGATGAGAGCTCGTAAGATGGCTATTTTTTTAACCATTGACGGGTTCAGTTACAACTCTAACCCTATGAGGAAACCAATGTCGAGAGTTGGAGCATTGGTTGGAGCTTGACGGACTAGGTGAGACTAGTGGGACCCACATGTCAGGTCGGACCAAAAATTGGTCAAATAATCCTCGCTTTAGAAATAGGTAAAGATAGTTGAGTGGAAAAAGCCGTTTGATCATTTTTTTTCCCTTCCTCTCCCACACCTAAATTTCTAGCCTTCCATTACCAAAGACAAAATTTGTGCAACAAAAAAATACTTAGAGAAATCTGTTTCTGGGGATTAAATAAAAAAGTGGTCTTAGAGAAACAAGTATGGCACGGTGAATGGGCAGAGGGAGGGCCCATGCCCCCCCTGCTCCTATTTATCTAGCAGCCTGTTCGCTTGGCTTATCAGCCACCAGCCAGCAGTACTTCAGTCTCACAACAAATCAGCACCAGCCACCAGCCACCAGCCAACCGAACAGGCTGTAGATCTACCCTTGGAGAAGAGAGGTGGCTAGGGCGCCTCTAACTACACCGAGCGGTGGAGGACGAGCGAGCACTGCAGGAAAGGATATGGCAGAGATGGCCGTGGAGACGTTGCAAGTACTTTGGCTCATGGAGTCGATATGGATGGACCAAGCATCAAGAATGAAACTAACCCAGGTGAATAACTACCATAAATATAACTAGAGAAGGCGATGCTAACCGAAGAAAAAGTATATATATATATATATATATATATATATATGTGTGTGTGTGTGGTGTTTTGCTATAATGCACCTGGGTGCATTCTGTATAGCAAATGCACAGACCTTCTCAGCGCACGCGCATACATGCAAAACTAAGAGTCCAAACCAAACACGTGATGCCACCTCATATGCTCCAGCTCCACCCACCCACCCGATTGCATGCATGTGCAGAATCTTTTTTTGATTCGAATTGAAAAAATGCGATATCTTCTAAACCGTAAGTTGAATCTACGAACCGTTTGTTGCAACTTACTCGAAAAAATGTGCTTAACAAAACTAGATCCAACATGAATATATTTCGTGCGCCTTTTAGTGAATTGCAACTCTGTGTGCTTTCCATTTGCAACTCTATACATGTTATATTTGCATGTGGTGTTTATAACCATATCCAGTTGCAACTCAGTTGCGCCCAGAGTTGCAACTGGATTTTCAGCTGTATGCAATTCGATTACAATTGCAACAAATGTTTGACCTTCTGTTTAATAAATGCAACAAATGTTTGACTTTCAGTTGCGCCCAGAGTTGCAACTGGATTTGCAGCTGTATGCAATTCGATTGCAATTGCAACAAATGTCTTTCTGTTTAATAAATACAATAAATGTTTGACTTTTTTTGAAAAATGAAAAATACAAATGTTTGACTTTTAGTTGCGCCTAGAGTTGCAAATGGATTTGCAGCTGTATGCAATTCGATTACAATTGCAACAAATGTCTTTCTGCTTAATAAATGCAACAAATGTTTGACTTTTTTCGGAAAAAGAAAAAAACAAATGTTTGACTTTCAGTTGCGCCCAGAGTTGCAACTGGATTTGCAGCTGGATGCAATTCGATTGCAATTGCAACAAATGTTTGACTTTTACCTATTATCTAAGCATTTTATTGCATTTGTCTGTTGTTTTGAATGTTTCTGTCACTTTGTCACAAAAATAAATATTTGTTGCATTTGTCTAAACATTTGTTGTGTTGTATTTTTGAATGTCTTTGTCGTTGTGTCACGAAACTAAACATTTGTTGCATTTGTATAAACATTTGTTGTATTTATATAAACATTTGTTGCCACTACTAGATTTGCAGTAATTCCTGAGAGTTATAAGCTACATGTGGCCGACGGTAGTGCTATATTTTTTACAGTTGTCTGGCTTTCTTGGTCGGTGAATGTTTGTCGGCATTTTTATCAATACTCTTGGCAAATAATCCAACCATAGCTGGACACCATCGGCCACTAATCTAGAAAATAGCAAGGAGTGCAAATACCACTCGCCCACTCATACAGAACTCTCGGCAATAATGTCTAATCTAGTAGTGTGTGTACAGAGTTGCAACTCGAGTTGCAATACAATTGCAACTACGAGTTGCAACTAGACTTGCAGCTCAACTCTGTATGTGTTGCAACACATACAGAATTGAGCTGCACATCTAGTTGCAACTAGTAGTTGCAATTGTATATGCTTCTGAGTTGCAATTGTATATGCTTTCGAGTTGCAACTAACAAAAAATGCACAAAATATATCCATATTGGATCTTGTTTTGTTAAGCACATTTTTGTGAGTAAGACACAATGAACAGTTCACCAATCCGACTTACGGTTTAGGAGAAAAAGTGAATTGAAATTTTGAGTCAAAAAAGATTCCATGCATGCATGCATGCAGGCAGTGGGTGGATGGGAGCGCGGGGCGCGGGAGCGCTGATTTTTTTCTTTAATGGTTTTTTTCTTCTTTTTCGGTAGTTTTCGGTAGTATGCCCAAGGTCTGTGCAAATAATGTAACGGCCAAAAAATCGGATGATGGGAACCCATTTGCTCTAGGTGCCTATTATCTAGCATCTCATGAGAACCCTTAATAGTACTAGTCTATCAACATGTGTTAATTTGGAATATATTAGTATTGAAATTCTATATTCATATATGATATTAAAAATTTACATTGCGCTCTCTCTTATTAATTACATATGTTTTCACTTTTACATTGCACTTCTATGTGTGTTTTTGTTGAATCCTCAATTTGAGATACACAACTAATATGAAAATTGGTATAAGTTAACATTTTACATATTAATATGGTAGATAATTTAGAATTATATATTGGTGTGGTAGATTTTTTTAATGATATATGTAGATAAATTTAATGCAAGCTTAGAGATTGAGTTAAGTGTTGAACATGGAAATATGGATTTTCATCATTCCTATGTACATTTATATATGATCTACATGGTGACACACATCATGCATACATATCCTATGTCACTATTTTCTGTATCAGCAACTAATGGAACAAATATGTAATTAGAATCATATATTGGAGTACTTTGGGACATTTTTATAATGACATGTTATTTTTCAATAACAGCAAATGCACGCAATTTAGATGCAAATTTAGGGTGTTAGTGTAAATTAATTTTTATAATGGCATATGTGGGTAATTTAGATGAATATTAAGAGTTACTTTAGTTTATTTTTCATAATGGCAGAGGTGGATAATTTACTTATATATTAGAGGTTACTTAGTTTTTCATAATGGCAAAGGTGGGTAATTTATTTAAGGGTGACTTTAGGCTATTTTCATAATAAAAAAGTGGTTATTTTCTTATAAAATATAATGGATCCAATAGGTACAATGATTAGAATCTACAGATGGGTGGCCAGATATTTTTTATTTTTGTGAGAATTTTTAGGATTTATCTATTTTTCTAGCACGTCCGTGAAAATTAAAGTGGCGGCTTCAAAAGAAGCATCCAATTTAATGGTTCATATCTAGGAACATGGTTCATATCTTTCATCGCCACAAATGTTGAAAATGGTGAAAATGAATCTAAAAGTTTAATTTCAGGTTTTGCAAACAACAACAGTGATGACTCTCAACTTGCCAAAAGTTGCCAACGGATGACGCTCAACTTTGCTAAGGACGACGCAAAAGAGTGAGAAAACATGTATGCAAAACCTGCAGGTACCTAGCTCTAGCTGGACTTTCATCACACTGAAAAGCAAGACATCCTAGTGGCCGAAGCAAAGTCATGATTTTGTTGTGCTCCACCCATATATGCATGGATGCAAACAGTTCGAAGGGGTAAAAGGTTCCCTTGTGAGCTGTGACAGGAACCCCAACCAGCTCCATATGTTTTCACGAAGCATACAATACACCTCCAGGGTTTTGTACTGATCATTTGTCCAAAGAAGTTTGCATGAGCAGATAGAGAGATGCAGCATATGGTCCTGGTCCCTAGCAAGAAAAACATGTGCCAACAACCCAACAGACACACACAACATTTAGCTGCTAGCTCCATCTGCCCTCATGCATTCCATCCAAAAGGCCTTTTGCTCATGCAAGCTGCTGCCATGCTCATGCAAATGTAAAAAGTGGGGGATTGGAATATCTCTTTACCCCCTCCCTTAAGCAAGCAAACCCAGCAATCTGTCTGCCCCTTCCATTCAAACTGTCATCTCCTTCCATCTCTGTCCTAGAGAGAGAAAGTGAGAGAGGTGTGTATGATAGAGAGAGACTGTGTGATGAGTGTGTGTCATCTTCCTCTCTCAAGAGATCCTGACCTGACCTCTGTGTCGCCATGCCCAACAGGGTGTTGCTGCTCAGGTCTACCCCTGCCTCCCATCATTAACTCATCATCCACCCCCCTAGTAGTAAACTACCCTTTGCCCATTACATTCATCTCTCTCTCTCTCTCTCTCTCTCTCTCTCTCTCTCTCTCTACACATCCTGCTTTTACATTTTTACCCTTTTCTTGTCTTTCTCTCTCCCCCACTCACTAGAAAAGGAGAGTATCCCGGCCATGCCTCTAGCTCAAGCCTCCACAAGTTTGCACAAACAAAGAAACGAGAGGGAAAGGAGAAAGAGAGCGCTCTTTATCACTCTGCAGCAGCAACAAGTGTAGCAGGACAACCCAGCCCCAAGCTAAGCTTCCAGTTCCTGCTCTGAGAGTGGAGATCGATGGAGCTCTTCCCGTCCCAGCCGGATCTCTCCCTCCAGATCGGCCTCCCAACCAGCGCCGACCACCACCACCACCACCACGCCGCCGCCCTGAACGCCAGGTTCTTCGCCGCGGCGGGCGGCGGCAACGGGGTTGGCGGTCCGGGGGCCATGGCGCCGTCGCTGCAGCTGCCCATGCCCGTGCCGCTGCCGCTGCCGGTGCAGCTCCCCATTCCCCCCAACGCCGCGGCCGCCGCCGCCAGCGCGGCCGGGCTGTACTACCACCCCGACGCCGCCGCCGCCGCCGCCGTGCTGCGGCCCATCCGCGGCGTGCCGCTGTACCAGCACCCGCACACGCACGCCGTGCCGCCGACGTTCCCGCCGCACGCCGCCGCGGCGGCGGCGGGGCCGTGCTTCTGCGAGCCTTGCCACGTCGCCGCGGGCGCATGGCGCCGGGCCGGGTGCGGCGCCGGCGGGCGCCTCGCCGGTTTCCCCCCGGCCAAGCGCGCGGCGAGGGCGCCGCGCATGCGCTGGACCTCCACTCTCCACGCGCGCTTCGTCCACGCCGTCGAGCTCCTCGGAGGCCACGACCGTACGTACTTCCCTTCCCGGCTTCTCCCCCGTCCGTAACACCATGCACACAGACAGACCTGCTCCTAGCTCCCGTCCATGCATTTGCCCTTGTCTCTAGCTAGCTATCTGCTTGTGCTCCTCCATGGCTTCTTCTTGATCCGTTCCTTCCTCCATGGCACTATGCTCAGTGACTAATCTGCTCGTGTTTTTGTGATGATAAACTACAAGGGGCGACGCCGAAGTCAGTTCTTGAGCTCATGGACGTGAAGGATCTCACCCTGGCTCATGTCAAATCGCATTTGCAGGTAATCCTCCTCTCACACCTTACAGTTTATTACACCTCTTTTCATTTCGATCGAGAAACACTAGATAGGATTAACCGTGTGTGTGTGAAAAATGGAAGGGTAGAAACAAGTTACACGAACACGTCTATTTAGGGATCTGTTCTCGTCCTCCTGGGCCTTGTAGTTTTGCTGCCATAGCAGTGCTAGACTGCCTGTTCGCTACTACGAGTCCACTGCACACTGCTCGATGCTGTAGTGTGTATGTTCATGCAACCACAGTTGATGCATCAAAGGGGAAGAAAGCATAGCAAAGGGAGGGAGGGCAGGCAGATGGCCAGATGGGGTCTAAAGTCTGAACAGTATTACACGATACAACTCCCTGTAGTGTCTCTCTTTCTTCCTCCTCCTCCATGTGACCAGTGACCATGGCCCTGTTTAGTTCCCACCCCAAACTTCACTATTCATCAAAGGGAATCTTACATGCATGGAGTATTAAACTTGAGTTAATGACAACCCATTCCATAACCCCGGTAACTTTGCGAGACGAATCTAATGAGTCTAATTTGGTCATGATTAGACAACGTCGTGCTACAGTAAACAATCTCTAATGACGGATTAATTAGGCTTAATAGATTCGTCTCGCGATTTTCCGTCCATCCGTGTAATTAGTTTTATAATTAGATCATATTTAGTCCTCCTAATCTTCGAATTAGAATTGCTACAGTAAAGTTCACAATCTTACCTACCCAACTAAACAGGCCCTAGCATGCTACTCACCTGTGCCCATTAGCTAGGTCAAGTCTTTCAGCTAGCTCTCATAGAATTATTAGACTCAATACATGTGAAATAAAAATATAATGCAGGTTTCACATCTAGGCCACCAATTAAGCTAGTACACTCTTTCTATTCCTAGCTAGTGTATACCACTGGGCATATACACACATGAATCACACTTTAGCAATGTCTCTCTGTCTGCCAATGTGAATGGGGTTCCAAGCTGCTTTTCCCCCCCTCTAGCTGTTGATTTCTGCCTGTCAAATCAAATCTTGCAGTCCATGCGTGGTGTTCCTGAAAACGCAAATCTTATGATTTGCCAAAGATGCCCGAATTGTAGCACAAGTTGCATCATAGATGATAGCGAGATGCTTTGCCTGGCTCTAAACTGATCTTTTGCCATGTTTGCTGCAGATGTACAGGACCGTGAAGAACACCGAAAGGCCGGCAGCTTCGTCAGGTGAATAGTGCAAGATTTACGCTTTATTACTTGCTTTAGAATCGATGCTAACATGACATGAGTGATAGATAACCTGCTGCTCCAGCCTTCCGTTTTATTCCCTCTCATGCATTATCGATCGGCCGGCTACACTCATCTAATGTTCACCATCTATCTATCGCTTGTGCTCCATTCCATTCCGTATGGCATATGCTAAGTAGGAGTACATATGCTAATCTTATGCTTGTCGTCTAACTCTCTCCTTTTATCTGCATGGTCCTGCAGATCAAGCTGATGGGTTCGAGAACGGGTCGGCCGGCGAGATCTGCGACGACAACTCGCTCGACCTGCACGGCTACGGCGGCGGCGGCAGGCCGGATTCGGCAGCGGCCGCGGCTCGGCATGGAAGGTTAGCTGCCTGTAACGATCATGGGAGCAGCACCGGTGGCGCTCATGGTGCCCTCTGGAATAGCTCCTCAAGGTGCATATACATGCATATGCTTAATCCTATGATTAGTAGTACGAACACACGACTTATGTGCATGAGATGAGTAAAAAGTAGGATTAAACATTGGATCAAGAACTTTTGCCTGATGTCACCTTATTGCACACACTGTCAATCATCTCCTGAGGCTGCACTGGGTGCTTTACTAGCTTTATTAGGTCATGAAAAGGGGGAAACAAGCCTCTTTTACCCACATGCACATCGATCTCCCTTGCTGCTGCCCCTCTCCTAAGAATCAGTTCCCAATAAATATGATGAGCTCAGAAAAGTGCCCTACTTCATGGAGACCAGCGAGAGCCTTTTGACATGGATCACCCTTGTAGGCATCTGTATGCCTGCCTCCCTCAATTATGGCCTCATTATGTATGCCTGTGGCCTTTTTGTCAGTATAGTAGTGTATGCATGCAGTTCATCATAAAAGATTTGTGGCAATACCAACATTATACCATTAATTTACTAGTATATAAAATATTCCATCCAATTGTTTTGATTAGATAGTACTACAAGAATCAACAAGAATCAAGTCCACTGCTAAGATAGTAGTATAGTAGTACTATACTGCCCTAGCTATACAACAATTTCGTAGGCTACGGTTACAGTTTTTACAGTTGCAGACAGTGTTACAGTTTTTAGCTATTTTGTACACTGCACTAGTTACAGTGTTAGAATTTACTTGTGACTCATCTGTACTAACCGTGCTCTGTGTCTGTTGGTGACTTTTGTACTGTCTGCAGGGAGGACTGGACCGGCTTCCCAAGCGAGTCCAACACTGGCAGCATGCATTCTCTCAAGGTAAATTTAATTTTGCACTGATGAACTAATTTACACAACAGCACTGATGAGCTAATTTACACAACAGCACTGATGAACTCATTCAATCGAGCATCTATGTAGCTAGAGAGAGGGAGGGAAAGAAGGAAAAGTTTGAACTTTGTTTGGATTTTGGTTTGGGAATTTGAGAAGGAATTAGATGGGGATTTGAGTTTGAGGTGGATTTGGAATTCACATAATCAAACAAAAACCAATGCAAGGAGCATGTAATGCAACAAACACTTTTTGCACTAGAATTAATTATTGTTTAAATATTTAAGGCCACAAATTAAACAAAAGAAAATGCATTAAATCCTAGAAAATCCTAAATAAAAACAATGTTGCTAAAATTTATTATGTGATGAAATTTGGGTGTTAAGGTTTCCTGTTTTCCACGAGAACATGCAATTTTCACCATGCTTGGGCAAACCCGAGCCGAATCCCCATGTCGACCAGTCTCTGGTCTCACATGAGATGTAGCACATGTATTACAATCCACAGCCATCCGAGCCATTTTTTTCTTTCCTTTAGCTGAAGCCATGCCAGGCACCCTGCTGGCTTCCCGTGACCTATAGCACATACTTAGTGGGCTAACGGGCTGTTTTTTCTTTTCTTTGGGTCATAGCTATTATGGGCACCTGAAGGATAGAAAAATTTCGAGCTACCCTCGCACAAGAGAAGCCCATACATGGGCCCCGTTTGGTTTTCCAGCGCTAGATACCGTTCACAACTTTGACCACTAATTAAAGGTATTTTACAAAACTAACTCCAGAACCCCTGCACTAGGAACCCTGAAGAATCTAATGAGGCCTTTGACCGCATGATTAGAGGATGATTAGAGGATGGTTACTGTAGCATCACTGTAGCCAATCATCGATTAATTAGGCTCATTAGATTCGTCTCGAAAAGTTACGCTCATCCGTGAAGAGGTTTTGCAAATAGACTTCATTTAGTACTCCATGCAAGAAAGATTCCCTCCTAGCAATGCTAGACGCTAGAAAACCAAACAAGGCCATGGTGGGCTTCCAAAGTTACTGCAAGCTTATTATCCTTTACATAGAGAGAGGGCAGGGCCTCTTTATATGGAGATCAAGGTACATTATCTATGCCTATTTTACCCTTGATAATCCAGCATGTCCCTTGTGATCTATATAAAAAAATATCCCAAAGGACACGAAAGTAAAATTGCATGGTAGATAATTCTGATCAGATTTTCTCATACGGTTTGTGCCCTGCAAACCCGGAAGGGTCACGCCATCCATAGTGCCGCAGCTCCGGACATTCAGGTCTTCATCATATGNATCATGTTAAGATGGATGCATGGTCCCAAAGAGGGGCATCTCTTTCAGTGTTAAAAGGAGGCCATGGACAGGGAAAAGGACGGAGGAGGGAGGGGGATTAAAGGTAGCAAGAAGCTAATAGGGTGGTAGAGGCTGATCATATCGCGATCGAAAGCAACTCTGCACTGTGGTAATGGAGCTGATGTTAGCGTCGTTTAGGAGAGGATCTAATCTGATAAAGGGGTAGCTTTTTTGGAGCAGAAATGTGTGCGTGAGCTCTCGCTAGGGGGCCGGGAGCGCCCAAAGGAGAAAAGAGGGCACCTGTGCCGTTGCTTTCTCCTGCATCCGTCACATGCCATTGTGTATGAGCTCGATATCTATGCTCTGTTTGTGACGAGCTTAGCTTTAGTTTGTGATGGGATCAGGTGATCGATCACCAATGATCGTTGCAATGTCTGCGCTTACTGCTCCTGAAAAATGTCTGAAAAAGCCGTTCACAGATTCAGTTAAGCTACGTCGACAGAAGAAAAAAAATGTTCAGAGGCAAAACTTACCTGGAACATTTTCGAAATGAGCTTCCTTTTGAACAAACATATGTACTATTAAGAACCGATTTGAACGAATTGTTCTGATCTAACTGCTGCTGGTGCTGGTTGAAATGTCGAGTTACGGTTGACCAGATTGGTCAGCTGGCAAAGATCATGTGGGGAGCAAAGAAACACCTCTCCTCTGATATCTATCACATCGCCGCACAGAGGGAAAGAACAAGAAGAAAAAATTATGGATCTCGCCGGAAAATCGCGAGACGAATTTAATGACGATAATTAATTCATGATTAGTGGATAATTAGTGGAGGGTTACTGTAGTATCACTGTTGCAAATCATGGCCTAATTAGGCTCATTAGATTCGCCTCGCAAATTTACCCAGGGTTATGGAATAGATTTTGTCATTAATACACGTTTACTGTTCTATACATGTAAGATTCCTTTTAATAAAAAATTTTGCAAAATTGAACACCCCAAGCATATTTGCCTTCATTCAATTTCTCTCCCTCTTCCTTCAATTCCCATTCATCCCCTCCGTAAATGAAGCGGCCGGGCGGTCTGGTTTCGGGAACCGCGAGGAGTTGATCGACCTGCATGCATTAAAACACAAGTGGTTATCCAATTGGCCTGGGGTGTTTACATGTTGTTATGTATAGGCCATGTTTAGTTCCTCTCCAAATTTCAAGCTTCACTGTTCATCAAAGGGAATCTTACATGCATGGAGTAGTAAACGTGTTAATGACAAAACCCATTCGATAACCCCGGGTAACTTCACGAGACGAATCTAATGAGCCTAATTAGACCATGATTAGACAACGTCGTGCTACAGTAAACAATCTCTAATGACAGATTAATTAGGCTTAATAGATTCGTCTCGCGATTTCCCGTCCATCCGTGTAATTAGTTTTATAATTAGATCATGTTTAGTCCTCCTAATCTTGGGTTTACAATTGCGAATTCAAAAAAGTTTGAATTCTCATGTGAACTAAACGTGGCCATAGTATTTTTATGCATTGGGTCACGTGCCATAGAGAGAAAAAAGTGCATTGGGAAGCGCGTATTATGCAAAATAGAGGAGAGAGGGGGTGAACTAAACACCCCCCAGTTCTGGATCAATCCTTGGTTATTTACACTTTTCTTGTTTTGAAATCCAGAATAATTTATGACGTTACTTTTAGGTTAGGACAATGACCTAGACAGATACTCCTCTATTTTTTAATAGATGTTGTATTAGGTTTGTTCTAGGTTAAAATTATATAACTTTGACTAAATTTATAGAAAAATATAACAATATTTATCAAAGTCATACACAATACAATTTGTTTCTTTAAATCCACCCTAGAATATAAAGCAATACTACATACTATTGATGTGATAAATATTGTTATATTTCTATAAATTTGGCCTAATTAGAAGACATAATAACAACAAGGAAAAAGTCTATTTTCGACCATCCAACTCTTGACTCAGTTTGATTTTGGCCATCGAACTTCAAAACCGGTTATCTTTGCCATCCAACTATCAAAACCGTTCAAATTTGGCCATCGGGCGGTTTTGATGAGTGGTTTCAAATTTTTTATTTACAATTTAGTCCTTAGATCTTAAAATGATCATTACTTTTTGCCCGTACCTCCGATTTAGGTGATTCTTGCGGTCACACGTTCATAACGGTGAGCTTTATCTTTTAAAATGATCTTTATACTATTTTATCACTATTTGTTATATTATTCTTATGTTGTTGTGTAAAAACAACAATATAAAAAAAGTAAAACAAACAGCTACAAAATAATATGAACAACATTTTAAAAGATAAAACTCATCGTTACAAACGCATAACCAGAAGAATCACTTAAATCGGAGATATGAGAAAAAAATAGTAATCATTTTAAGATCCGAGGACTATTTAGTCCTTGGAAATAGTTCTTGGATCTTAAAATGATTACTATTTTTTCTCGTATCTCCGATTTAAGTGATTCTAGTGGCCATGCGTTCATAATGATGAGCTTTATCTTTTCAGATGTTGTTCATATTATTTTGTAGCTGTTTGTTTTACTTTTCTTATATTATTGTTTTTACACAACAACATAAGAATAATATAACAAATAGTGATAAAATAGTGTAAAGACCATTTTAATAGATAAAGCTCACCGTTATGAACATGTAACCGCAAGAATCACCTAAATCGGAGGTACGGGCAAAAAGTTATAATCATTTTAAGATCTAAGGACTAAATTGTAAATAAAAAAATTTGAAACCACTCATCAAAACCGCCCGATGGCCAAATTTGAACGGTTTTGATAGTTGGATGGCAAAGATAACCGATTTTGAAGTTCGATGGCCAAAATCAAACCGAGGCAAGAGTTGGATGGTCGAAAATGTACTTTTTCCTAACAACAATGGCCATTGAATCACAGACTCTACTTCCATTATGAGACAAGCGGGGCCCACCACACATCGTCTCATCTTTTTTTCTTGATTTTATCAAGATTTTAGATCTTAGCCTCTACTTTCCATTATGGAAAGTGTGTTGGTGGAGAGGGAGGCAAAAACATCTTTTGACATGAATTAGAAAAAAAAAATAGTCAACCTATGCTCCCTCACAAGTTAATAATTGTCATAGACATAAGTATTAGAAATTAACAAAAAAAAATAGGACACATAGATAATAATAAGAAGCATCTACCTTTCTCTCTTTCATTGTTTAATATTCTAATACAATGCTCGTGTACTATCTTTAATTATCTGGTTGTGATAGATTTTAGTTAGCAACACTTTATACACTTTTTCACTACATTCATGTTTTTTCAACTTGCATCGCATCTCCATATGCGTTCATTTGAACCATATGGAAATCGATAATCTAATCTCATCATCCATATGTCTATTCATGCTCTTCATGATTACACACATCATGCACGTGTACCTTAAGGTAGAAATAGGTAATTTAGAATGACATAATCTATACTTTTTAATATTTTTATAAGAAAAGAAATGGACAATTTAGATCAAAACTTAGGTTACTTTTAATAGGTAATCTATAATCATAAAATGGTGTACCTTGGAATATTTTTTATAATAGAAGGATATGGATGATATAGATCAAAATTTAGGTTGATTTTAATATATTCTCAATATGACAGACATATGTAATTTAGATGTTCATTTAGGAGTTAATGTAGATTTTTTTTTACAATGGCATAGCTAGGTAACTCAGATGATGAAGATTAGGGTTAGAGCAAAAGTGGGGAATTTAGATATATACATTTAGAGGGTTACTTTAGGTTATTTTTTATAATGGCGGGGTAAATTTTAAGAAAACATAAATCCAAAAGCTATATATGATGATGGATTATGAGAATTATCAATTTTTCTAGCACGTCCTTGAGATCTAAAATGAGCTACAACTAGTAATAGTAAGATAGCTGGCACCCCAACTTATGAGATTATAGAAAGCTAGATGATTGGATTATCGCTAGATTTGACTAAGAATTGTTATGATTGGATTGAAGAGGTTAGAGCTCACAAAACTAGTTTTTTTATAATATCTAGCTCCAGATATGGCCTCAAAAATATTTGTGAGTTTAATTCATTTTTGTATTTCAAGTTGCAGCAGAGGCCGGAAGTTAGGCCCGTTTATATGTGTGAAACGCTTCAGATTCTGACTGAATTTACTGAAACGTTTCAAATCTCTTCCCAACACTGGAAAACAAGAAACGCTTCACTCAAAAATTTTGAAATGGGAATCTGGTAAAACATGTGTCAGAGAATCTGGATTTCTACCAAACTAGCTAGCACCCATGACCACTGGCGGATCCAGTGGGCTACACAGGTATGGTGTGGCATACCCTAGGCCCAGCCCAACAAGCATACATGTATTCTGTAAAAAAGAAAAAAGAATCAATCTCCCTTCCAGCCTTCCGTCCAGCAGTTGCTCCATCTCCCGACTCGCAAGCTCGGATGCCCGAGGCCGCGCTGACTCGCTGCCGGCCTGCCCCTCCAGTCCTCCACTGCACCTCCAGGCAGCGGCGCGCGGCTCCCTCCCTTTTCCTCGGCGGAGGGCGGCTGGCGTGTCCCAGCTACGCCCCTGCCTCGTCCCCCAGCGGCCGACCCCCAGCTGAGTAGCACATCCCTGGGAAGCCACCTCCGGCCTCTGGCCTCTCGGTCGGCCGGCCCACGTCCCAGGCCGGCACCGGGCTGCCCTTGTGGCCGTGCCCCAGCCCCCAACTGGTGAGAACTTGATCCCCTCTGCTCTCCCCTGCATTTTCTTTAGTTTTCCCCCCAATACCTAACCCTAACATTGCTGTCAGTGTTGTAATCCTCTTTGTTATTTAAGCTTGTGTTGTTTATGTTCCAAACTATTTATTGTTTTAAACTATCTGGATTGTAATTTGAGACTTATTATACCATTTAGTAGTTGTGTACCGAATTGTTGGGTAATTTTTATGAAACTTTACCGAATTGCTAAATGGATTTTATCGGTTTGCATATGAACGTTTTGGTTTGGCATACCCCATGCAAAAATCCTAGCTCCGTCACCGCCCATGACGGACAGAGTTTACAAAAAATGATCCTTCAAATTGTACTAGACTGATGTCAAACAATTGACAACTTTGACTTCGCTATTTAGTTTCCTAAAAAAACGTCGCTATTTTATTTCCATTTTTTCTGCAAACTTCAGCCAAAATTGCCCGATACTCTCTCTGTTTAGAGATTATATGACAAGTTTTGAAGCACACTTAGATTTAAGTGCAGTGATATTTTCAGTTATTCTAAGAAGTTGCGTGGAAGGAATGCCGATAAATAAGTGAGATGGAGTTAGCCTTTTTTTTTGTTGGGGGAGGGGGTGGGGAGGGGGATCCATCTTATAGAATTTGGATTAGGATCCAACATTCTAGATTTTACTCTAACTTTCACACTTAGGCCGTGTTTAGTTCCGGCCGTTCTGCAGAATGAGGTCGCCTCGGTCTGCGTGCGCAGAGAGAAAAAGTGTATTGGAAAGCGTGTGTTATGCAAAATTTTGAAGAATGGGGAACTAAACACCCCCTGAGTGCTACCAGATTTTAGAATAAAAAAATCTTTTACAATCCAGATTTTATAATCTGCCATAAACGCCTGAAGACATTGCCGTGCTAAAGATGACTATGCCAGACAGGCAGTGACAGTGAAGAGGGCTCTCGCACAGCTGATGCTACGTGCCACGCAGGGTACGTGTAGACGATACAGACATACAGCGCGGTTGACAAGCGACAGCGGGGACTCCAGGAAGACCGCGCACCAGCAATCCCGTCGTCTTCCGCCGCTGACCGGCCGGCCGCGGCCGGGTTGACTGACACCTCGATCTTCAGACCGTCCGGGCAGTATCAACTCAATGCGTGGGCATCTCGATCACCCGTGTTCCTGCTCGTTTCCAGCCAGGTCCCCGGCCCCGCCCCCGTGTGTGCAGATGCAGACACAAGTGCGTGCTGGGATTAGTTGTTCAGATGCAGGATTGTATCTGTGGCATTAAGATTTAGGCCTTGTTTAGTTCGCGCGAATTCGATCGAATGCACTGTAGAAAAATGTATTGAGAATCGAAAAAGTAAAGAAAGGGCACGTTGTTTAATACGTAAAACAGAGCGCGAATTCGATCGAATCGAGCGAACTAAGGCCTTAAGAGAGACTTTGCAGACAGACACAGACACACACATAGCCAATGCAAGCATCCTCTGCATTGTGTCTGCCCTACAAGACACTGACACTGCGGTGTTCATTTGCCCTTGGCATGTACCATGTACTGCTCGCATGGGCGGCCATTCTTCGAGCTCGGCTGAAGAACTCTGAACATTGCAGTGATGTAGTAATGCTCTTCAAGCCTCGACAGGCCAAACGAGACAGCAATGGAAATCCGCATGATCACACAAGTTGCTTAAGGAGGCAGAGACACACACAGTACGTATAGCCAGCTAAACATGTCCGTCAGAGTGATTGAGCATGTACCGTATACAGGGAGCGTTGAATCGGTGTTGACCCCATCCCAGTCCTCCTCCTCCTTTTGGGTGCCGGCTTCCTGTTCTTTGTCCAAACAGCAAGCACAGATGAGAGAGAGAGATAGAGAGAGAGAGAGTCATGATCACAGCAATCAAGAGGCAAGGTCAGGCCATGGCCAGACGCCCAGACCAGGGGAGACGGGAGAGGAAGCTCTGCATTGCATGGGGAAGGAGCAGAGACCCGCTGCGACCACGGCAAAGACAGGCAGACAGACGGCCGGACCATGAGGAAGAGAGAGAGAGAGACGAGGGAGGATGATGGGTCACCTCAGGGTAGGGCCGGCCTCTATGACCCTCCCTGCCCAAGGGCCGGCTTTCCTCCTCGCCTAGTCCGGGGCCTGCCGCCGCTCGCTGCTCCGGGCAGAGTCCCAACTGCCCCCTGCACGGCTACATGAATGAGGCCGGGGAAGCGTCCCATGCAGCCACGCCAGTGCTGACTGCTACCACCATTCACTGTAGGAACAGGTGAGCATGTACGTACTGTAGTGGCTAGGGTGCTAGCGTGTAGGGGACTGCTATATCATCAGGTAATCATTCTCAAATTATTGAGAGAATTGGGATGGATGGACTGATCGAGCTCTAACTCTGCCAAAAGGAAATTCTGCCGATAAAGAGATCAGTGTTAGTCAGTTCCTGTTGGAACTCTTTTGTTGTCCAACTCTTTTGTTGTCATTTGATTGAAAAGCCTTAGCGGGTGTTTAGTTCAGCTTGTTTTGCAAAATTTTGCATAACGCACGCTTTCCAATGCACTTTTTCCTCTCTGTGACACGTGACCCAATGCATAAAAATACTATGCATAACAACATCTAAACACCCCCTTATGTTTCATAGAACCACATGAGTTTGTAAATGCATAAGGTCTAAGGGCGCATTCGGCAAGGTCAGCACTGTGGTCGGGATCGACTCAATTTATATAAAAAAATATAGATTTCAATCAAATCTAAAACTTGGAGTTCACTAAGGTAGTGTTTGGATGTAGATATTGGGGCTCGGAATTTGGAATTGGAATTTACAACTGCAAATGCTGGCTGTTTGGATGACTTGAAATTCAGAATTGGAAATCAAACTCAATGCCAGCCGGTATTCATCACGCCCTAGACTCCTTCCACTCAATACCGAGCGCACCCCCTCGGTATTCGTTGGAATCGTGGTCATCCTCGTCCCCGGCGAGCCGCTCCGCTCCTCCCCATCCCCGTCGCCCATCTTCTCTCCCTGCGCCGGCGAGCTGCGCCGCTCCTCCCCGTCCCTGCCGCCTGTCTCCTCCCCCTGCGCTGGCGCGAGCTCCGTCGCTGAGCCGTTGGTGGCGACGCCCATGGCGAGATCCGGACCAGACGACGACGACCCAGGGCCCGGCCTCAGCGGAGACCAGCGCCACGCGCGCGCGGCGAGGTGTGGCGGCGGCAGGAGGCCGACAAGTTCACCCGCGAGGCGAGGGCGCGCAAGACCGCGCCAGAGCCGCTGTGAGAGGAGGTGAGCTCGCACACGGCGACGACGGACGCGCTGATCACGGCCACAGCAAGGGATGCCCCGGCCGCTGCGCAGATATCAGGATTCAGGATGCAGGTTCTCGATGAGCACGGCGATCTCGTGTGGCAATCAACAGCGCACGCAGCAAGGTGAGACCTGAAACGCGGAGGCGACGGAGGTTCTGCCAAACATCGCTCTGCCCCTAGGCATGGAGGTCGCCGGCGTCGCGTGCGGTGAAACCCAATCCAATCCCAGGTCTAAGTACAGACTAATTTTCAATTCCATCCTTTTGTGCATCCAAACATGAATATGAATTAGGATGCTCTCCTGATTCTAAAAGGCAATGCAATAGCCATCCAAACAACAGATTTCGAATTGGAGCCAATTCAATGCTATGGCTGTTTTGGCATTGAACCCAATTCAATGCCACGTCCTCCAATATCTACATCCAAACGAAGCCTAATGTTTCATTAAAAGCCATTTTGGTGTCAAAATAATCGATGCAATATTTAGATCTACAAATAATGATCTAAACTCGGTATTATTTTAGTACCAACACAATTTGAAATGAACAAATGGGGAACTACAAAATTGTAGACCTCGTTGAGCACCTTTATTCTACATATAGATTTTATCTTCATCCAAATTACGAAAATGTTCGACTTTTTTAATCACATGTTTAAATTTCAGCGTTCGACTCGGTTATATACTTATATTTGGATTCTTTTCCTTGAGTTGGTGGTCTTAGTATATTTTTGAAATATTCTATTCAGGGCATTACTTTTGCAAAAACTGTTTTAGTCAAAAGCAAAAAAAACGCCTGTTATCAATGTGGGCCGTATGGCGATCGGCCTCGTAGCCAAAAAAACTGCTGGGCCAATGGGCCGGCTACGGGTCGTCGTTTTCACTCAGCCTTGTAGCCTACGAGGCGACGGAGGCGGTGGGGACGGATCGGAAGGGAGGGAGGTGGCTCCGGAGATGGCCGGGGTGGTGGAGAGAAAGGAGAGACGCGCTGCTGCTGCTGCTTGCGAGTGGCCTGGTGGGCTGGGGGTCAGGATGGGCCGAGTCTGGGAGAGCAACAAAAAGGGGCCCAAACAGGCGGAGGCGGTTACAGAACTTCGATATCCTTTTCGAGAAACACGCTACGGCGGTACTAGGACGACCACGACGTATGCATCCGGCCGACTGCCGACGTGAACCGTCATTGCATCCGGCCGACTGCCGACGTGAACCGTCATTGCCATCAGTTGCCCAAAAAAAAACTTACGCATCGACAAGGTTCTGGCAAGTTTTCACTGTTCATCAGTTACATCGAGTGTTTGGATATTAATTAAAGGTATTAAATATGGATTAATAACAAAACTCATTTTATAACCTCTGGATAAATTCGTGAGACGAATCTATTGAGCCTAATTAGGCCATGATTAGGCAACTTTGTGCTACAGTAAACAATTTCTAATGATAGATTAATTAGCTTAATAGATTTAAAATTCAATTTCCAGACGAGTTGTGTAATTAGTTTTTTTATTAGTATCCGAATACCCCTTTCGACATTCCATTTTTACGATCCGGCAAGTTTCTACTTTTCGAACTAAATGAGGCCTTTGCCATCAGTTAAAACAGGGATATTATTGTAGGTATTGGGGCTAGTGGATTATATTGCAGACTTCATATAGTATATCTTTCTTCCTTTTAGGTATGTTTTCTTCCTAGAAACGGCATCATTTTTCTGACCAGCGACCATGCATCATTTCTTTCTTCCTCTTAGTCTTAGGTATGTTTTCAATGGGGATATTTAGGCACAAATGGTTAAAGTGAGTTTCACAAAAAAAAAATCGATCATCTTTACGGATCAACTAGCCACACTGCCCCACACAGCGTGCACGACCCTCTTATAGTTTTAATATTATCGTCCCCCTTATGTAGAAGATTATAATACGGTCAGGTTTCAGTGCCAGCAGGCGAAATTATTTCATAGCAGTAGTAAATCATAGATTAATTAAGCTCGTTAGATTCGTCGCGCAAAGTTGCACTCATCTATGAAAAGGTTTTGTAGATAGACTTTATTTAGTACTCTATGCATACAAAATTCCTTGAGGACAATTTTGTGATTCCCTGAATCTGAACACGGCCTAGGATGAGAGGCGCACTGCGCCGCGCCAGTATATGCTATGCATGTGATGTTTTTTATGTTTGTTGGTGGTTGGTGGCTACCCGTGTAGAGCAGGACTGCAGAAGGCCGAGCGGTGCTGACAGCGTCGATTTTTTCGCGCGACACCGACGTGCTAAGTTTTCGCTGCACCATAATAAGACTATTTACATCGGTAGCCTGGAAAGCGTCCTGAGCCGCTACTGTGCCGGACCGTCGCGGGAAAACATCTCTGCAACGGCGCCCGGTAACCCCTCCGCCAAAATCCCGGTCTCCCTCCCCCTCCCCCAAATTTCCCGTTCTTCTCTTCCTCCGCCAAATCTTTCCGTCCTGTCGCCGCCTCCCCCTCCCTATCGCCGTCGCCGCCGG
>CM014275.1:59294468-59312400 GCA_004135705.1 Alloteropsis semialata
ATTGTTTTGGTAAATATTTATCTAGGTGCTTGTGTCGCCTACCCCTGACCATTTGTGCAAACGGTGGTTGTGGTTGCAGCTTATTGGGGAGAATGGCGCAACAAGAGCACTAATATGTGTCGAATTGCAGTGGGTTGCATCGCTCAGCAGCAAGACCATCGTTTTACAGATTGTCAGTAAATAGGAGCATGTTTCTATGAGCGACAGCACATTTTTCTGTGTGCCCAGAAATTCTTAGACTTTAAGAACTGAATAGATACGAGATAGGTATGGCTGTGAATCAGGAGAGAGATATTGTTCATTGCTTCATGCTTGCTCCAGTTCTCTGTAGAATGAGTTATTCTTCTAAAAATATATCCAATCTGCACCTATGTCATGCAACCAATCTGTGCCAATGTTATTCAGTATTGAGTTTCTTTTGGTTAATTTCAGTGTATCTTTTTTATGTTTCATTTTATTAGCTTCCACCACTTTGTACTTGATGGTGTTCAGTTTAGTAATCTCGGGATGAATTCAGCTATTCATCTTTCAATTCAGTTTAACAGGGAGGAGGGCATGTGGAATCCGGGTGATATCCGTGCTTATTCTCAATCGGTTTTGCAGTTGCCGTCTGTTCCAGGTTTCTGGGTGATATTATGTATACTATCTCACAACACTGCTTCCCTCACCATGGTTGTTTTGCTCTAATTTATTTCGCGTCATCGATTTTGAGATCATCCAGTAGGCATTCTTGCTGTCGATCATACAATTCGGAAGCCGACAAAATTAGCGCGAGTTGGATCAAGAGTGTCCGATCAGGTTGTTTTTGCCGTCCCTCTGCCGATCAGCAGATGGTGTTGTACGAAAGCGAGTGCTCGCACTGAAAAAACTTTTTCATTGTGCTTCACGGCAACTGGCAACTGCTACTTCGTTTTTCTTCAACAGTTGGCCACACATCCCCCGTACTGTGGGTCTTCATGGCTCGGGCGGGGAGGAGGAAAAAAGGAGGACGAGAAGGGCTGCCATGTGGGCCCAAAGGGCAATGATGTCTTTTCCATCCTGAAGTAACTGACACCTCATAAAAATGGTGAATAAGGAATAAATAGGACTAGTGAAAAATAAGGAAATTAGATTCCTGCGTTGGCAAAAGGAGGAGGCCATATTTTTTAATAGCAAATGTGACAAATATGGATCTTTTTTTTTCCAAAGCCGTATTCTTGCTCAAGGAGGAACAACCCATAATATTATTGCTTCAATTCAAAAATAAATGATATTTTACTGAAACAATTTGTAATTTCTGTAACAACATAAGTTTTTTTTATAGAATGTGCTAGGCACGTTTTTCATTAAGAGAAGAAGGAACAATACACAAGTTTACAGGTACAGCAAAATAAAAGAAATGACAACAACAAAGGCTGAGGAAAGACAGCAGAAAACAGAACACGAAACCAACAAACAACGACAGTTAATCTTCAACTCCTCGACGGGGGAAAGGATGAAACACAGATCCCGAATCATTATGCTTCCTCAATTTGTCATCAATCATGCAGGGCATTTTCGGTGCAATTTAATTATTTGTATTAAATAAATATGATAATGCTATTTATCTTTAAATTAATTGTAATCACATATCAGCTTTATTCAAATTTTATTATTGGAATTGATTAGCATCCAGCGGCACATTTTTTCCTTATATTTTTATTTTGTTGATGCATATAATCAACACGGTCCAATTATATCCTCGTGTACTTTAGTACTACTTTTATACAGAATGTACACGTGTGCTTTAGCACAGGAACTGCGTGGAGAGGAGATCGGACTTGGCCCGTGGGGCTGATGAACCGCACGGCGAGGCCCACGCTCAAGTACTCAGGGCTTCTTTCGCCTTATTCGATATGGGCCTCCAATGTGGCGGTCGGCCTGATAGCCCAAAAAGAAAGATGTGTAGCTCTCAACGGTCCTCTTCCACTTCACACAGCACTGTTGTTGGAGTATGACTCAACTTTGTTCTGTCATCTTCTCCAGCAAGCGACAAGTCGCTGCAATGGCGTGGCCTGGCCTGCCGTTCACGAGGAGGAGGAGGAGCCAAGATCGAGATCGCCGGCGGGCACGAGCAGGTGAACCGGATCCACACACATAGTAGCCAGTTGGCATTCGTCCGTTCTCCGCTCCCAGCTGGCCCTGCAAGAACTATCGGCCGACGGGGGCAGCAGTAGCAATCCAGTGCAGAGCAACGGGCGGAAATTCTTAGGATGGTCCCCCCCCAATGCAAATTCAATTCCCCAGCATCCTTCCTTCTCGGGATTTCCCAGGGGATCGGAGCCATCCATGGTGATGAACTTGGAATTGCAATGTCGCCGCAGCAGAGAGAGCAAACAACAGCCAGAGCAGAAGCGCCGGCAATGCCGCGGCGTCGCGTCGTTTAACCTAGGTACTGGAACAACAAGAACAGACCAAGCAGCCTGTCTGCCGGGAAGATCGATGATTGGAAGGGAAAAAAATTAATTCGCGATGATTGGGACGTTGAAACAGTGGCGGGGGTGAAAAGCGGATGGCCCATGGCGCGACGTCGCCATCCCCACGCGGACGCGCTTGGTCGCCGGCATTTGGCGACAAGGAGGACGCGCACTCGCGTCCACTTTTATCGGCGCCACAGAGAAAGCTGGATAGCTTGGGGCCTGGGGCAAAAGTGGCGAATCGGCTCGTCGATCAATGGGTGATCATCGATCTGAAGTTCTGAACCCTGCCCTGCAGTGCAGCACGCATGTGGATGCTGTCTGTGGCCTGTCGTCGTCCTCTCCCCTCCTCCTCGTCGCCGTAACCTCGGCAGTCGTCAGTAACAAGCAAGCAAGCAGGCCTCCTGGTGCCGGCCGGTCACTCTCCTCTCTCCATGGTCCAAACATTCCTGTAGCAGCCAATCATGGAGGGGAGGAAGCAAGAGAGCGAGAGTTCTCTGATTTTTCTCTTCTTTCACCCTGGCGAGTGGCGAGCGAGGGAGAGTGAGGACCAATGGTGGTCACCTTTGGATGATGAGTGATTGACAATCGTTGAGTGGATTGATGTGTCTCTTGGCTCGTGATGTGCTGGTACAGGATGCGACATGGCGGCCGACGGCGCGCGGTGAAAGTCAGGCGCGAAAGGTCCATGCCGATGAACCAAGGACGGTGAATGATGGACGAGTAGGCTTGGACCGAGGGACTCAAAGAGTCCGGCGGAGTTACGTGCGATCTGCATGGTGCATGGAAGAGCAAGAGTACACGGCGTGATGAAGACGGCGTCGGTCGAGTCAAGCGGGACGGAGGCGTCAAGTCTTGGCGGAGGCCGGACACGCGTCGACATCGAGGAGGTCGCGTGGCGGCCAACCGGAGATAGACGGTTTGGGTGGTTTGGGCCTCAAAACCACCAGGCAGGCAGGTTTGCCGGTTTGGGCCTCAAAACCGGGGGCGCGTCCAGTGCGGCCGGATGGCGGAATGGAGGGCACGTGACGGCATCACGAAGCTTGCGTCGAGACGAAGCGAAGTCGTGAAGGTCCCGTGTCCGACGTCCGATGAGTCTACGAGAAACTGGACACCTTTGCCCTGCGGGGTGTGTATCACTTAGGGGTAGTTTGGTCTTTTGGCCAAGGACATATATGTGTGAGGGGGCTGAAATTTTCAGTTATCCCTTCTACTCTCTCTTGTTTTTTTTCCTCTTCAAGGCTAGGGTTTGCTTAAATGAGAGAGGATTAGGTTTAGAGAGTGATTACTCTAGGTTTAGTGCTCCAATCCAAAAGTGGGAGGACAAGGGTGGTTTCCTAGCCACGAATCTTATGGAATTTCTTTGAGGGGATCACTCATAGGTTCTGCGTGACCAATTTCCCCGTGATCTTTCCCCCTCAAATCCATGGATTCGCTTCGGATTTGAAGTTCCCCTCTTCATCTTTCTCTCTTATGTTCTTGGGAGATTTGACGAAATTAGTGGGGAAGTCTTGATCTTTCTGAGAAAATCTTTTGGGAATAGACTCACTACGAAGTAGTGATGCTTCTGTCCAAGTTTCACAAAGATTGGATATCGTTTGGTTGAGTTTGCTTGTTTCTTCATATTTCTGCTGCGCCTAGAAAAACCGGTGGTACCGGTTTTGGTAAACCGGTGGAACCGGTTTTGGTCTTCGGTGGGTTGGCGCAGGAAATCCGGTGGCACCGGTTCTGGTAATCTGGTGGCACCGGTTTTTGGTCTGAAGTGGGTAGTTGCTCCGGTTTTCGAGTTGAAGAGTTCTAGATCCTTGGTTTGGCCTCTGGAATTTTTGTGATAGATTTTGGAGGTCATCCAATCTAGTTTGGGTTTTTCCGTGGTGCTCAGCAGCTCCAGAAAAACCGGTGGCACCGGTTTTTGGCTGGCTGAGCACAGGTTGTCTTCTGCTGGTCGCTTGCGTTGCATTCTCGCTCGGCTCGTTGAGTTCTGGACTTGTTCCTAGGGTCAGTAGGCACTCAGTTGCTACGTGATCTTGGTAAGTGCTAGAATTCTCGCTCGTGGTGTGATTTGGGACATAGATCCGTTCTCGATCGTGAGAATTTTGTGAGGCTCCATTCACCCGTCTCTGGTCGCCGTACCGGTCCTTTAGAGAGAATCAAATCGGCAGGGCCCAGCAGGTGGCCCGCCCGGAGATGAGTCGACACGAGCGCGGAAGCGGCGCGCCTCTCGTTCCTCCCCGAATCCCTTCCTCCTCGTGGGCCCTGCGCGACAGCCTGGCTCGATCTACCCGTATCGCGCGGAGGGGCCGGGCCAGGGCCCAGCAAGGCCGATACAATTGGCCCAGCCCGACCGAGTGACCAACGTTCCCCTGCTTCTGGCTGGGCTCTCCCTTGTTCGTGTGCGCCTGGCCGGTCCCCATCATGACGCGCCAATGATGGAAGGATTACCAGAGCGAGCGGCGAGCGAACGTGCAGCACCGCCGGGCGCTGCTGCGCGGAGCACTACGGTACAGCGCTGTACGTGCACTGGTTTGGTAGAGAGGCCGATGGAGCAATATATGCATGGAATCTTTCTTGCGAAGGCACCGTCTCAATGGTGTGCGTATGATCAGATCGAGCAGCATCTTACATTTCCATCCCCAGCCAGATGTGGAGCGGCACGAGACGGACAGAAGTAGAGGCCAAGCTCGGCAAAGCCCAAAAGAGAAGGGGAGAGGCTTCGTAGCTCCGGTCTAGCTGTGGCTGCGTGCGCACCACATTGAGGGGAGGTTTGGTACCTGCCTGCCTGCCTCGCCTTTGTCGGTGCAAGCAAGTTTCCATCATTGGTGACACCATCCATCCATCATAACGGAACATCGAGCCGATCGAACAAACGGTGCATATCAAAGATGCGGTAAGGGGAGGACATAAAAAACTTTAGTAATTCAGTTATTGTTCACACACCCGCTGGTCTATGATGTCTTTTTTCAGACATTGATCCACCAAAAGCGACGTCCGTGTGGCCGGGGGGAGCAGAGTGGCACCCACCCCCGTCCGTCCTCAACCCTCCAAGTAACTGTCCTTGCAGCAAGCCTCTTCAATCTCTCATCGTGTGTGTCGGCAGGGGACGCGAATTCCTGCGACAGGGCCCTAGCCACCAACCTCCATGACCGCGAGAGCAGAGAGAAACAGAGCGAAATCTCCCGGCTCCAGCGCAGGGTCAGTACCAGTCACGCTGTCCCAACAAACACCTCATGTTGAACGAAGCATGGACGCAGCACAGCACCGTTCACATGCAAGGCTCTCGTCGACGCACAGGCACAGCACCGCCCGCCACCACGTTCAGAAGCCTCTCGAGTCAATCCCGGCGCAAGATTCCCGCCACCTGCCCCTGAGCCCTTACTCGCAAAAGTCACAACTCACCGGCTCATCACAACAACAACAACAAACACACACTGCACGATGCCATGAACCATCACATGGCGCCAAGGCATCACCAGCTCACAGGTCAAAACCCACGCACGGCATGGCGAGGAGCTCCAGAGATTCCACTTTCCAGCAGTTGATGCTGCTGCCTACTGCACAAGACAATGCAAGAGACAATCCAATACAATGAACACATCATACAGCAACACTGCATCCAGCTTATCAGAGATTCAGAGCTAGCTCATTCACCATTGACTAATCACACTCGTACTAGCAAGCACAAGATTAAATCAGCATGGTAGTATATCATCAATTAATCAACAGTGAAACGGTACACAGGTGGCAGTAGTACAAGATTGGTACAGAGTCCAGAGGCACACACAGCATGCACATTTCCTTCAAGAATGAAATTAAATTTATTGTGTTCCATATACTAAAAGAATAATACCAACCCCAGAGCCGGGGCCCTGGACCCCTCCTCTCTCTCTATTCTCCCTGTGTGGGACTCACACTCCAGTAGCATGTACAGTACAGACAGAACAGACACTGGCACCCCGGCCCCATCCCTCCGCAGCTCATCTCACTCTCTCACTTACAAGTGGTGATCCTTCTTCCTCTTCCTCTTCGCGTAATGTATATAAGTAGTAGTAGGTACATGATTAATTACCACGGATACGGTAATTAAGAAAAATCTAAATCAAATCAACACCATCTTTCAATTTCTGGACAAAACTAGAAAAAAGAAAGAACCAAAGAAGAAAAGAAATTCAAATTGTGGCGGGTACGTCGCTTGTTGTTGTTGATGTACTTCTTCACCAGCAGGCGGCAGGCAGCAGAATGGAATGGAATGGAACGGGAACGGAACGTACTCTTCTCTTCAGGGTCTGTGGTTGATCAATCGAATGTAATGTTGGTGTGTGTGTTGTCCTTCACGGCCAGCCGTAGACCTCGTAGTGGCCGGCGTGGTGGCCGTGTGCGGCGGCGTGCTTGCCCAGCGCGCCGCCGTGCTTGCCGCCGGGGCCGTGGATGTGGGGGATGTTGATGTAGAGCACGGCGGTGATGACGAAGGTGAATGCCCACCACACCAGCACCACCACGGGGGTCTTGCCGTGCTTCCCCAGGAGGCCCTTGGCGAAGGGGTAGAGGTGGAAGAGCACCCAGAAGTTGAAGAAGACGCCGCCGGCCACCTTGAGCCAGTGCGTCCACTCGCCGTCCAGCACCTTGGCGAAGGCCACGGCGGAGCCGATGATGTTCACCAGGATGATGATGATGGGCATCACCATCAGCCACGTCCACCGCACCACGTACAGGTCCGCGTAGGGGTCCTTCTTCTCGTCCCCGGCGGGCTGCTTGGACGTGAGCTTGAACGAGATGTCCCGCCGGAACACCACCTTCACCACCACCTGGCACACGGCGGCGAGGTAGGCGGAGCAGCTGGCCGTCATCCAGAACTGCCCGTTCCGGAACCACTCGAAGACGGTGACGCCCGCCCACTTCACCTCCAGCACGGCCAGGATCAGCAGCGTGCCCAGCACGATGGCCAGGTACACGTAGAACATGGTGGTGGGGCGCTGCACGATGAAGTGGCCCGTGACGAAGGACAGCGCCGGCACGGTGGTGTAGAAGATGAGGAAGATCGCCGTGAAGGGGTAGGTGGTGATGTTGATGTAGGCGACGCGCTGCAGCGGGTGGAGGAAGGTGCTGCCGAAGAGCGGGTTGTTCCTGGAGAAGAAGATCTCGAGGGAGCCCGTGGACCAGCGCAGCACCTGGTAGAGGCGCTCCGTCAGGTTGATGGGGGCGGTGCCGATGAAGGCGTGCGGGTAGATGGAGCAGTAGCGGGAGCGCCACCCCTTGATGTGCATCCGGTACCCCGTCACCACGTCCTCCGTCACCGTGCCGTACACCCACCCGATGTCGCTGCCCCACCCGGTCTTCTTCTCGTACGCGGCCGTCGTCACCGCCACGGCCTCGGAGATGGTGGACTCGTCGGCCGACACGCCGGCGCCGGCGTCCGCGAACGGCGACGGGTGCGACGCGCGCGGGATGGAGTCCACGAACGCGTCCGACTTGCCGTACGACTTCTTGGGGAGGGGCAGGAAGCCGTGCTTGCCCTTGGCGACGGCGGCCTTGGTGGTCATCTCCAGGCCGGGCTTCTCGTACCTGGTCTTGGCGAACATGCCGCCCAGCGCCGGGAAGCAGGGCCCGCCGACGTTGATCCTGGGCGGGTCGAAGCCGTAGAGCCGGTGCCGACGTAGATGGGGCCCTGCATGCCGTCGAGCGCGCGGAGCGTGCCGTCGAAGAAGATGCGGTTGTGGTTGGCGTACAGGTCCGTGGGGTCCACGCCCTCGAAACGCTGCGGGAACTGGACGAAGGCGACGGTGTCGCTGTCGCGGCCGAGCATGAAGCAGATGCCGGCGCGCAGCGCCTGGGAGTTGTTGATGTAGTGGTCGCAGTCGAGGTTGAGGATGAAGGGCGAGTTGGTGAGCACGGCGGAGCAGCGGGTCAGCGCGTTCATGGCGCCGGCCTTCTTCTCGTGGTTGAACCCCGGGCGCTTCTCGCGGGACACGTACACCAGCATCGGCAGCCGCACGTCCACCATGCTGAAGTCCAGCGGGTTGTCCGCGCTCGCCGGCGGGCCCAGCTGCCGGCTGTGGCTCGGGTGGTTCACCAGCACCTGCCATGGATGGAGCATCATCATCGTCAGCAATCAGCTTACCATTGTTACTACTGCAAGTTACAGTTGGTAACTACAGAAGTACAGTAATTAATGAAGTTACCGCATGAGGGTAAAAACCAAAAAGGGTAAATGGAATTGTGGTAACTTTGTGATGGTAAATGTTGATGTTGTTAAAGTGTCAAGTATAGAGATTATTTTAAGTTAATAATTACTACAGGTGGATTGGGCAGAGTAGTTTATGCGGGAATCAATGATTGAGAGCGACCGAAGAAAGGCAGCAGCAGAGCACTGAGCACCAATGGACAATCGAGCAGTGGCTAATCAGATTTGTGGATGTAAAGGCGATGCAGTGGCGCTGTCGGGGAGGGAAAGGACCACCCCAACCACCTCGCCACACTAGGGTTCATCAATCTTTCAATGGGGCTTAGCTGGATAGCTCTGTCCGTCCCTCCTCCATTCAATAGTGGCCATGGCCGCGGCCGTCCGCGAGCGGTGGTTGCGCCCTTGACCATCAGCCGCGTCCATTCCGTCGAATCCTCCATAGAAAATCACCTCCCATCTACTAACCGATTCCGTCCACATTTCATTTGTTTGCGGCTACTAAATACTATACATCATGTGATTCATTGGACTCATGCAACAACCTAATTGCAGTAATAAGAATAGTAATCTGAGTAATTTAACAGAGAGAGAGAGAGAGAGAGAGAGAGAGAGAGCAATGGAGTACTGACCAGGACGATGCCGGCGTGGTCGCCCTTGCGGTGGTTCTCGGAGGGCTCAACCCAGGTGCCCTCCCACTGGGATCCGTCGGCCATCCAGGTGGCGCGGGGCTCGCCGTCCTTGAGCCCCCTGGCGGCGTTGTATGCGTCGGACCTCTGCTTGATGTCGTGCTCGAGGCCATTGATGCGGGCCTTGAACTCGTCGTACTCCTTGCGGACGCGGCGGCGGTCGTTGACGAAGTCCTCCTGGGAGCGGCCCATGTAGGGGTGGGACTTGAGCTCGAAGTAGCTCTCGGGGCCGCGGGGCTCGATGCCGTGCTTCCGGCAGAAGGGCACCCAAACGGTGGCGAACTTGGCCGCCTCCGCCATGGCCTCGTAGGTCAGCAGCATGCCCGAGTCGTCGGAGAGGTAGCACGTGTTCTTCTCCACGGGGTAGTCCGCCGCCAGGATGGACAGGATGGAGTTGGCCGTGCTCAGGATCGGCTCCTTGAAGGGGTCCGCCGTGGTGACGAAGATGTCCAGCCCCGGCAGCCGGGAGGTGCCGTCCGCACGGTCGAACCGCTGCCGGAGCACCACCAGGTCCGGCACGCGGTTGATGGGGTTCAGCTTGGGAAGCTGGTCGAGGAGCCACGAGAAGCCGAACCAGAACTCGCCGGCGATGGAGGTCACCCACAGCCACAGCGCGTCCGGGTTCCGGTGCGAGATACGCCAGATCACGAAAAGCGTGAACGCGATCAGACGCACGAAGATCAGCACCCTGCAATCCCAATCCAATCCCCAAATTCAGTTCGTCAGTCCAGTTCAAATTTCCATACAGTACTATACAAATTTTACTGCAAATCATTGGAGAATCTAGAATCGATTTTCCTTTTTTTAAAAACATGGTAATCATGGTGATTAGGAAAATCGCGAGTGGTGATTTGAGTGCGTGCACGATGATGTCGGGGGTGGCGCGCGCAATAATTGTGGGGGGGAGGGGAAGGGAACATGGGTCGTGTTGGGATGTTCGTTCCCTTCCCCCTCCGCGGCCGCGCCGGCGAGCAAGCATCACCCCATATGCGTGTGCCTCCGTCCACCAGCCACGGCGCGGCACGCCACCACGCCACCACGGCGACGAAAAGTGGCGACGCCCAAGCCCAATCATGTGACAGCGAAGGGGGCCAAGCGGAGCGGCGCCGCTGGCGTGGTGCGGGTGAGGGCAGTCAATACGCGTGAGCTGGCGCGAGGGGAGGGAGGTGCGGGGCCCGCGCCGTGAAAGCGCCAGCTGCCAGCCAGGCAGGCAAGGCATCCATGTTGCGGCCCCACGCCGGAGGGGGCAAACGGCAAAGGGGCATAGATTTGATTTGCCCCAAGGAATAACGGTTTTTTTTCTTCCCCTCTCCTCCTCTTTTTTCTTTTTTTTTTGGCTTGGAGAAAGAAAGAACAAGTCTCTTTTATTTGCACTTGGGGGCCTCCACCTACAATTCAATAATGGTTTCCTGCAAGGGTCCACCTGGAATAATTCTGGCAAGCACGCCCTATACGGTGTAGGGCAATACTCCTACCAAATACCATGTGAGGATGTGTGAGCATAAGGCTGGCCTATGCACAGTACAGGGTGGACTTGGGAGCCAATCCTAATAATCCTACACTTGCATCCGGCACTGCTTATGCTACGGTGTCGAGTTGTAAAAGAAACGGGGCCGTTTTCACGCTTTCATTTCGAGCTGTCAACGTGCCACGACTATGTGGAGCAAGCACTAGCCCTTTCTAAATCTTTTCCCTTGCTCGGAAAAGCCTGTGCTTTCGAGGACGTGCTGGTCCTTTTCTCATCGTTCAACAAAGCTGGAGATGAGAGATTAGATGCAACCCATAATGCCGCTCCCCCTCTCTAGAAGAATCCAATCCAAGCCTAGGGAGGCAGGCACTGGCCACAACTGGAACACACCCCACACCACCGTTTCCCCTTTCTGTTTTCCAGCCTCATCCATTTCCCCTTTTCCACAAAACGTCCTCCAAAAACTGACTCCACCTCTCGCAAGCTCAAAAAGGGCAAAAAAGACCCAAAGAGTTTAGTGGAGGCGCTTTGTGATTATTGTCACTGCCCCAAAAGACTTTCTCGCTAATCAATGGCTTTTACCCGAATTTGGAGGCTTTTAATGATGCTCGCTTGGACTCACATGCAAGCCATGCCTGCTGTCTCCTCCCTACTCCACACTCAACTCTCTCACACTCTCTCGCAGCTCATTGATTTCACCACCCAGCACCTCGGATTCCCACTGCGGGTAAGAATCCGCTTGTGGTCAGACAAGCCCAACCATCCACACCCGACTGGTAGCTTTTACCCGCCCCGAAGCGGGTGAAGAATTTATGAGCCGCCGCGGGGCCCACCTGCCAGGGCCAACGAATTAAACTCCCCCCAAGTTCCCTCCCGGGTGGGGCCCACACGGCAGCGGCGACGCGGGTGCCGACAGGGCCAATGGGGGGACGCGGTTGTCCCGGTGGGGCCCGGCGCCCCAGATGAGGCACCCGAGACGAGACACCGTACCGCCACCCTGCCTAACTGTAACGTGCACTTGTCTGATGTTTCATGTCTGGGGCAGACCCAGATTGAAAAATCAATGGGTTTAGTTTTAAAATTACTCTAGTTTACTGTAATCTAGGACTAATTTAACGCCGACCAGATGGGGAGACTGGCGGGCTGGCTGGCTGGCTGGCAGTGGGAGGAGTTTTCTGGTACTGGGCTAGATTCTGTGGCGCCGGCCGGGAGGCGCGGCGAGGCGGTGCTCAATGCGGCGGTGTGTGTGCGCCGGCGGTGAGGTTGCTGGCAATCTGTTTTGGAATTGATGGGGAGGAGAGAGTACTGAGGAGGGCGGCGGGGACGGGTACCTGTAGGGGTGGAGGAGGATGCCCTTGATCTTCTCGGTGCGGAAGACGGGGCGGTCCTCGATGGCGACGCCGTCGTCGCCGCCGTCGCCGGAAAGGTCGTCGCTGAGGTCGACGGCGACCCAGCTCTCGTCGTTGACGGCGCCGATCTGGCCCTCGGTGGCGGCCACGGCCACGCGGTCCATGTCGGCGGAGGACGCCGCGGAGGCCACCGCCGCGGCCCCCGCGCACGCGCACACGGGGAACCCGCACACGCACCCGTGCTTCCCGCCGTTCGCCTGCTGCTGCTCGCCGTTGCGCCGGCCGTCTCCGCCGCCGGGCGCCATAATGCCCGCGCGCCCTGCTGCTCCCCTGTTGTCTCGGCTCCTCCCTCTCGAGGCAAGAGAGAAGAGGCCGGCCCGGGCGGGGGAAGGAAGAATGGGAGGCAAGCGAGCTCTGCTCTGCTAGCTCCTCTGTGCTCTGGGGTGGTGGTGGTGGAGGTAACAGGGGAGGGAGGGAGATAGAGGAGGGGAGAGAGGAGCTCTCCGCTTCTCTAGAGGGGAGGAGAAGGTGGCGCGGGCGCGGGGGGGCTGTGGGAGATGCCGAGTAAAGTACTTGGGGGATATATAGAAATTATGGGCCGGAATTCACGAGCCGAGTGTCGGTCGGGCTTGCGAGGCAAGGCCTATAGGCTAGCTCACCTCCCCTCTGTATTTTTGTACGCGTCTGTACACGTCCCTCTCTCCCTTCACACTCTGTATCTGTGTATGTATGTCCTCACTCAGCTCTGTCACTACGTGTGAGAAGGAGAGAGGAGCTGGAGATGGAATGTGTGGTGACCGAGCTAGCTATGGCAGGGCAAGCTATGGCTCCCCTTGATTTATATGGGAGCCCTGCACAACCTGGTAATCAACAAGCTAAGGGGGAGGGAGGAATCTGTGTGTCTCTGCGTGTGGGGTTGCGAGAAGGTGAGCTGTGTATATGTAGGTGGCAGGCAGGCATTGCGAGATAGAGTAGCTAGCTTGCACACAACACGCAGAGAGGGAGAGGCCATGCCATGAGAGGCCCATATGGGGGGCACCTACCTACCAGGCTGCTTCCGCTAATATTCCGTGTTAACCCATGTGATCCTCCCTGCATAAACCATATTCTCGCCGCATTTCTTTGTTGGCGCGGCTCCCGTATAATCATCGAGAGATATGGTAGTGATTTCGTTCCCCCCTTTCTCATTGGGACACATAATTAACACTGGCCACTAATCAGGGCCGGAGGGGAGGGGAATAGAATAAAGTGACGGTAATGATTAGTTTGTTTCCTACATATATAAATATAGTATATATACATATTTGCATGTTCCCCTTTTTACAAGGCTGATTCGCGCTGTCAAGAATCCATTTCCGTCGAGGTTACCTAGCTACCGTCCTCGCGCCTCCTGATTGGAAGATTCCTTGCGTTCGCCTTTCTATTGCCCCCCATGGCTGGCTCTCTCCAGTAGTCCAGTCCCGGCCGGGCCGACCCGACCCGACCCGTGAAGCAGCACAGAGGAGTGCCTCTCTCTCTCTGCTCCATGGAGCCTTGAACGGAACATGAGCGAGCAGTGCAGGTACTGAGCTCGTACACGCACCGCCATAGCGCCCATCATGAGCTGGGTACAGTACAGAAGCCCTTTCCGGCCGGCCTCGCTCGCGACGACGACGCGGCGCGCATCGATCACGGCACGGCGGCGTGCGAGCCAGCCAGCAGACCCCATCGATTTATTGCAGGGAACGGACGGGGCTCGATCGCTTTATGGGAGAGAGGCAGAGAGCACCCCCGGAGCACTGCCGTGCACGCACGGTCCGGATCCGGAGGCCGCAGCGGGTTAATTCCACGAAAAGTTCCTTGGCCTCTTGGTGTTGGCCTCCAGCACGCCGCCTGCCACGCTCTCTCTGTGTGTGTAGGTTCTTGTTCTGGCTTGGGACCGGAGTAACTCCGGTCACAGAGGCGGCAGAGCAGGAGCAGGCGTTGGATCCCGGCCTGGGCGTTCCAATTCACGCCCCTCTTGTTTGTCCCCTTGCAATCTAATGTACCGAATTGGCTCACGGGGATGCGCCAGAGGTCAAGAACGGAAGAAGAACCTCGCCGCCGGGCCAGCCGGGCGGGTCCCCGATGTCCCGTATGCGTACGTGTATACAGCTTGTCATCGGGCACGTACCGGGCCTCGAATTTCCTCTCGTGACCACGCCCACGCCAACTGATCGATCGAGTAACAACAGTGAGCCACAATCTGCTACCAATACACCGGTGACGACCACGACGACCACGACAGGAGCCACCACGGTCTAGAACTGCGATGACGACGACGACGAGAGCTCAGGTGGTGGCGTGGTGCCAGTATAAAGTAGTAACTGCCCCGTGGCGAGTTGAGTTGGACGTGGCCGGGAGTTACGACGGAGAATGAGCCGCGTACGGACGGTACGAAGGCCGGACGGGCCCGGGAGACGCATGATATGCTTTTGGGGCGGATATGCTGGTGCGTGACCCCTCGTCCCCTCATGGGTAGCGTGACAGAGGAACGAGCGGAGGAGAGCTTGGTGATGGCGCCGCCTGAACTAACGGGGGCCGGGGTGAAACACATGCATGAGGCGTCCACGGCCACACCACACCCCCCGCCGGCCGTGCGTGCGCTTGCATGGCCGTCGCCCACTGGCTGGCTAATCTAGCTAGCTACCAGCGAGATCGAGCCATTTGGTACGACGGCGACGTACGCGATCTCCGGCCCCGTGGCAGCGTCGTCCGTCCGTGCCCGTAGGCACCCATCCGTCCATCTCGCTCGCACCAAGCACGTACGTGCCGCGAGTCTGTGCAGAACTGCAGCAGCGGCTGCTGACGTGGAGGACGGGGGCCATTAAGCTTCTCGCAACCTCTGGTAGTTAATTAGCGAGAGATCGATGGAAGGAAGAGGACGCCGTGTACCGGGCGTCGTAATTTGATCGGCCTCCCCAACAGTTTTCAGGCCGTTCCCTGACCCATCCATCCAATCCATCCCAACTGCAAACGCCGGCACGTTAACCCCCGCCATTAATGCCGCCACGGCCTCCTCTGCTCTCCTCCTCGAGGCCGGGCCGGGCAGGACGCGCGCACGCGAGATCAACGGTCTGTGGTGGAGCAACAAGAAGCTGCCGTCCAAGCAACCGGCGACGGCGACGATGCTGTGATCGGTCGCGGCACAGGCGCTCGTCATCAGCTGTCCGGTTGGCTGGCGGCTGGTACTGATTTGTTGTGAGAGAAAAGTACTACTGGCTGGCTGGTGGCTGGTGGCTGGTATCGATTTGTTATGAGAGAAAAGTACTGCTGGCAGCGAACAAGCGATATGCTCCGATCACCGCCGGGCCCGTCTCCGTCCATGCTGATGAGCTAAACTCTAGCTGAGCTGGACTATTGCTAGGCCGGCCAAAGCCAATTACTACTGCGCGTTGACCCGTCAGTTCTTCAGGGCGTGTGACATGCACGGATTTGTCCACGAACCTAGTAGGCTGCCCCCAAGAAGTGGGCCATCATGGCTAGCTTCTTTCGGAAATTGCGATCCACCTGTTGATGACTGTGGTTGTTGTTGTTTTTTTCAACTCGATACAGTATGGGGGTGTTTAGTTCCCATCCCATTTTGCATTCTGAGGACACTATGCATTCTACGCGCTTTTCAATGTACTTTTTACTCTCTGTGCACGTGGACCGAGACCTGCCCATTCTGCAGAACGCGGCCATTCTGCAGAATGAGCCGGTATCTAAACAGGCCCTATGTAAAATGTTACTGTACCACTCCCTCCCGTTTTTATTTAAATATCGTCTTAAGTTTGTCTTAAGTCAAACTTAGTTAACTTTGACTAATTTTATAAAAAATATAGCAACAACAATACTATCTAACATATGCACTATCAAAATATATTTCATGGTTGTTATAAATATTTTTACTTTATCTATTATCTTAGTATTTGGCCAACAAACGGAGCCTCCACGTTCGCTCTCAAGGTCTAGAAATTCCCACATTAATCGGAGAAAATAAGAAGAACTAAAATTACCCACCACTGCCATTACATAAAATTTAGCCAAAAATACCCTCTTAACTATTTAAAAATTACCACTACTGCCATTACATAAAAAATAGCCTGAAATGTCCATATATATTTTTAAAAACCATCCACCAATGTCATTAGAAAAGTTACGTTCACTCTTAAAACATAGAAATTCCCACGTTAATCAGAGGAAAAAATTACAACTATCGTTACGTAAAAATTAGCCTAAAATAATCCATGTAACTATTTAAAAACTATCCACAATTGTCATTACATAAAATTAGCCTAAAACATCTCTATATCTTTATCATTTTCAAAATCATCCACCAATATCATTACATAAAAATTAACCTAAAATACCACAATACTATTTAAAATAAAAATAAATAAAATATTTGCTTACATAAAGAAAGAATTAACTAGAATACTCATGCTTTATCTAAAAATTCACTCTTAAGACATAGAAATTTCCGCGTTAATCAGAGAAAAAATTGCAACTGTCGTCACGTAAACATTAGCCTAAAATAATCCATGTAACTATTTAAAAATTATCCACAATTATCATTGCATAAAAATTAGCCTAAAACATCTCTATATCTTTATCCTTTTGAAAATCATCCACCAACGTCATTCATAAATATTAACCTAAAATACCGCAATACTATTTAAAATAAAAGTAAATAAAATATTTTCTTACGTAAAGAAAGTATTAACCAAAATACTCATGCTCTCTCTAAAAACTATATACCTTTTTCTTTACTATAAAATTAGTCAATCATTAATTATCCCATCATTGTCACTATAGAAACATAAATATAAAATTCTTTATAGCTGATAAACTGCCAATTTATACCATTAACTAAAAATAACTCCAATCAAAATTATTTAGTCAAAATAAAAATAAAAAAGATGTACATATGGAGTATACCTATAAGAGATTAAACAACAAAGATAATAATAGTCTTAACAAAGAAAAATATTATGACAATACCTGAATTATTTTATCAATAATTTGACATAATGTGTAACAAGAGGACACCAGTAAAAAAAATAAATTTAGGAAAAACAAAAAGAATGTAAAAATAGATATATAGATACTTTAATTATATATACTAGCCACGCAAATGCGCGGGACGTCTCTCTAATTATACTGTATATTCCCTGTATGTGCAGCATCACTATTTCTGTAGTTTGGATTAACAAATTGGTCATGCTTTGGGTCCATGGGGAAGTCGAATTTTATTTTCTAAAAGCTTGGTCAAAGTTGGTCAAGTTTGACTTATGACAAACTTTACGCGAGATGTAAATATCTCCTTTGGCTTAGTGAGATGGAAATTCGGCTTGACGCTTTGTTTGGATATATAAACCTAATCACTTAGTATGATCGAAATGTGAATTGTCGTGGAAAATGAATTAATCTTCCACCCCATCCTTTGCCAACAAATATGGATCGAAGGGAATTAACATGTTTCCGAACAATCATAGTTGTTGCCTTTTTAAAGTTTGAGAACTACACTGGCTAGCTGACGATTCATCTTATCGACATGTGTCAGTAAACGAGCTATTATTACTTGCGAAACAAAGACCGAACAGCTCCTGTCATGACTGGTGATTCGGGATAAGTCGGTAACACCGTGCATGCAATGCATATTCCCCTCGATCGCTTAGTGTACAACTTAGAACATTTTTTTTGTGATTAGCTACTTTCGGGGACGATTGATAATCTAGTTCGGCAATAATTTGCTAGTTACTGCACTCGCGACGCGAATATCCCTATCCCTTATACACATTTTTTTTGTTGTGTGT
>CM014275.1:59321960-59424459 GCA_004135705.1 Alloteropsis semialata
TCGATCGACTGATGGATTGAGCAGGCCAATCCAATTCCGGTTCCAATCGGTCGAGCTGCCTTGTCGGTCTCCAGCCTCCTAGCTCCCTGGTTATTTTCCCCAACAGGGGAAGCTCACCCGCGCGGATTCAACGCCCGACCCGCCATCTCGACGGATCATCAGTAGCTTCAGCCTGGATCGATCGATCCATCCATCCATCCGCTCGATCTCTGGCCGTTGATCTGTTCTTGCAAGTTCAACCCAGGGAGTGATCGATCGGTCGATCAGTGCCCATCCTGCTGCAATCCGTCTGTCCAATCGCCCGGCAGTCAGTCGCGGGTCAAGCTTCAGGGAGAGCTAAGATAAGATAGGTTCAGCTGGGAGAGATGCCCGAAGCGAATAGCATAACTACCATGTCACCTCCATCGGACACTATCCCGACCGTTGGCAAGTACATGTTGCCCGCGAGCCGAGCTTACCAATGCGGTCCGGGATGCCATGTTTTCATCTAATCTCTTGGAGATATGACGTGACATGGTGGTCACAACATGCTTGTTGCCAGTGCCAGTATTGCGCATGCGTATATATATACGGAACGGACAAGCGTATGTGGTGGGGGTCTACAGACATACTACAGCTCTACTCGCCCTGGCCGATTGCTGTACGTATCAGCTTGCATGGTCACTGGTCATTTGGTCCCTCACTACTCCTTGGATACTCTGAGCCTGATGAGACCAAGCTAGCTTGCTCTACGTACGTACGTAGTAGCTTGGACAAGGGGGATCACGGGCGAGCAGTCGGCCTCGCGACCACTGGACTGGAGCCAAAAGGTGGCAGGCTAACCACATATATAGTAGATACGAATCTGAATCTGGCCATCTCTCTGACAGCACGTTTGCAACGGCAACTCGATGGATGGTTGGATATGCATCATCGATAACGGAAAACCGCACACATTTAAAATGCAGCAACAAAACGTCGTTCTGCTGGTGTTTGTTTGGTGCTGTGTGCACGTACCGTTGGTCAACAAAGGAAAGCTAAGGTTGTGTGGTGGTGTCACGTCTCGCTCTCGGAGCGCGAGCGAGCGTGCAAAGCAAGCTCCGCGCGCGGTCCCTTCTGATGGTGGATTTCGACGTGCCCTCCGGATTCAAAGAGACTGTATGCCGTCTGTATGCGCGTCAAGTACACATCAAAGCGTATTTTCCACATCCTCCTCGCACCAAAAAAGGGGATGTTTTCCACATCCTGCTGCTCGCGCCAAAGAACACTACTCTTTGTGGCTCTGTGATTCATGTAGCATGTGAACAAGGCAGAGTAGCTGATCTCACACATACCCNATATCACCCCCGCTGATGTTAAAGGATGGATGATGACCGTGAGTAGATGTACACGGGCCGCACAAATCTGAGTTCGTTGACCGATGAATGGATTGAGAAGACCGAGGCCTTTTTGAATGTAGCATTTGCCAAGGTTAAAGGTGGGGACAGCACGTGGTGTCCGTGCAACAAATGTGGAAACACACGCCGACAAACAAAGGATACCATGGGCAAACATCTTTGCAAGTTTGGATTCACGGCAAACTATACCAGGTGGATCTACCATGGTGAAAACGATCGTGTGCGAGGCGAGGTCGTGAGACAACGCATCGAGAATTATGATGATGATGCCGGGGTAGCGGACATGTTGGATGACTATCATGAAGCACACTTCGATGATGCACCTAGGGAGGAGGAGCCAGAGCCCACCGCAAAGGCGTATTACCAGATGATGGATGCAGCACAGCAACCCCTTCACGGGCATACCAAAGTTTCTCAACTGGATGCCGTTGCGCGCCTCATGGCCGTAAAATCTCAGTTTGGCCTGAGTCGAGACGCTTTCGATTCAATGGTGACTGTTGTTGGCAGCCTGCTTCCGGTGGGTCACATTCTGCCAAAGAGCATGTACGAGGCACAGAAGCTCCTTCGTGCACTTAAGATGCCATATGAGCAGATACACACTTGTCCGAATGGATGCTTGTTATTTAGAAAAGAAAATGCGGAAGCAAAGTACTGTTCAAAGTGTGGTTCCTCTAGGTATTTGGAGGTAGAGTCAGGTGATGGTACTAAGAGGCAGCTCACAATCCCCGTGAAAATCCTACGGTACCTTCCCTTCATACCGAGAATCCAACGACTCTTCATGACAGAGGAATCCGCGAAACAGATGACATGGCACAAGCAAGGCCGTCGATACAATCCTGAGAAGCTGGTACATCCATCCGATGGTGACTCATGGACTAACTTCGATTCAATTCATAGTGACAAAGCTATAGAGGCTCGTAATGTCCGTGTTGCGCTGGCAACAGATGGGTTCAATCCTTACGGAATGACGGCTGCACCGTACACTTGTTGGCCCATGTTCGTTATCCCCCTCAATCTCCCCTCCGGTGTGCTCTTTCAACGACAGAACATATTCTTGTCGTTGATAATTCCAGGGTACCCGGGAAAAAATATGAGTGTGTACATGGAGCCTCTGATTGATGATTTGTTCCGTGCTTGGGAGGAAGGGGTATGGACATACGACCGAGCTACAAAGACAAACTTCAAAATGTATGTTTGGTTCCACTACTCTCTGCATGACCTGCCGGCGTATGCGTTGTTCTGTGGGTGGTGTGTTCATGGCAAGTTCCCTGTCCAATATGCAAGGCAGCTCTGAAGTTCATTTGGTTGGTGAAAGGTGGCAAGTATTCGTGTTTTGACAAACATCGACAGTTTCTCCCTCTTGACCATCCATTCAGACGAGACACCAAGAACTTTACGAAAGGCGTCGTTGTTAAAGACCCTCCACCAGCAATGTTGACAGGTGTGGATGTTCGTGCTCAGCTAGATGCGCTCGTGGTCAATGAAGAAGGTGGTTTTGTCGGATATGGTGAGCAACATGCCTGGACTCATAAGTTGGGCTTGTGGAGGCTTCCCTATATGGAAGACCTTCTTCTGCCACATAACATTGATATGATGCACACAGAAAAGAATCTCGGTGAGGCACTTTTTGGTACAATCATGGACATGGTTGATAAGACAAAGGACAATGTTAAGGGTAGAGTGGATCAGGCGAGGTTATGCGATAGGCCAAAGCTAGACATACCGCCTCCCAAAGACGGCAAGTCATGGAGAAAGCCTAAGGCCGATTTCGTCCTGTCGAGGCCTCAAAGGAGGGAAGTTCTAGAATGGTTTCAAACGTTAATGTTTCCCGATGGCTATGCAGCGAATCTAAAGAGGGGAGTGAACTTATCTACTATGCGAATCAACGGGCTCCGTTGGAGAATGAGTATGAAAATTTTGACAACCGTGATAGTGATGACGAGACTTATGATCCAGTGAATCCCAACCACGATGATTATTTCTAATACATGTACGTTCCGCATTTATTATTTGCAATGCCATGTTATTTCCAATTTATGATTTGTTCAATTGCATTTATTTCTAAGTACATTTTGTTTATCTGTACTGATTGATTTTCTCTTTGTAATTGCAGATGGTGGGCGGTGTCACCAAGTCGTTAGCGGGGATTTTGAGACGGCTTCCCGGTGCAGGTGGAGGGTCCTCTGCCGGTGAGGGGTCCAGCAGGGGGACGGGTGGAGGCAAGGGTCGGGGGAAGGGTGGAGGCAGGGGTCGGGGGAGACAGGGTGGAGGCAGGGGGCGAGGGAGGCAGGCTCCAGCACCGTCTCCTGAGGCAGACTCGGAGTCTGAGTCTAAGGACGAGGTTACACCTACACCGGAGGCGGCCTCTCCCGACCACGTCGTGGCACAGGATGGCCCGGACCAGGAGTGGCAGCAGGGGGAGGATTCTGCGGAGGAGGAGGAGGAGGAGGGCGGAGGAGGAGGAGGAGGAGGAGGAGGAGTCGCAGCCATTTGGTTAAGAGGTCCCTCACAGCTTCCCCAGCGACCCATACCGTTTGAGAGGCGGCCGATGATTCGGCCCATCGCTCCTAGGTAATATGGTTTATATTTGATCGTAACATTTTCATTTCATATTGTTATAACTTGATTGCAAACTTAAAATTTCTCTTAATCACTTATGCAGGAGTTGGATTATGGTCGCTCCTGGGGTTCACGACCGCCATGTCAACGGGATCCTGGGTGGTTTGTGCAGGTTGCACTTCCCAGGCTTCGTTGACAGAGGCGGAAGACAAGAGCCAGCCTACATGTTTGACCACTACATGGCCTTCCCCGACTCGATGGATCGGGACAACAGGATATTCCAGAACAAGGCGGCTCGTGTCACGGGCGAGCTGTGGGTAAGTCTTCCTCGCACTACATTGCTTAATTCGTTGCACATTCATTGGATATTTTCTTAAAATATTGAATGTCTACATCGCGTCTGTATGCAGGATTTCTACAGATGCGAACCGGGCTACGAGCAAGCGGCAAATGAGACGGCTCACAGAGCATGTTTCAAGCTTGTGAAGGACATGCACTACGAGGCACGCGTCCAGTCCGTCATCGTGTACTACGCTACATTTCTCCAACAGAAGTGCTCTAAAGCTGAAGCTCGAAACATTAGGCTCACCCGGGAACAATACTTGCAGGTACATATAGAAATTCAATACAAAACATTTAATTTGTTATTCTCATGTCCTAACCTTGATGATGTGTAGGCTCCTGTATGGTGGTGTGCACAACATCGGCAGTGCTGGGAGATCATTGTCGACAAGTGGTTGTCGGAGGAGTGGGTCCAACAGCACGAAGCTTGCCGGGAGCGGCGTTTGCTGATGCCGGGTATACCACACCATCAGGGCAACCTTAGCCTGCCTCTGTACGCGTCTAGATGGGTAAGAGATTCCATATCTTCATTAATATACTCAGTTGTCCATAATTTCTAATTACGTCGATCATTTTTTTTTGCAGTCGGGGGCCCATGGTGGTGAGTCTTGCTCGACGTTCAAGGCGTATGCTTTGTCCCACAAGGGCAAGGCGACGTCCGACGTCAACTACAACCCGGACGACCCGCCCTCGGCGTACAGCAATGCAAGCATCCACAGCCGCCTCAATGACTACACATCGATGGCAAGAGAGATCCGCGGGCCAGAGTTCGATGTTGTCAACGAGAACCTCGATGGAGAAGTTGTCATGACGATGGGAGGAGGAAAGAAGCATGGACGCTTCTATATGGGTGACGGTTGCATCGACACGGCCAGTACTCCTACGCTTAACCAGATTAAAGCTAGGAGTACGGACTCCAGCCCCGCCATACGACCAAGGCCGACCGTAGCCCAGCACCAGATACAGGAGCTCCAGGTTGTTTCTGTTCTATTGATCGTTCATTGATATTTAAATACGTTTGATTTTCATTCTAACATTTGGATATTATATTGTAGACCCAGATGCAGCAGATGTTAGAAGAGAGGTTGGCGGCCCAGCGGCAGCAGTTAGAGGCCGATTTCCAGATGTCCATCGGTAGCGTGCAATCCCAGCATGCATGGCATGGCGCTACACTTCATTTCTAGCAGCAGCGGCGGCGGCGGTACAGTACTGTACGGGGACCGATGGGATCGAATCGATCCCTTGCATTATTGCTTGATCGGATACGGATACCTTCCATGCTTGGAAAGGCAGGAACCAATAGCGTGCACGTGACAGCAGCAGATCGACCAGCAGTGTGCACCACACCAGTGGCACTCATCCTCCCGGGTTTGCGCGCACGATCAGAGATGGGGCGCTAGACCCCCGGGTTCGCGCAGAGACGACGACAGCTAGCGTAGCGGTGAAACCCAGGCCCGGCCGGCCGGCGGCGGCGGTCAGCGGAGCCTCTGTTGGCAATCAATCGCCTGTCGCCCGCCGGCGGCCGGCCAGTGCGCCCGCGGCAGCGAGGCATGGGTGGCCCTCTGCCCCAGTGCCCACGGTTCCGGCCTCCGGGAGTCCGGGTTCGGCTCTCGGTCTCGGCTCTCCCGTGTCGTGTCGGTGTCGGTGTCGCGGCTGGCTGGCGCGAGGCGACCGTTGGGGCTGCGGGCCTGGGGCGCAGCGCGGCGCGCGTGCACAGCGCGGTCCTGCGGCTGCCAGTGCCAGGGGCCAGGCCGTGTCGCGGGCGGTGCGCGCGCGCGCGCGGCGAGGCTTTGGAGCGTTGCGGTGGCGTGCGCGTCGGGGTTGGTCGCGTCGCTTGCCTGGTTCTGGTTGGTTGGTTGGTGCCAGGATGGAATGGAAGGGAAGCTTCCAATTCCAAGCTTGGCATCTCCCGCCCGCCCCGGCGCTGGCTGGCTGGTTCCCACCGCCACAGCCTTTCTCACGCGCGCATGTGCGGAACATGGTTTCGAACCCAACCGAAGCATCTCCCTCACTCCACTGCCGGGCCCCGCGCTCCCTCACTGCTCTGCTTTCTCACTCTCGTCTAGCCCAGCCCAGCTGCCGCTCAATGATTCCATTCCTTTCGCTCTCACGTTCACGTACGTATTAGCCCCAGAAAAAGGAAGGAAATCTCTTGTGTGGCCGGAGCTCCATGATTGGCCCCTCTCTCCGCTGCATGAACGCATGATTCGCGAGTGAGGTGGATTTCGATTTCAACCCGGTGTTGACCGCGCTCTCCTTTTCTTTCTTCTCCCTGACAGCAAAAGCTAGCAGGCCACCGCAGCTGCAGAGAGGATCCGGCTCAACAGCGACGCGCCAGCCAACCAACCCCGGCGGGGCCCCGCCGCAGTCACCACAATCTCTCTTTTTTTCCCGAATAAAATAAATAATTAAATGAAATCGGCTGGGCGTGCGATGTGTGAGCTCCATCGCTCGACGGGCATGTCTCCTCCGACCTCCGGCCCTGTGCCCGTGTCGGCCGCGCCGGACCAGGGAGCCACAAAAATAAAATCAAACAACGAATAAATAAATGCGTAAAGCGAAGTATGGTCTGAAACGTGATCGTGTATGCCACCGCGTGTCGGATTAAGGTCTCTCCAACGTGCTGGAAATGGCGTTCATGCGCTCCGTGCCCCCCCTCCATGCAAGAGTTTACAAGAAAATAACAAAGATTCATCAGGGAGGCACGTCACTTATTCATTTGTTTAGTTTCGCTTTGCATCAATGCGCACAATGTTTTTTTTTTCCTTTTCTCCTTGTCGAGAGTATGAAGAAGAAGAAGAAGATGATGATACAATGGTTTGCCGTGATTGAACGGACGATACACATGTTGTATGGTCCCTGCGCTCCGTCCGATCGGTTTAGCAGAACAAAACGTCCACAATTTGCGCTTTGCATAGTGCTATTCTCGACACGAGCTAATTACCTAAGCTTACAATGCCAGCGTGCGTGAACCAGAGAGAGACTGCTAACCTCTGCCCCTCCAGCCCTTCCTCTGTACCACTCACAAACCAGCCAAAAAATGAATGGAGGCTTGCGAATCTGCACAAATAATCCCCGGCAATCTCACTAATTTCATCCCCTCGCATCACTAAAACTCACAAAATTGAAGTTAATTTAGAAGTTTTCACCACGCGTTGTGGTTAGGGCACATCTAATACGAAAGTTGAACACAGGGGCATACTACTTTGCTATGCATTAGCCTTTGTTAATTAGTTTCTTGAAATAAAACCAAAGTCCACTTAAGTCCATAATCTAAGTGGGGGCATATGCCACCGCTAAACTAAGTTTTCTTTGGGTTAGCTATCATACCACAACCACGACATTACAAAATAATCAACTATCGACAATCTAGACTTGTACAACTTACGCCACAAAAAAGTTCTAGCTAATTCGCCCTAAAAAAAGTTCTAGCTAGAGTCTTATGTTAAGGCATTGTTTGAAATTTTGATAATTTCGATGAGACCGAAAAACAGGTGAAAACGAAAGTTTATAACAAAATGCATGTTCGGAGCTTGACACATCGATGAAAACTTACATAGGGTTGCAAATGCATCTAAAATACGGGCATTTCTCCACGTAGGGTTTACAAAAGAAATGGATCATGAGACGCGCACGTCCCTTTTCATATATATTTTGTTCTTTGTTTTTTTGACGGTATGATCATGTAATGCTTTGTTGCCATCGAACAGACAGACATCCTGATCAGGAAGTTTTCATGAAATAAAACCAAAGTTCACCGAAATCCATAATCTAATTGGAGGCATATGCCCCCACTAGACTAAGTTTTTTTTGAGGGGAAGGAGGGGGGGGGGTGGTGTTAGCTAGCAAACCACAATCATGACAATGCACAATAAACAATTATCGACAATCTGTACTTGTACAGTTTCCGTTACAAAAGAAGTTCTAGCTAGCTTCTTCGACGAGACCGAAAAATAGGTGAAAACAAAAGTGCAGAACAACATGTGTATTTGGAAGCTTGACAACATTGAAAAAACTTATATATGGTTTGCAAACGTCCCTGAAACACGGGCATTCCTCCATACAGCGCTTACCAAAAAAAAAAAGAAAAAGAAAGGTCACGAGACGTATGCCACTTTTCATATATATATTTTTGCTCTTTGTTGTCGGTGACGATATGATCATGTAATGTTTTGTTTGCCATCGAATAGGTAGACATCCTGATTGGAAAGGTTACTGTGATCCACCAGATCAGCATAGCAGCCAAACCGTGAACGATTTGCGCCTCGCATAGTGTGAGTCCTGACCCTGCCTGTTCGCTCCCAATTCAAGCGCGTGAGTCGCAGAGATTGCTCACCTCAGGTTTGCCCCTCTTATCTGCACACTCATCAGAAACCAGAGGCGCACACCGATCGACGACCCCTGCTGGAGTACGTGTTGGCTGCGCACAGATCCTTTACGTCGCCGTAATCGACCATGCACGTGGCAGCACTACCTACTTAACAAGATTTTTTTTCACTGCGTTGTTCTTTGCACTACTACGGCGGTACGGCCAAAACTATTCAAACACCTGCAGGCCATCAGACCAGCATGCACGGCGTGCAGAATAATCTACTGTGAGCAATCAGCACTTGCGCAACTCCTGTCACAAAAGAAGCTCTTTATAGGCAGCTTCTTCTTGTGTTCAGGGGCATGTGAATCACGCGAGCACGCGCTCGGCTCGACCCCCGTGCTGATCTTCTACCGCACGCGCTGAGAACAAAAACAATGAGCGCTATAGCAAAGGACGAAGGCATGCATGATCAGAAGCTTGGGGGAAAAAAAAAACTGACACCGCTATATCTTGTATACGGTTACACTCGTTACTGTACCACCAATCCGTCATATCTTACGCGTACTGCTACATCTCCCTTCTCCACTGACAAAAAATCTCAGCACGCACACGTATCCTGCTTTGCACAAGTGCCACTTGTAAATGACCACGCTATATATATTACTCGAAAGGTTTTGAGTTTTGACCACTGTTGCATGCACTTCCAGCCACTAATCAAAGCACTACCTGGCAAAAAGCAAAGTTCAGAATCTGCAACACAAACCATGAGCTGATTAGTTTATGGTTACTGCAGTATCTGCACACTGAGTCACTGACAGCCCTTTTTCCAGCTTAGGTCACCGGATCTTCCCAGTATCCTGCATGTCTATCACGGTTGGAGCAGAGCAACAGTCATTGTAAAGTGTAAACGACCATGGTAGCCACAGAAACAGCATCGCATCTGGTGCCTGTTAGCTACGCCCTACGCACAAACAAGAGCAGCTTGCTAGCTCGACATTCCGTCAGGGCTCAATGCCTCAATCATGAGCCAAAAGTACTCACTCCATCAGCAGATACTTCACTGATCGATGCACTGCCCCCCATCATTAGCAGAAACCAAAACACAAGCCGTGAACGCATGATTAAACTAGGCCAATAATGCGGAGACGCAGAGCACGCGCCCGGCCTCCCCACAGAAAAATGATTTGGTTAGTTGTTTGTTCGTGTTCAACAGCGCTGCCGGCCGGCCGCTCATAAGATATCGCTAACACTGACGCTACGGCTGCATGACAGCCACTGCACTGCACATCACTCCCCCAGACAGCTCCGTGGCCCCTGTGGGCCCTTGTTCCGCAAGCGAGACGCCCCAGCTACCGCAACCGCAACTGGTGAGGTTCTGGAGTCCTGCCAATGCCGATCGATGCTAATGCAATGAACCGGACAGATGCCCAGAAGATATCCTTCTCAATAATACATGCAAATATGCAATTGAAGAGAAGCACAAGCAAGTGTTTGTACAGTACAAGGGAACAAAAAATCTAACCACCGATTAGTTCAGCGTCGATACATACAGTGACAACCAGCTCCCTGAAAAGCCAAGAGAGACATGAAAGGCCGTGTCTGGAACGGAGGAATTTCAGTTTCAAAAGAGTTTCGACTTTAACAATACCCTTTTCGTATAATTCGTACCGAAATCATTCCTGCATTCCAAACACGCCTGCTGCAGTGGAGGAACTGATGAAAACCTAAGGACCACTGCTTTCATGTGCTTCAGACTCTTCCCTGATTCTTAAACCCTTTGTAAACCTATCAAGATGTCTTAAACAACCGGAAGCAGGTACTAATTTAGTCCAGGCGATGAAGGCGCCAATGATTAGGCGCCCAATTACTGCACCAACCGGCTACTAATAATCTAGTAGTAATCTACATGCATTAGGGGCCTTAGGGTCCGGCGCAACAGAACAAGATCTGCCAGGTCGCGAGATGTGGAGAAGGCATGTTACATCGGCGCACAGCTCCAACCATGGCTACTTTGATGGAGCCACACCCAACAGAAACCATTAATATAAATCATCCCATTTTTATTTCTCTCCTCCCATTTTTAATAAAGGAAAATCAGCACCATTTAATTCAGTGTCCCCTGTGATATTCTCCGGAGAATAAGAATAAGAGATGCATGGCCCCGTACGTGTCCTAGTAAGGATTAATAAAAAAGATATCATGAGAAAAATTATACAATAAAATAGGAAAAAAATCAGCTAGTTGGGTGATTGAGGGGGAGAAAACAAACTGGGGATGCCCATCACACTTGTGCCCATGGGCCCCATCCCCCCATCACATTTGGCCATGGACCAGCCAGCGTACTGGGACACTTGAGCTACTGCTCTCTACTGTACCGCGACATCACTTGGACGGCCAGTGAGAGCGAGCCATGGCTTCCATCCATGTCCTCTCCTTCCTGGGACACACACATGCCCATCGCAGTTACACCTGCAACCGGCCATTGCCATGGTGTATTGGTGTCTAATGGCCTGCTGCTCGGTGTCTCGCCAGAATCTTCACCGTGTCCTCTTCTAACCATTTACAGCTCTGAAGAACTGAATGAAGCTCCTACACTGAAGCTTGGGTGCTTGCATGTGACCCGGAGAATGGAGGTGTTTTTATGTGCATACAATACAATCATGTGCACTAGCTCCAATTGGGCAGCCTAGATTCGCATAGCGAAAGGTACAAGGCAAGGGAGCCCTAGCCAAAGGGGGGCCCTGGAACTGGAAGCTTGTGCCACTGCCCAGCTCACCACCATTGGTCGCATACAGGGACAGGCATGCAGTACACTACATACAGCACAACATACAGACATTGCAACAACACCATGCCACATCACATATATACCATTGCCGTACCAGCTAGGTACATTGTGGGTGCACCATCCATCCATCCTCACCTCCATTGTCGCGAACTCGGCACGGGCAAGAGCTGCAGATCAACAACCTAGACCGGTCTCACCGAAATTCAGCCGCGCCGAAACTCAGATATCCTATGATCCTGGGTGCAGCTGAATGCCAGATTTCATGAGCTCCAATAATCCATCGATGCACCGACTGATGTGTTGTTTTAGTTGAGCGTCTCCAAAGGGAGATTCAATTCAATGCCCTCACATGGCCTTGTACAGAATGATTAGTAGCTGGCTTCTGTATGATGGTACGCAACCCCGGCAAGTGTATGAATGGGCGCCAGTTTCTGAATCTGCACGCATGGATGGGAGAGACTCCATGATTTCAGGTTGGGTACTGCAGTGGTCCATCTGAATGCCAGTGTACACGTACTGCAAGGTTTAACCTGCTCTTGTCTTGGACCGGATCTGACGGTGTACATTGAATCTGATTGCCCGGCAGGAACGGTACATTTTCGACAATGGGAGCAGAAACAGTGTCACAAGAACTCATTTTCGACAATGAGTTGTTTGGGGTAGTTGATGATAGAGCATCTCACAACATTCCATTGGCTGTCAACTGTCAGTCTAACAGACCAGACATACCATGTATTGAGCAATCAGGTCTGCACATGCCAGGAGTATCTTTCAGTTTTCAGAAAGATGCAGACGGAGCATTCTGAAGTTCAGCCAAGACCAGCATGGGAAACTTACCAGAACAACCCAGAGGTAGCTGAAAAGAATATTCAATTCAGGCATTAGCATGTTCTAAACTCGACAGCGAACGGGTTATGTCGATAATAATTAGATGAATCTGACATGCAGCTACAAGGGAGAGCAGGTAGAACCGGTGATACGAAGCACAAATACGGGAGTCTATCTGTTGCACAACGTTCAGCTAACTCAAATCTAAGGTTCTAGTCCTACAGCACTTAAAAGGGTTAGTAGATATCTCAGGACCATTCCTCTTTACTATACACGCGCGCACAAAGATTGCCAGGATTAACGGCTAACGCGCGTCTCCGCAGCAGCAGCACTTGAAGCAGCTCCTGCAGGAGCAGCAGCTTCCGCAGGAGAAGCAGGTAGGGCAGCACCTGAAAAAACGGAATGTGAAGCAGTTCCTCAGCCCGCAGCAGCCACAGCTGAAGTTGCAGCTGGGGCAGGTTGGCTTGCGGACTCGAATGCGGCAGCAGCAGTTAGTGGTGAAGGTTGTCGTCGTAGCGGTGTTCACCCGGTGGGCCTTCTTTCGGGGCTGGAGGGACTGCCTAATCTTCTTGAGACGAATTTTTGTTGTGATGGTCTCCATTTCACGGATGAAACGGGAGAGGTGCCGGATGAAGTCAGGGTACAGCTCCAGGTTGCAGTGACCTCCCCCTTTAATCCAGAGTGGATCATAAGGCTCCCGTGCCAGTTTCCACAGCTCCTTACCATGTGACCAGTTCACAATATCGTCATCTGTCCCCTGCAAACATTAACCGGTATAGTTTAGATAACATATTCTGAAGTTTAGAATGCAGAAAAACCATACACCATTTCCATAAAAGATATAGATGAATGCGCATGTATATTTCAGTCACAGCTTACACAGGAAATGGCTTCATCTTTTCATGATTGTTCTCATAGGGTCTAGGAAAATCATGTCATACAGATCACCAAAAATTGATATCCATCCGTTGCACAAGTGATCTAGGTAAAACTGAAAATGCCTATGATCTGAGTAACTAATGCTGACACCAACCAAATATATTAAAACTGTAAATTAGCTAAGAGCAATTCATATGAACTATGTCAGACAAGCTGAGACAGTTTTATTGTAAGAGGCTGTAAACTGGTGGCTTTCAGGCGCTACGATTTGGTCTGTCATGTTATGAGATCAATGGCTAGGAGTATGCACTTCCAGGAAGCAACAAACAACTAGACTAAGCTGTACATTTCTGGCCCAAAATTTGCACAAGGCCTGTGCAAATTTTGGGCCAGAAAAATCCTGATATTTTGGGCCTACAGGCTTGACATGGCTATAAATTTGGATGGGCTCAGCCATGACAGCAAAGCTGTACAGTATGGCATTATGAACAGTGAAAGGCCAACCACCAGCCAGGCCAGGACTGCCAATGTCCAATTATTCTTTGGGTTACCAGGCTGAATCAAGTCAATGAGGTCCTACCAGGAGGTACATGTGCACAACTTGCACACTGGGAACTATAACTGCTAGTGACGTCCCAGCCCATAAAAAGCCACTGAGTTCAATGGACATAACCTTTGGTTAGCCGAGACAATGAAGACTTTGTTTCTGGCCTTCATAGTTCTGCTGTTTTCCCTTCTAACTACTTTCCTGGCTTCTAGTAAAAGCTGGGCTACATATAAAATGTTTGGTTTAACGAAAATCTTGAGAAGCTAGGAATTGGCAACAAGGATGATGAACTGTCGTACCAGGAGTCACAAGACTTAAAGTAGAGAATCCAATCAAAGAGATTCCAGACATCAAATGGATTTTCTTCTACACACAATTTTCTTGTTCATCATATTTGATTCCTAGCCTAGAATTCAATAGAACATTTAGACATGACGTCCGTTTTTCTACTAATGTATTTTGATGCCGTGTTGAACTAGTGTGTAATGTATAATGGCATGAAAACATAATTCAATACTACTACTACCAGAAATTGCATTACTGCTCCAATACACACACCGTAAAAAGTGGTAAATGTTCCAAAACATGACACGTACGAAACAAGTGCGTGATAGTTGAAATACACTGCAACTTGCTCAATCAGACAGCAAGTAATGAAGTAAATAGACAAAGGCTAGATACCATATTGCTAGAGAACACTTACATGAATAACGAGCACTGGGCATTTGACCTTTTTTATTTTCTTGACATTCTGCAGAAATAGGTTTGACTAGACATTAGTAAAAGCTAACCCTAAAGGCATAGGAGGTGTAGAATTAGATAAGAGAATCACTTGTATTTACTTTGTAAATGTCAAAGCAGAAAGTAAAGTTCACATGGCAAACAACACGGAGGCCTGACAGTATAGCACTGTGGAGAACAACTCCGCGCAATCTAGGCAGACGGGAGGCCAAATGTAATGTTGGCCCACTGCCCACAGATTGTCCATACAAGATAATGTCTTCCTGACTGATCCCATACTCAGTTTCTAAGCATTGGTATACTGCTTCAATGTCAGCATATGTATTCTCTTCGGTTGGCTGCATTCCAATTAACAAACATAAGACTCATTCCCCCAAAATGTATTCCTTCAGAAAGGATGCAAGCATATGATAAGTATGAATACCAGGCACCTGGCAGCAATATAAACTGATTAACTGAACATGATGTCTGACTAAGCTCAAATCCACATATATCAGCCATCTAGTATCCACAATAAATTTCAAATTCTACGTAAATATTCATAATTATGGAATTATAATTGCACTGATTACATAAAGATTAAAATTACAGAACAGAGACACGAAAAGAACATGCCTCCAATTTGCTTATCTACTTCTAAAATTTCAGGAATGGGGTACCATTAGGTCAGAAGTTAAAAAAACTCAAATTCAGTTTTACGAATAAATAGTAGCATGGAAATTTTCTTAAAATGATTTTTTGCATTGAATTGGAATGACATGCTGGGTCCACATCCCATGTTCCCGGAACTTGCACAATCATGCCACATCAGTGAGATTTAGTTTGGAACTCATGGAATCTGCAGGAAGACCTGAATGGAATAAACTGCCCATACATCTAGTTCCAAAAAAGCTAATTCTTAAACTGCAGACTGAAATTTCAAAATGGCATGCATGGCTGAAAGCAAAAGGGTTTGAATCTTAAAATATGCTGATCATTGCTATCTCCGAGCAGCTTTTTAAGATACATTGGCCATGCTGTGCCAGAAGTGCACCAGTCAGGCATGGGGCAAACCACTTCACATGTAGGCATATGAACTACGTTCTTGGAATTTGAAACACAAACCACATTTCTCGAGGTATCTAGCATGGCACCTTAGAATCTTGAGACTGAATCGTGAAAAACTGCAAACTTTGTAGTTAGGTACACAAGATAATTTTCTATCTGTGTTAGTCGGGAAAGGCCACTGAGATTGGCAGGTGTTTAAAAACAGCCAATCAGCCATTCACCACCACTTTTAGGCCCCGTTTGGCAGAGTTCCCAGAGCTGATTCTCGGCTGAATCCAGCAGGAGCTCTACCAAACGGTTTTTCAAAGAGAAGTGATTCTCAGCTGATTCTGTGAAGTGATTCTCTGAAATAAACTAAAGGGCTAGGAGCTGAAAAAAGTAGCTTCTCCTGATTCTGTGAAGTGATTCTCCACCCTGATTTTGATAGTTTTTGGTAGAGAATCAAAGAGAATCACTTTCAGCCACAGAAACACTTCTCTTAGAGAATCAGCTCCCATAGAGAATCAGAATCAGGTGAAGCTCTACCAAACAGGCCCTTAACTCATCAGCGATGTGTCGATGGTGCAACCTAACACTTGGTAAATAAGTTCCTTACCTTGCCAGTAGATGCTCCATAGCCAGAATAGTCATATCTGCAATTACAGAAGTAGACAGTAAATCACATCAGGCATGCTCTACACTGCAAACTTCATAGCTACCTTAAGAACACACTGATGAAACCGAAAACACAACTCATCTTCTGAAATAAAAAAAACTGATGCAGTTATAGTTGAAGAATGATGACGCACTCACTTGGGCCGATGATACATTGATATGCATTATTTTCAACAACAGAAAAGCTTAAAAGTTAACATTTTTACTTGGTAGCCATTCACCACAGTACCGCATACGCGGCCATGTCAACTGAATCTTCTACTGATATCACAATCCACATTTGGAACAAGAATGGCAGGAGGACTGAAGAACACATCTTAATTCATTCTCAAGACTCTGGAAAATTCTGAAAACACTGAAAATCCCTAGGGAAAAACTAGAATAAGTACACTCCAAATCTCCCTGCTCCAGTAACTGCCTGCTTCCGTCACCCTCGACATGGTACATGAAACTGATTTATGCAATGCGGCATCAGTAATTTAATTTCACACGCAACATCACTAAAAATAGAGTTCCTTCTTCAATAGCCCTATCGAGCCCCCTGGAAATTCGGAAAATAGAAAGGAAAGCATATCTGGCACAGCATCCTAGCAAGGAACATATTAACATTTAAAGTACACTTTCCTAAACAGATCAAGGAGCATAGCATTTTTTTTAAGGAAAGAAGCAAAGCGGCAGAGGCAGCAGAATAAATGCAACATAACAAAGGGGAAAAAAACTGCAAAGATCACAGAGATGGCCAGGAAGTATAATGCACCACTAACCCCATCAGATTGACCTTGAGATTGACCTTGAGCTGCACGAAGAGGTCGTAGAGCTGGCCGAGGTCGGCGGCGTTGCCGTGCGAGTAGAGCAGGGTGAGCCGTGCGCAGGGGTTCCTGAAGTAGAAGGCCACCACCTTGTTCCCCCTCGTGGTGTCGACGAGCAGCACGTCGAGGGCGTTGTCCCGCGGCACGCCGGAGGCGACGAGGCGGCCGGTGGCCTCGTCCTTCCGGACGGCGTACGTCGCCGGCTCCGGCGGGAAGAAGGCGAACCGCGCCGCGAGACTGGACACCGAGCACCCCGAAAGCATCGGAGGCAGCGCTCACTCATCGACAGGCGGCAATGCGGCTGCTCGGAAGAGGACGCCCCTCTCCTCTCCTCCCTGCTCCCCTCCTCTCCGGCTGCTGCTCCCTTGGCTCAGATGGATCGAGCTAGGTCGGGAGCGATCAAATAGGACGAGGCGGTTTTGGATTTTTTTTTTCTGGAGTCACGACGGATTTGAGGCACCTTTTGGCCCTTCCTTGGCCGAAATCGGCTCCAAGGAACAAACTTTGGGGGAAATCTTTCGGCGAGTAACCTAACGGAAGCACAAAAATGCCGTTTCTTGAATCGACTGGATCTCTGCAACGGACCGCAGCAAGAAACAGAGCACCTTTTCCCCCTTCCTCCTCGGCGTGACAAAGAAATCCTCCCTGATCAGAAATCAAAGAAACAAGGTCAATCCACCGGGCACCGGGTGATTGATCACGAACATCTCCGAAATCTCAGCAAGGAGAAAACGATTGAGAAACATCGAAGGGGCGGATTTATACAGCGCCAATCATACAGGGGAGGGGGGTTTTGGGGAGGGTTTAGCGCAGCGGGTTTACCAGTGTGAAAAACGAGCAGGACGAAGCGAAGCAGCAGGAGGCGAGGAGGACTGGAGGAGCAACCGCTGCGCAGCACAGTACACGGCCAGCAAGCAGCAGCTGCACGGCGCAGCACTAGAGCTCGCTCAGCGGCCTCAGCCACGCACGCTGCTCGCTGCCATTTATTACTCACTGGCACACACCCTCAGAGGCGAGCGAGAAAGGAGAGAGGGAGAGGGGGAGAGGGAGAGGGAGAGAGAGAGAGAGAGAGGAGATGCGGCTGTGTGCAGCGTGCGTGCAGCAGGGGGTGCGCGCGTGTAGGGAGGGGCAGCAGATGAAGCTGGAACAGGCATCAGAAAGTGCAGGGGATCCCCCACGCCTTTGCAAAAGATGTGTTCTTGCTCGCATGTGTGTCCTCGCCGCGCCAGCAATCTGCTTGCTCACCCCCACCCGGTTTCCCAGCCGCGCGCACGGACGGACGGACGGACGGCACCAGGCCAGCAGCGTGGCGGCGTTCAGCCGCCGCTACAGTGCCGCGTGTGGCTCCCGCCGACCGAGGAACCGGGGACCGTCGTCTGATCGTGGTACCAGACGCGCGGATGTGGCCGCACGGAGGAGGAGGGTATGGGGACTGGAGTGTTCGCTGGGGCGTGCTGTCGTCTCCTCCGGGATTGCGCGAGGACGTTGGACAATTGAGACGGTTCTTCGTGCTGGAATTCGGTTGGAATTAGCTGCGGATTGTTGCTGTGTGTTGGTGTGATTCTTGTAATTATTATCATATATATTTTTTTGTGTCGAGTCTGATTTTTTTTTAAAAAACGTGATGATTCTCGTGTCGAAATCTCGTTTGTGTTCTTGCCTTCTTGGGCCAGTGCTAGCGTGTTATCTGTGCCACGGTTGGCAAGCCAGCGGATCACGTGTCACTTGTAATTTGTGAGTAATTAGCATCTTCAAGGGTGCCCAATAAACAATTTCAATAACTAATTTTAGGAACAAAAGTAAAAAGCAGCACTCCAACAGTAGCCCAATCTTGGTCTCGATTTTTTGGCGTGCCCAAAACAGAGCTATTCTGAGCTAAAATTTCCCCTCTGCTCCGCGCTCCCAATCCACGAATTTTCCTGGAGATGTGATTTTTTTTGTCCGATCTTTTTTTTTGCTCGACGATTTTTCCCCGCGCGACAATTTCTCTTTTTTCCACGTAATTCTTTTGTTTTCTCCACTTGTATCCTTTTCCTTTTTTTCCAACTTTTGTTTCATATGGAGTTTTTTCACGTATATTTTTTAGCGTCACTTTTTGTTCTTATTTCTCAAACTTTTTTGTCGGTTATAATTTACTCGTATGGTTATGCAATAGATTGGTGAAAAATAGACCCAGATATTGATAATGATGTAGAAACAATTAAATTCTTTAATCCTGTTTTTGGGCACTATTGGAGAAGGAGGTTGTTTCGGCTCTCAATACTTTTTGGCAAGGTCCCAAAACTAACATTTTAGGACCTTATTTTTTAGACACTCATGGAGATGCTCGGTTCTTGACGTGAGAAGACGATTTTATTATCTTTTGTTGGATCCGTCGTATTTCTTATGATATTCTTTTTTGATTGGCAATTCATCATATAAAAAAATGTAAAAATAGCATACTTCTTGATAATATCACGAATTCACGACCAGTCGATTCCGTTGATTCACTATGTAAAAATAGCTCCTGAGATTTCTACAAGTTTTTTAAAATCAAGTAAAGCTGATTGCACGGATCCAATGCCTACCCGTTGTAGTTACGACACTCTCTACTATAACCATATCAACTTGATCTATATTGTTCATCTTTTTTTTTGAAATTATATTGTTCATCTTATTAATTTCTCCATATAAGATCATATAAAAGGGAAGACATATGAAAAGGAGAAAATTTGGCACCTCTCCTTCTAGCTTCATCCATAAGAGATCAGCTGCATGTGCTGATATAGCATGACCCTAAGCTGCATGTGCTGATATAGCATCTACACTAATAAAAAAGAATCAATAGGCTGGCATAGGCTGTATGCATGCTTTTGGCAAAAAACAAGGAGCTCTGTTTAAACTAGGGGGTTAAGGTCACATCAGTTTCAGTAGGCTGGATTTGGGAGGGTACACCAGTAGGGTTTAGGTTGTCCACTCCAACCCATTCCCAGCAAGCTGGCAACTCTTCCCTCTCCTTCCTGCCCAACCTTTTTTCTCCTCTCATCATTCCCAACCCGGTCTTCATCTCCATCCCCTTGTTTCAACGTTTGGCAGAGGGATTCCTGGCTTTGCCCCACGATTCTAGGTGCATGCTTGCGTCCTTGTTGGTGATCACTAGATGGGTTTGGTGGTTTAGCACTTCGTTTTAGTTTTATGATCATTAGTGTTTGCTACTAACTCTAGTCACAATGCACAGAAGTAGTTAAGATCATTTTCGCTGGTCATTTGTCTCAATGCAACAATCTCATCCAACAAGGAATCATCCCCTTTGAAGGTTTTATCCGATTTTGTACTGTGTTCTATTTGCGAAAAAAAGCTAAAACAACTGATGTAATATTTTTTTGTTAGTTTTATTTCGATGTTTTTATGAAAACAAATACGGACAGTGATTACTCTACACTTCTACAGCTTAGGTGAGGAAGTCAAATGTATCAATTCACCAAATATATGTCCTGGGAAATACATAATTTCTCAGATTTTGTGGGGAGGCTGTACTCACAAGATAAGGTGAAGTAGTACGTACCTCCAGAAGGTGTTCAATTTTAACGGGGGAGTAGTTTCCGGTGACCCTATCAATTGTGGTTTCTGTGCCAAACAGCGCACACGGCGCTCTGTACTTTCCTACAAAACAAAACAAAGGCCCTGCAAACTTGTCACATCAAATGTTAAGATACTAATTAAGGGTATTAAACGTGGATTAATGATAAAACCCATTCCATAACCCTGGGTAACTTCACGAGACGAATCTAATGAGCCTAATTTGGCCATGATTAGACAATGTCGTGCTACAGTAAACAATCTCTAATGATGGATTAATTAGGCTTAATAGATTCGTCTCGCGATTTTCCGTCCATCCATGTATTTAGTTTTATAATTAGATCATGTTTAGTCCTTCTAATTTTTGATTTAGTTTTGCTACAGTAAATTTCGCAAACTTTCTGGTCGAACCAAGTAGGCCCAAAAATAAAGGTACTGGGCCCATGTCCTCGTGTCCGGACTCAGAGAGAGAGAGAGATCAGCAAAGCCCTCCTCCGGTCCTGACCGGAAGAAGCTGCAACCTGCTATGCAACTATGCAAGCAACAGCTGAGTAGGTGAAATACGAATACGTGTAGGTGACCAATAAATTTGCAAATTAGATTGTGTTTGGTTAAAAGCACAGGTAGGCCGAGCCAAATTTGACCTTCATTTGATTGGGCTCTAGATTTTAGCCATGTTTATAGCAAAACGCGAGAATTTCCTGGTGCTAATCACTGCTAAGGCCCTGTTTGGAACGCAGAAATTTCGCAGGAATCGTGCAGGAATTTCACAGGAAACAGTTCAATTTCACAGAAAAAACACAGAAATAGGAAAAATTCCCGCATTTCAAACAAGCCCTAAACATGTGCTAACTTTTCCACAGCTTTCACCATCACCAAAGTTCCTACCTTTGACGCTGACGTGAAGTTTTGAATGCTCCTACTTTTGTCGCCATCTCATCTTTACCGTCTACTCCCCAAATTGCACAAGTCACGAATTGAGTTAAGCATCTCTCATCGCTCATCATCACTGTACGGTGGTGAACGCAAACAGATTTGGTGGCGTCACATTTACCGTTGTAAAAAGGCAGGGAGAAACAGGAATGACGTGGATGAACTGGTACCTGAACAATCTCCTCTCCTCCTCTGCACTACACCTTTTTTTTCCTTCACTGTTGCAGTGTGATTCCAAAAGCTTTTAGCTGGCAGAATCGTGGCAGCTTTTGTTTGGCGCACAGTGCTCGTGCTCGCATCGGCTACATGGACCTGGTCTGCTTGACATTTGTACTCTATGCAGCTCCATTTTTACAGCGAGCTGATGCGTCGGTTTTACTGGTACACTGCCAACGAAATTATATAATTCTTTTAACACAACAAATTCGCAGCACTCATCCATAAAAACACGTTTGATTCTGTGAATAAAAACGGAATAAATTTCAGTAAAACTGTAACTTTTCTTTTGTCGCACTGATGGTAAAAAAGGAACAGTGTTGCATTGCATCTCCCTTTTCTAGTTGATGATGGAAGAGATGGAGCTTCCAGTGGAGGACCACTGCAAATCTTGCACAGGGAGAGGTGACAAATATTCTACCAGGGATTATGGCCTTGTCTCCATTTACGCACGAACCATTTCTTTAGGCTTTAGGGCCTCCAAAGGCCAAAAACAATGGCTTTCTTTGCCGCCCTTTTCGTTCCCTCTGCTGCTCGCTTGTTTGTCATTTTGTCCCTATGTGGCTATACATATGCTCAACTTTGGGATCAGGATAAAGACTATGCCCCTAGCCCTGCATCAAGAAAATTGGATAGAATTGCTACACACACAGGAATGGCCTGTCAATTCTTAGACCCATCAGAGTTTGAACCATCAAAACTGAACGAATTTTGAACTATCAAATGAGCATGGACAAACAACAATACTAGCCTGGTAATACCTGAAGAAAACAAATGAATCCAAGAATGTCAAATTGGCAGTGCCTCATATGCTTCTCTGACGAAAAAACTTACTTCAGAAATGCTTGGCTTCATCAACATTATATACACGAATCAAACTTTTTTTCCTGAAAAAGAGTACATGAACGAAACTAGCTAGCATTGCCTGCTCAGCATATGCACAGTCCTGCCTGCACACTGGATGCATAAGATCCTCAAGTGCAGCCAAGTGTGTGCTCAACTGCTGACTGCCAAAACATTTCTATCACCCCCCAACACCCACCTCCCCATATGCCATCAATTCAGCTCACCTCACATCACTGAGCAAGCTCAGTTCAGGTTCAGCACCCCAAGAAAGACCTAGATGGATTCAACCAACCCCCATTAACGTAATCCCCAATGTGCAGGCAGTCGTCCACCCAGTGGCGGCAGGATTTGATTTTTGAATAGAGAAAAGCCCTATCCCTCTGCTCTGAACCCATGACACGGGATTATTCCAAGCACATCAAGCAAGCATGTGGCCGGCCACTTAAACTAGTGCTTAGGTTCATGCATTATGATAATGTAGAAGTTAATTGGGCACTTGCTTCGTTACCCCTTGAGCCACACAACATCGGATCCTCTGGGGCAAAGTGACCGTGATCTTCTAACGGTTAATTACCAAGTGATAGTATCGGAGTCCGGAGAGCGGTTAATATTGTAATGACACGATTACACTTAACCTCTCGACTCCGGGTCAGGGATTCATGTGAGTGTAATCGCCAATAGGGGGAAGTGCTTTGCGCTTGATGAGTCGATGACAGGTGGGCCCGTCGAGATCCCGGTCCACTTGTCGCGGACTCATGCGCACGTGTGTGCACGTGCGCGTGACGAGACCAGCAACTTGAGCAGAGTTAGTAGGAGACAAGGGACAAGCACAAGTCCAATGGGACCAAATTGACCGGACAAAACTGCGAGGCGCGATCTGATCACGAGAGATTGAAATGTTTGGGTGTTGCTGCAGGTGGGTGTCGGGTCGGGTCGGGTCTCCTCTCCTCAAGTTGATGCAGGAGACCGAGACCTGCGCAGCGACCGATTCGTTGCCATCAGGAGAGTTGTGGAAAGAGAGGAGATAATTTAGTCCAAGTCGCTGTGATCTGAGACTCTGAACTTCTTGGGTGCGGCAGTGCTGAAATGCTTCATGCAGATGCATTGAGGTTTCCCAAGTTCAAAGTTGTCTCGACAGTGGAGTAATAAGGATGCAAGGGAACAGTGCCATATCCTTTTCGTGTCATAGCAAACGAGCAAACTCTTCATGTATAATCTCAGATGGCTACAGCACCTGAATATGATTTAGGACGTGTTTGGATTCTGTCAACCACTTTGTAAATGTACTGTCATAGCACATTCAGTCATTCACAGAATAAAGCAGATCTTCTTTTTCCATGTTAGATACACCTAAGTGCTTAAGTTTGCTTTAGGTGCTTGATGTGTGCTAACAAGATAGTTAAGCCGCTTTGTAAATGTACTGTCCCCCGCGGCAACCTCTTCCGTTTTGAGATCGCTTGGTTGCGCAACCCCACTTTCCTCCCTGATGTTCTCCCGGCTTGGTCGATCTCTCCCCATTGTGCGGACGCTGCTGCCCAGCTCGCTGGGCGCCTCAAGTCGACCAGAGCGGCGGCGAAGGTTTGGGCTAGGCGTAACAGGGCGCCGCCGGCCATCATACCCAACTGCAAATTCATTGTCCTAATGTTTGATACTCTGGAAGACTACCGTGCATTGTCTCCAGGTGAACAGCAAGTCCGTGAGCAGTGTAGACGGCGCCTGTCCCTGGCCATCCGGGAACGGGCGGCGTACTGGCGCCAGCGAGGGAAGCACCGCGCCATCCGCGAGGGCGACGCGAACACGGCCTTCCACCACGCCCACGCCACGCAACGCCTCCGACGCAACAACATCCGCGGCATCGAGGTAGACGGGCTGCTCACTACCGCGCATGATGGGAAGTCGCGGCACTCACCGCACACTACCAGGCGCTGCTCGGCACGGCAGTTCCTGCCAGCTGGAGCTTCGACCTGTCCACGCTCTACGCGGGGCGCTATTCGGCGTCCGCCGAGCAAGTGGCTCCTTTCTCTGCAGAGGAAGCATGTGCAGCTGTCCGGGGGGATGAACACAAGCAGCGCGCCGGGACCGGATGGTTTCGGCCCAAGCTTCTACCGCGCGTCCTGGGCCACGGTGCAGCCACAGGTGATGCAGCTCCTGCATTCCTTCTACATGGGCACAGTGGAGCTGGAACGGACCAATCGATCCTACATGGTCCTCCTGCCCAAGAAAGCGGGTGCGGTCGCGGTCGACGCGTTCTGGCCAATATGCCTGCAGAATTGCAGCGTCAAACTCATCAGCAAGGTCCTGACCACACGGCTGCAGCGGGAGATCTCCATGCTTGTTGATCCTGATCAAACCGGCTTCATCCGCGGACGCTCGATCACGGAGAATTTCGTGTATGCTCTGGAGCTGGTTCAAGTCTGTCACAAAAGGAATGTTCCCACGTTGGTCCTCAAGCTGGATTTCGCCAAAGCATTCGACACGGTCGGCTGGGAGGCCCTTCTCCAGATTATGTCTGCCCGCGGCTTTGATCACCGGTGGCAGGCCTGGATCCTGCAGCTGCTCTCCACCTTGAAGGCAGCGGTCCTGGTAAACAGCTGCCCCGGCCCCTGGATTATATGCCGGCGTGGCCTGCGGCAAGGGGATCCACTATCCCCGTATCTGTTCCTGCTCGTGGCCGACGTGCTCCAAAGTTTGATCAAGAGTGACGCCGCCATCCGTCACCTGATCACGGAGGATGGAGGGTGCGCGGTGTTGCAGTACGCCGATGATACTCTCATCGTCTGCCGCGGCGAGCTGGAGGACGTCACCCGCCTGAAGGCACAGCTTCAAAGCTTTGCTGCAGCAATGGGCCTCACCATCAACTTCTCCAAGAGCACGGCGGTGCCGCTGCACATGGAGCCGGCTGGGATGGCCCAGTGCATCGCTGTCCTGGGATGTCGGCAAGAAGGTTTCCCGCAGACGTACTTGGGGTTACCTCTCTCCTGCGACAAGCTCCGCCTGGCAGCCTTCGATCCTTACATTGGTAAGGCAGATCGGTACCTGGCTAGGTGGCAGGCGACCCTACTCAACCCCATGGGGCGCTCGGTGCTCATCAACTCCGTCCTAGATAGCCAGCTCGTCTACATCATGAGTGTCCTGCAACTACCACCAGGCATCCGGGCAAAGGTGGACAAACGCCGGCGAGCTTTTCTGTGGACGGGTGGTGATGAGGCTGCCGGCGCTCACTGCCTGGTGGCCTGGGAGCGCGTCTGTCAAGACAAAGATAAGTGGGGGGCTAGGCATCCGCGACCTCGACATCCAGAATACCTGCCTCCTACTCCGGCTGCTCCACCGCCTTCATCAGGTTTCAAAGTCCTCTTGGGGGGCTTGGGTCCGGCGCCATGCCTGTCTCGCCTCGATGGCAGGTGACATCTCCGGCCCCCACTGGGATGTGTTGCGAGACATCATGCCGTTCTACCGCGCCATCACGACGGTGCGGCTGGGCGATGGCCGGTCGACCTCCTTCTGGCACGACGTCTGGGTGGGGGAGGACAGCTTGGCGGATCGTTTCCCCGCGCTCCTGTCGCACTGCACGGTGACGAATCAGAGCGTCCAGGCGATGCTCTCCACTGGCGTGGCTGCGTGCATTCGGCCGCGGTCACCGCCATCGCTGCGGCGACGGTGCTACAAGAAGTCCCGGATGAGCGACGCAGCCCGTTCATCAACCAGGTGGGGGTGCTGCTCACGTCCTCCCTCTACAAGATGTTGAAATCGGCGTTCAGCACAGACAGCAGTGCCGCAGCAGCTGCCTGGAGGAGCCGCGCGCCGCCACGCGTTCAATTCTTCGCATGGCTGCTCCTCCAGGACCGGATACAAAGTCGGGCGTAGCTACACAAGAAGAAGATCGTCGATTCGGATGTCTGTGAGGTATGCTCGAAGGCGCCGGAGACGGCGGCGCACATCACACTGGCATGCCCTTTTGCCCGCTGCTTCTGGGCGGCCATTGGCATCGACACGTCCGCGGCCGACACCCCGGCCGCTCTGCTCCGCTTACCGCCGCCGCCGCATCTTCCGCCCCGACACTTCGCTACCTTCCTTCTGCTGGGATGCTGGCACCTCTGGAAGCGCCGGAACGGAGTTGTCTTTCGCCAGGAGACGACGTCGCTGCAAGGGGTCCTGCGGCTCGCCAAGGAGGACGCCCAGCTCTGGCGATGCCGGCTACCGCGTGATGACATGCCTGTCGTGGAGACCTGGTGCCATGCTCTGTCCCTTCAAATGTAGTACATAGGGATAGTCTTTGTTTTCTTAAAAATCAAATGTATCTGAACATCTAAATGGCCATTGCTTGGGCCTCTTGCAATGAAATCAGGTGGGGGATTCTCCAACCCCCCCCCTCCCCCCGCGTTGACCCTTCAAAAAAAAACAAGATAGTTAAGCTCTTTTAAGAACCTAGTGCATTGGGGAGAGAATAACTACATATACGCAGGCGCTTAATGACCTGATAATAATCTTTATTTTGTAAGTTCTTAAGCACCTTGTGTTGTGCACGATCACATTTCTCAGTGCTGTTGCTGATCGCTTTTAGCCCTCCATAGGTCAGCAAAACGGCAACGTATCAGGTGCAAACCAACCTCTTCGTGCAAACTATGCAAACCTCAATCTGGACCACATGATCTTGATCTAAGGGGGCACGTAGAGAGAGGTGGGAGGGGGATTTGCAAAATCACCGCCCACCCTTAATCACAGCAAGATCACTTTTGCAAATCCCCCCTCCCACCTCTCTCTATGCCCCCTTGGATCAAGATCATGTGGTCCAGATTGAGGTTTGCATAGTTTGCACGGGGAGGTTGGTTTGCACCTGATACGTTGCCCAGCAAAACCTATTCCACATCACCAACATATTTTCAGCCCAGCACGAGAAGCCCATACCAACTGGAACTACACTTTGGGCCAAAATGGGCCGGGCTAAATTCAATAGCTAAATCCGAAGAACAAGGCCCTTTCCCTACCCTTTCCTCCTCCTCGTTCTTTTCCGAATGCCCAGTCTCTCGCAACCTTCTTCGGCCATGGCGACGCGGAGGTTGCTCCCGGCGCTCCTCAAGACCCTAGCCCCGGCCAACGCGCGGGGCCTCTCCACCGAGAAGGCCGTCGGCACCGCCGCCGTTGTCGGCAGCCACACCGCCAAGTGGATGCAGGTATATATATCCCTCTCCTAGCCGCGCGCCCCAGCTCTAGATTCCGATCCGCCTTTGCCTCGCTTGCCCAGAACATTTCCGTCTTGTTCTTGCCTGATTCGCCGTTAAAGATTCTGCCTTGGGGGTCCCGGATGCGGTTCGGCTCTGTGTGTATCTGTGCTGGTTAATTTTGCTGGTCGGACCTGTTGTGGAGACATTCTGATGCGCGTGAGTGAGCCCTGACCATGGATTAGTTGTTATAGGCTGTCTAATGTATGTTTCTGTCTATTCCTTGTTAGATCTGCAGGTCTTGCCTTTAGTTTTACCATGTGTCATTGCGTTGCTAGTATATGAGAATCATTTTGTGATAGTAGTTATCTCATATTTTTGACCAGTTGGGAACTATCTAAGTATTACTTTTTGATGCCCATGCGGTTGGTACTATAGTAGTAGGCTAGTAGCATTGCGAATGGCTATAGGATCATGTTGGTGACTTGTGGTAAGCAGAGCTTCTATATGACATCTGAGTTGTTCTTGTTCACAAACTATATACCTTTAAAGATCTGAGAAATCGAATCCACATGTTTTTTTGGCAGTAGCTATAAGCTTAACATGTATTAGGTCCACCTTTTGTAATAGGCACTGTTTTTTGAAGTTAGGGATTTTTTTTATATATATGTTTGCAGGCTTCAGTTATGCTTGAATTAGATTTTAGCTGTCTTTAGTTGATTCCTAAGGAAACTATCATCTTAATGCAATGTGTATTTGGGTTTTTTTGGATGCTACGGAGTTGCTTCAGCTGATGAATGGCAGCTTACTATCGAATGTTAAAATTGCACAATTTCGTGCCACAGGTTTAACATGCCCTGTAGGTTATTCTGTTCTCGTGTGGTGAGATGAGTTTCCATTGCTGATCGAATGAAATAAGTTTTTTTTTTCCATTTCTGAAAGATGGTTGTTTCAGAGCAACTAGGTGCTCAACATTGTTCTTTATCTTTCACCATATAATATTATGACGATTGAAATCGATCACTATACCATTTGCTGAGTATTCGTGAATCACAAATACCGTCACGATGTGTGCTTTCTCTAAAATTTGTTTCGTGAGCTAGAAACAACACTCCCAAAGAGAAGAACCAAACTGTTAAGATCAATGTTCCTTGTTATTAGAGAACATGCCTGTTGGAAATGAATTATTAATCCTTGTTTGTATCGGAAAGTAAATCCAGGATTTGAATCCTGGACCTTACACACGTCTGAGAAGAGTCTTGCCACATGACTACCTGAGTCCTTATTCAATTTATCATTGTCAGACCATGATAAAGCTTAGCTCTTTGGTTCATATTTGCTGTAGTTGCAGATTTGTCACCCCCCCCCCCTATAAATCATCTGTCTTCCTAATTGTTTTCCTTCATTCATTTTCTTTGTGGTAGGATACGAGCAAGAAGTCACCTATGGAACTGATCAACGAGGTACCTCCAATCAAGGTTGATGGTCGCATCGCCGTCTGTGAAGGGGGTAGGCAACAAGGCTAAATCATGCAAACTCAATTCATCCCATACAGTCTCAATACTTATTTTATGCAGAACTGACCTAGCTCTACACTTGCTGCATTGTTTCAGCTGCTGAAGGTGTTGGCCTTGGCCATCCAATCGAGTATATCTGCCTCGATCTGGAGGCACCTAATGTGTGCAAGTACTGTGGTCTCCGTTATGTTCAAGTTCACCATCACTAAGTAGAGAAGATACTGCCTTTTACAATGCAGAAGTTTGGAGTTGTTGCATCCACATTTGTTTTGCAATGTTCTGCTAGTATACTTTGTACCGTGCTTGATGTCCATGGTCGTCCCTTCCCGGATGACTTGTAATAATCAAATATTAACTGTGGAATGATTTTCTACAGATGACTTCTGTGTCATTTTTAATATATTGCGAAGTTGTGTGTATCTAATCTCGAAACTGATTCACAGAGCAGTTTAGATCCAAAGATTTATTTGTCTTTTCTTTGAAGATCCATGATCCAAACACAAAAGGTTTTCTCGCTGAGCTAGCTTAGCCGATTGCAATCATGCAATGTTCTCTGTGTACCACTTCCATACATCCTCTAATCTTTAAAAGCTTTCACATGAGCAAATGACCTCAGATACATGTGCCTGTGGGATCTATAACGCAGTCTTCTGGGTTGTCATGTTTTCTGATATCCCAATTGCAATGACTTCAAAAGTTCAAAAGAAAAGTAGTGTAGGGCCTGTTTAATTCCAGTGAAAGTTGAAAAGTGATGAAAACTTTTTGCATTGGGAAGCGTGTTCTGTGAGAGGGGACATGGTTGTCAGTGTGGAAACTTTTTGGTAACTTTGAAAAGTTGCTGGAATTAAACAGGGCCGTAGTGTGGCGTGATACAGCCCGGTAGTGTCCGAAGCTGCCCTTGTCTGCATTGGAAAGAGAGGCGCCAAAGCCTGCCAATCGAGGGGTAAATTTGGAACAGCTGGACGCTGACAAGGACCAAAGTGCAAAAGCAGCCATTAACTGAAAATAACTTCCTTCCACTGGCCACACGAAAATCAATTGCCACTCAGATCCCGGGTCGTCCCAGAAGAGGCAAGGATTTATTCAGGCCAAGTGATCTCTTCTCCATGCCTCGGAGCACAAATCCATACGATGATGAAAATATCAATCCTACCGCGGTATTTCCCGGAGCTAACCTTTTTGTTGTTCTTCATATTCTTTAGGCTCCAATTTTTATTTTTTTTATGAGACATTTCCTCTAGAAACATCCAATTCCAAATGTCAAATTTACTCTTGTTCAAGAAACCATGCGTTTAATGGTGTTGTACCAACATTATCTCGAGTTTCATGGTCAATTTCTTCCAATTCTTCTTCTTTGTTTTGCCAAAATCTGGCCTGCTCATGCCCTGGATGGGAATGTTGATTTCTAGTTAAAATTCTCGCATTTGACCTGGTTTCAAGATTCACTGAAATTTACTGGAAGCGTCTAATGTCAGATCTTGTATTCCTCTTGGGTTCTATGATTCTATCAGATCCATGCAACGCTCATCATGTGTTTAGGCAGGGTGCTTATTCAGCATCATAAAAGTAATAGTCTGATCATCCACAATGTCTTTCAGGATGCAGCGCTGGCAACAACGTCAGCTTCTGTACCGTCCAGGAAATCATGGTTCCCGGCAGGCTTGGGAGGAAGCGGCAAGCATGGTGCCACGATCGACATTCCCCTGGAGGTATATTAATTGTTGAATTGTTCACTGTCCTTTCACTGACAGTTGATACCACTAGATAATCTTGGTGTTTTCGTAAGAATTGCATGATGATTTGTTCTTGAATTATGGCATGTCGTTTCATGTAGGATCCAAAGAAGAAGGAGAGAGAGCTGCTGTCATGGGAACAGGATTTGAAGCGTCGGGAACAGGTCTGAATGGCCATTGATCCTGTCAAAACAACTCCATAATGATCTAGAATTTTGAAGTCCCATGTGTTCATTTTAGTTGCTATAAAGTTCTTTCTCCATGTTAAGTTTAATGACCAAGTTCTCAAAAGTGCGAGATTTGCCGCAGGATATTAAACGAAGGGAGGATGCAATGAACAGAGGTAGATCTACCAGACCATTTTCTTTAAGCTTCACAATTTGTCAGAGCACTGAAGATGCAATTGTTTGTGCAGCTGGTGTCACCGTGGAAGTAAGAAATTGGCCGCAGTTCTATCCCATCATACATCATGATATAGCCAGCGAAATACCAATCCACGCTCAGAAGTTACAATACACGGCGTTTGCTAGTTGGCTAGGTATTATTTTACCTTCAATATATATCTCCATGTGCTAATTGAGATCACAACTGATAATTTTTCACCTTGAATAACCAAAACTTTCATAAGGTTCATCATGTATATTAGCTGTTGTTTTTCAGGATTGATTGCATGTCTCGTCTGGAACTTTTTTGCTGTCTTAGCAGAGTCAATTCACAGCGAAGGTGCTAATATCTCGATCGGCATCCACTGAATCATCTTCAGTCTATATGCCCATTTCTTTTCTTATGGTCTTTTCTGATTTGCAGATATTGTTATTTTCCTACTCGCTGTAATCTATGTGATATCTGGGTGTCCTCTTTCATACATACTTTGGTACAGGCCTCTGTACCGTGCAATGAGGTTTCTCTTCAAACTATAACTCCAAATTTCGGTCATTATCAAACATGGCTCTATCGATAATTGTTTTAACGTAATTTCTCTGCCTCCTGTTGTCCAGAACTGACAGCGTGGTAACCTTTGGCCAGTTTTTCGTCTTCTACTCGGTAATTTTACTCATGTAATGCTGTTTCATGTGTTACTGTTAGGCATCTTAATCTGAAAATCTTGATAATAGTCGAACTAAAAAAATTCTATCCGTATTTTATAATTTCTCATTATGTATCTTTTGATCTGATATATGGAATTCTAAATACTTGAGCATTACAATGGCTTTTATATCTGCTAGATACATGTTGGGTTTTGTGTCATCGCTGCAATTGCTCCTCCCATAATATTTAGGGGAAAAACTCTTACGTAAGTGTAATCAGTAAAGTTCTCTTCCGCCCTGAGTTTCCTTCTGCAACAATTCTCATTCCAGTTTCTTAATCTAAATTAGGGGCATTCTTGTTGCAATCGAAGTTGTGGCTGGAGATGTGTTTACCGGGGTAAGTTGTCCTGCATTAATTTACTCTTTGAAATATTTTTTACCCCAGTCTGCAAAAATTTTTTTTTTGAGCGAGTCTGCAAATTGTTCATGATCGTTGATCCTAGTGAAACCTTTCCAATAGCACTAATAGCTGTCCCTTTTTGAGTATTGCAGGTACTTTATTTTATTGGCTTTGTATTCTTTACCTTGGAATCTCTTATAAGCATCTGGGTGCTAGAGGTTACTGCCTATTTCTTCTCCATTCCTTCCAAACTCTTTCTTGTTTTGTCAGCTTATTACCTAACTCCTGATTTGACAAATGTAAATGGATTTTAATCCTTTAAATAAACTGTTGTTCCTCATTCCAGTAGCGACCAAACAAATTTCTATTATTGATATTCTTTCAATTATAAATCCCTCACTCCATTATTGCATCTGATAAGATTTTGCTGTGTCATTACAAAATTAACTCAAAAAAAAATTATCTAACTTGTGGTACTGGTTTCTTGATATCCCTCCCTTTTCTTCTGCAGAGAGTGTACATGTACTTTAGAGGGCACAGGTGAAGACCAGTAATGAGATGATGAAATTGTCGCCCACAGAAACAGTTTCTCTGAAACCAGTATCAAGGTGTAAAGCAAGAAAGTTCAAGATTGGAAAAATAATGATTTTGCTGCTGCCTAGTTCTTGCCGTGTCCATATCTATTATTGCTATAAGGTTATTTTAGATAACATTGATACAGTTTATGGCTACTCATTATTTTTTTTGTCTTGTATTAGTTTTTTCTGTCAAAAGTATCAGCTGCAGAGTTTTAGAGAGGACAGATATTAGCTATGGTCAAATAGTATGTGTTGCTCCACTTAACATTTCTAAATTAATAGTTTTCTCTGTAATTACGTTTAAGTCTTCACAGCATGTATTCTTCTAACATTTAACATAAACACGGATACTTACTTACGTCCTAATGCACATGAACGTTACTTGACCTATCTATACAAAAGGGCTCCAGTTTTAGATCCTAATGACCACAAAAATGGAGTATGATATCCACATTAGGCAATACCCATAAATTTATCATTATGGCCCAACGATGATAAATTAAACAAGGAGAATGCACAAACAATATTCAGTTGGCAGCTAGCACATAGCCAGGCACAAACATATTCAGAACAAAAGAGTTAATTCTCCGCATTTTAGTCCTATGAAAATCGTAATAATATCTAGCAGGATGCCATATGCGTATGCTCAATTAAGAAACAACAATTTATTACATACTGAAATATGATTGCCCTTAATAGTACATAATCTTCTGCTACAACTAAATCATGATTTCTGATGTCCTACAATAAAATGCTAATCGATCTCATACTACTACACAACCTTTAGGAACATGATCTCCAGTTCTCCTTTAGTCATTTTGTCTATTTTGATCTGGAAAATACAGGACATTATGAGTCCGAGTCTTCTCCAGAAAGGCTCGACTCTGACCTGCCTTGCCTCTTCAGCCCCTCCTGAATTCGATCTTTAATCGCAGTTTCCTGTCCAATTAACAACACCAAATAATATACAGTCCATGATCACAAATTGCTTCCAGAATTTAGAAATCACTTGTATCTTCCCCTGTGACTCGCTTACCATCATGTGGCAACCTTCCTCAAACTTTTCAAGGAACCCGACAATCCAACGATCAGCATTCTCCATCCACTCCACGGGGTTAGTTCCAGCTATCTTCGCTGCACTGTGAAACTGTGTATATAACACATTTGGTATCAGGATTTCGTAAACCATGTTAAGATCTGTCACAAAAGAATTGCGAAGGGATTTGATCACCTTCTCTTGATGCTCCTTCACCTTCTCCCTTAGCTTGCTGATCCCCATGTTCACTCTAAGTTGTTTCTCCTGATAAAAAATTAGGCACAGTTGAGTAATTGTGTCTCTCTTGTCTTCTGAAGCAGCTTTTGCTGGACGAATAGATCACCTTGACATAGCTCACACCAAGGTCTTTGCGGCTGTATCCACGGGTCAGATTCCGCATGATGTACTGGTTGTAGTCCTTTAAGATCCTCATGATGATGTCCGATGTCGAGATGCCCTCGGTGCGTTTTGTCTCCTTGAACTTTCCAATTGCTTTCACCTGCACAAACGCAGAAATCAGGCATTCCCTCACCTGATCATCAGAATCAATAGGTGATTAACTGAAGCAGTGGGGGGATGCAGAGGTCCTAACAAATTCATAGACATCATTGGCAGCTCCACTTGTGTCAGCGTAGCTGATACATACACATTATGTTAGTCACCTTCCTTAGATCAACTGGCCAAACTGGTTACATAAACATACACTTACGGAAGCGCATCATGAGCGACATAGTCAATGTTGTGCTTGTCTATGAACTCCTGATTGATCACCCATGGAGCATCCGGTATAACCTCGTCAACCCACCTTTCCAATTCAGTCGGGGCAACAAAATAGACACAGAACATTTTCATGAGTGCCGGTGGCACCACTGAGACGCTGCAAATAGGGATGTGGATGCGTACTTGCAATGCCGAAGCGATTCATAGCGTTCGTCTTCAGTCATGACGGTCTTTCCTTTGTACATGTGAGTGATCTCGTCACTGCAGCAACCGACGAGCAAGTAGGTGTTCGGAAATCTGCAGAGAGAAATTCAGAGCATTGTGCAAGACAAAATTGACATTAGGATTGTGGTGTGTAACTGTCTTTTTCAGTAGTAATGCTATTTTTCATGACCCATCATAAAAGGAATAACATCTATCTACCAGCCTTCTCTCTTTTCAAACATTTTCAGGAAAAATGGCAGTGTGCAATATCATGTTCGACCACATTTACATAGATTTCCATGTTAAAGTTGTGTAAAAAAATATATGCAGTAAATGAATCAGTAAACATCTTTCGGAAAAAGTGGCGAAATTAACATATCAAGAAGACGAACCATTCTGTCCCCAATCTTGCAACCTGATTTCTTTGAAAATATGAAATCAAGGAAAATCAACACGATCTCCCAGTAATCGGGTTGCCAGTAAACAGTAAACACAGAATTTACAAGAAGGCAATGGCAAGAATCTCACGATTTCTTGGCCTGTTCGAGCGCGCGCGCATGGCCAAAGTGGAAGAGATCGTAGATGCCATCGGCGTACACCCTGAGAGGCCGCGCGTCAGAGCTCACCGACGGCGAGGTCCCCGCAGCCTCCTCCACCGGCTGCTGCTGCTGCTGCGGCGCCGGCGGCGACACCGGGTCGTACCACTCCGTATGCGCCGCCGCCGCCGTCTCCGGGACGGCCGCTTCCTCTGCCGACTTCATCGGCACCGCCCGATCCCGCTCCGACGGCTGCGCGAGGAAAACGCAGCGGCGGTTTCCGTGGACGCGGGAAAGAAACGACCGGCAGGCTGGAACAGTGGAACGGCAAAAAAGCGACGGCTTTTAGATGGCGGTATGAGACGGGCCCCACAATTCGAGGGAGGCCGTTGCTATTTACGGAATGGCCTGGTCCTTCCTTTGTGCTGCTGACTGTTGAGAAATGTGCATGCTGCGTGGAGCGATTGATTTGTAAAATTGCTAAGTAATTTGCAATGTGCATGAGCATGATTTACTTCAAAACCTTCGCATTTTAAAAAGTTTGATTGATAGTTTATTTCTTCATCGGCATTTTAAAGAAGATTGATTTGGTCAACGACGATCAAGAAGCCATATCGTCCGACATTTTACCAAAACCGCTAATCTTTTATAAGATCTACCCATGGTCCTACGATATGTCAAAAATAATCATTTTAGTACCTATATTCTTTTTAGAAATCTAACCCTTACTCCAGTTTTAGTGTTTCTATGTTTTAGCCCTTGTATATCATGTAAATTTCATCGTTCCATAATGCCGATATCAGGTCATTTACTTGAATGAATAGAATTCAGAGGAAACGGAGACTGTACACAAGCGTGTAACACTGAAATCTGCAAATGGAGGCGCAGCGACAATACTTTAGTATTACACATGTGGTCTTCAGTATTTTCCTATTTTCCCAATAAAGGAGAAGAACAGAAAATGAACTAAACATACAAGCCAGCTGAAGTAAAAGAACAAGAACATCTAAATTAGTCTGCATTGCATGGGGGGCTATGGGACAGGTGACCGTTTTTAGTGTGCTCACTGCTGCTGAGGTTGACCTCCAAGAACCTTCCTAATGTTGTGCCGCTGCTCTGACGATAACCTCTTAGGGAAATTGACATCGAACCTGATCCTCAGGTTGCCTCTTCTCCCGTTCTCCTTGACAATAGGCATCCCCTCTTTCGCGATCACAAGCTCATACCCAGGTGTCACCACATCTGTGAGCTTAACCACCAGGTCACGACCGTCTAGGGTCTTCAGATTGACTGTGGTTCCTGCCAATGCATCCACCAAATCAATCTTCCGGTGGACCAGGAGATCGTTGCCATCTCTTGTGTACAGATCATGGGGCTTCTCATCGATGACAAAGACGAGATCGGCAGGGAGCTGGTTTATATGTTCATTGCCCTTGTCTGGGAATGTGATTTTGGTCCCCTTCTTCCAGCCAGGCTTTATATCAATTGTCAAAATTTCAGATTCAGTCCCGATTTGCCTGTTCAAAAGCCAGTGAGAGGAAAAATAAGTTAGGAGACAAGAGAGTCTGACTGCATTGATCTCTTAAAATCACCATTTTTAGTTGTTCATGACCTCCTTGTGCACCCTACAGAGATGAGGTTAACTGAAAATAGAATAAAGGGAATAATAGCACGCTTTCATAGGCTTGCACAAAGTCTGCAATAATCAACCTAGAAATATGCTTACCCTTTCGGCTTCACAACATTCCTGGATATCTTCATCTTGCGCGTTGAACCTGCATACAGCTCTTCAAGTGTGCAGGGCAGTTTGGTTTCCACGGGCGGTGGTTTCCGAGCCTGACTTGAACTTGTGCCAGACGAATCATTGTATGATTTGAACTTATTCTCATTCCCACCGAACCCACCGAAGGTGCCAGCGCCTTCTGTCTGGAATCTCATCGACTTTGCTCGCCCCATGTTCTCAAAAGGCTTACTGCTGCCAAAGAACTCAGCGAACACATCTTCAGCGTTGCGAGGATTGAAACGTTGGTTGGCAGACCCATTCATGGTTGAGGAACCACCACCATCTGCAGAGGCCTTCAGACCCTCCTCCCCATATTGGTCATATATCGCTCTCTTCTGGGGGTCACTCAAAACCTGAAAGCAGTTAACATTGCACATGAAAATCTATCTTAAGCTGATATCTTCATTCACATGTTTATCTGTCAAATCTTTTTGTGCGAATTTTTCCTGCCATGTCCGGAGGAGCATAAATGACCAAGCATACAGATAACCCACAATCTACACTAAACACAGGAACACAGCCATTATCGATCATCATAAAGAAAGATGCACAATCAAGATACAATGTACGCTACAGTGTTTGTCAGACAATCCATGGCGCAATGCACAATGAACACAACTGACACAAATCTCTAGCAAACATTTCAAATTTCCTAGCAAGACAAATATCATGATTCCCCAATCTCCAATCAGAATGCACTTTATTTCTAGTAAGTACAAGGTCAAGGATAAACAAAACATAAAGGTCATCTATGCCGACACTACCAAATCCCATCGCAGTAGCATCCAAAGCTACGTGGGTGCTGCAATTTCCTCCAGGTGTAAAGTAAAGCGAGAAACTGGTGTGCGATTCCATACCTCGTAGGCCTCAGAGATCTTCTTGAATTTGGCCTCGGCCTCCTTCTTGGCGTCGCCGGGGTTCTTGTCGGGGTGCCACTTCATGGCCAGCCGGCGGTACGACTTCTTGAGGTCCTCCTCCGTCGCGTTCCGGTTCACCTTCAGCACATTGTAGTAATCCGTCCCCATTTCCAACGCTCATGCCAAGAACAGCAACAAAGAGAACGGGCAACAGCACGGCCACCTCCTCGGCTCAATCAAATCCTCCCTGGATCCACGCCAAGCGTCGCCTCCTCCTTCCGCGCCGATCCCACCACCAGAAATCCAATCCAAATTCCCCGAAAGCCGCGTGGGATCGGAAACAAAGCGCCCAAATGCGATTGGGGACAGGCAAAAGGAGAAGCTGCCTCCTTTGACCCCGCTTCCCCACCAGTCCCCGCGCAGGATCAGAGGAAGCCTTCACCGCCGCCTCGCACCCACGCCCAGCCGCACCACGAGCGCCGCCGCCGCCAACCAAACTCAGCGCGGCCGCAATCACACCAAAGACGCCGCCTTTCGCCGCGCTCCGGCTCCAATCCGGGGGGAATCAAGCCAAGAAACCGGCCACGGCGCGCTCGGGGCCGTCAAGGCGGCAACTTGGCATAAAGAGCCGGGGAATGGATCTTCCGGGAAGGGGTCAAGGCAAGGCGGCGGCGAAATCCGGTGCCGGAGATGGCCGGGGGAAGGAGACAGGGGGAGGAGATCTTGGAGGCGAAGGCTAGCGGGCGGAAGGGACGTAGACGACAGGGGAGAAGGAACAGGGGAGACGCGCTATAATTGGCCCAAATCCGGCTTCCGTTTGCAGAAGAATAGCTACGCGCCATCGGGGGAACGGATCCCGGCGCGTCCCCACTGGGACCGACATGTGGGGCCCACGAGATCCACCTGGCTCCTGGGTTTGTTTTGTGTGCGCTTCACTGCTTCTGGACTTTTTGGTGCTCTTGTTTGTCCGGAGACAACGACATCCTCGCCGGAAAATGACAGAGGAATGCGTGTGAGAAGAAGGCCGTGTTCGGCAGCTGGGACAAAAAAAAATTGTCCCGGATTATTGTCGCATGCATGAGGGACTAAATGAAGTTTATTTACAAAACATTTTCACAGATGAGTGCAACTTTGCGCGACGAATCTACTACACCTAATTAATCCATGATTTGCTACAGTAATCATCCTCTAATCGCGTGGTCAAAGGCCTCATTAGATTCATCTCGCGAATTTGACAGGGGGTTGTGGAGGTAGTTTTGTAAACCGACTTTATTTAATACCCTTAATTAATGGTCAAAGTATCATTTAATACCCTGGAAATTTTTTTTACCTCCCATCCGAACACGGCCGAAGCGTGTTTGAAGCTATTTTCTAGGACCGTTTTGGTGCGAAATGATTTGCCACAAATAGATGATTTCTTTGGGAATGTGATAGTAACTTCCCGCATGGTTTTACAGCTCTTGTTTCTTATAAGTTTCCTTAGAATAGCAAGACATAAACCTTCTAGTGAGTTTAGTAGGTGAACTTTTTATTTTTATTCAAACATTACTTTTTTTCTTAAGTTTTTTCAAAGTAGGTTGGTAATGAAAAGAGAAATGGTTTATTAGTGGCGAATATACCATTGTGATAAAGACAATCCAAATGCCTCTCATGCTGTAGCTCCAGAATTAATTGGAACCAAGAGTTCAAGAAAATGTTAAGAAAACCGCTACACATTTTGTTATGTGATTATATTGTGGTGATCGAGGCAATATGGACATTTGTCCATGTGGGTAGGAGAGGAGGGTGGAGCTAGCAAGAGGGGAGAGCAACGAAAGCCTAGACCTAGTTGAGGCAGGCACGATTAGGATCTCTGCACGTTGCCGCCCCGTACACAAGATGAGCAAAACAAACATGCTCGACCAATCATCGCTCGTCTCTTTTACAAGCTGGGGAATTTTGGGATCACGAGGTCGGTCGCCTGTTCCCTTCTCGTTATTGTGTGCTGATTGGTGATGCTCCAAATTCGTTACATGGTTGTTGTCATCGTAGACTTTTGTTAGAATTATTTTTACCATGTAATCACAGCTGTATGCTTCTTCATTCTGTTCTTTTTTTTATTATTATTGCTGCGTAGCTATACTCAAGCGTGCGTGTTTAGCACAAGAGATGAAATACCTAGCAGGAGTATAAGAAAATGGAATAACATCAAGCATTTCAGAAATGTTGAATAGATTGGAGTTTTATTTACTAGCAAAACTGGAGTTGAGATGGATTAAGCGTGCTCCAAATTCTTTATGTTGGAGCTCATTCGATCTCTATTGTCAACATAAGGCTGGTTGTGACCAATGATTATAAAAAACATTATTTTAGGTGGCTCCAATAGGAATTTACATATTATTATTATTATTATTATTATTATTATTATTATTATTATTATTATTATTATTATTATTATTATTATTATTATTATTATTATTATTATTATTGGTAGTACTACTATTGTTATTATAATGTATTATAATTATGTTATTATTGTTGTTATTATAAACTAATACTACTACTATATTAAGTGGTTATATGAGAGAGAGAGAGAGGTGATGAGGTTGTCTTACAACCAAATGTTTGGCATTTCATGGAAAGTTTTCAAAAGAATTGTAAAACCCAGACATTTTTAAATAAATTTGAAACAAATGTGTATCATATCTACTAGGAATATATTAAAACCCCTCTCCTAATAGGAAAATAGGTAGAATTACATGCATTTGGTTACAATGTTTGGGATGGTAGGTATTGAAAATTCACATTAATTCAATTAGGGTGGGATCACGCCACATGGCACAAAAACCATACAACAAAATATAATGTTTGCCTAGAACTAGAAGTCAAAGTAGACGAGATAATTAAATTAAGTGCATAGTCCATCAAAACACTGCCAAATTGGCCTCCCAAACAAAAAGCGCAAACCGCTCGACCGATTAAAATTGGAATGCACAATTGCTATATATACATCCCTTCTCATCGCTGGAGCAACAACTTGCACATCAGACATTGTCAGCCTTCCTTCATGCTGCCCTCGATCTCCTGATCCCAGCACTTATCTGACTCGCTGACTAAGAAAAATGGTGGTTCGATGCATATGCCTAGTCATTGAAAAAAAACTACATTCCTTTTCTGGAAATAGAATGCTCATGCAGAAGAGGATAACCGCATCAGCAGCCACAGTGAGTGTTGTTATAAAACTTGGAGAGAGACAACAGTGCTGATTGCAAAAGGATTAAGCGAAGACATTTGGTGCCTGGAGTGAGTGTAGTTATACTACTTCAGGTCACGGATAACTATAACATTTTGTGCTTTTCTAAGCCAATAATTCTAAATTTTGACTATAAATTACTTTTGTGTGTTTAGTTTGAACTCCGTAAATATTTGCATTGAAATATAGTTTAATAAAAGTATAATTTTGCTATGTTTTACGAATGTTTTGTAACAAAGGGTATTACTCAAAGACGACGTCAAAAACATGAGTTATTTTGTGATAGGAGTGGGCAGTGCTAACAGTAATGTTCAAGTGCACAACACTAACTCCTAGTACCAAGTCAGTGTTGAAAATGCAATTTGCTTTTGATTTTTACATTGCAATCATAAAGTTTTTAGGCAACAGGAACTTCATTTGAAGCTAGGGCATACTATGGCTCCATGTTACCTCTCATTTGAGTTTTATTTAAAGAGGGTCTTCAATGTGTCGATGGTTGCTTTCTGACGTGCGTACTGAGTTGGCATCTAAATCGCCACAAGGTTAGACAAAATGTGGTGAACTAGCCATGCTTTGGCAATGTTCGCAAAAATGGTTCTACAACATATAGCCCATAAGGCTAAGAAAATTTGGCCAGTCTCATCTGTGGTGTAAATCACGCACATGTCTAAGAAAGTATGGCATAACATGCCCACTGACAAGTGTCAAGTTGTCTTAAGTTATGGTGTAATAAAATAACAAAACAAACCATAGCCAAGAATCTCATGCTAACCAATAATTGTAGCAATTCAATTGTTAGAAAATTTATTTTCCTTTTTTCTTTTTTTAGTTAGAAAGTCTAATTTTTTAATTTGATTTTCCTACACATCCTAGTCCGTAGTCTTTCTAGTTCATGCCTGATCACTATCGGCTTATCCTAGATTCTGGTTTAGAGTTATCGAAAAAATTAACAGAAAATTGCAGGATAATAAACTAGTAACCCGACCTCTTTTGTCATATCATAATCAAGCAAATGTTCGGCAATGTCTGCACTTGTTAGATGATGATGACCTCTTTTGTCATAACCAAGCAAGGTTTGGTAAACAATGTCTCTTTTAACCAAACAAACCATGCTTCAAGAAAACTCCATTCTAGCTCTGCCGAACGCGGAATTTAGAAATCGCAACTCCCCTGAAACCAAGTCAAAGGACAAACACGTCCGGTTTCTTTAATACACTCTTCTTCCTCTTCTTGCAGAGTAGTAGATCCGCGAGATTTCTCAACTCCCAAGCTGCTTGACCTGACCATAAAAAAAACTTGATTTTTCAATCCATCTCCTCCCATCTTCGGCTCTACCTCCCAAAATCTCCACGAGGTCTCCTCCCCAGCAGATCCCCGGCCGTTTCTTCCGCCAGAATCCCGCCCCCGCCGACGGGTTCCCCACCCAAGTCCGCCGCTTCCGTGCCGGGGCGGCACGGGAACGGCTCCATCTGCTCCGCCGCGGGGTTTGGGCGTGTTCTCTCGCTGAAATCTTTCGACGAGGTTGCGCCATCTTTACGCCCGAGCTTCATCCGGCTGGAAAGCGTGGATCTTGGTAAGGAATCTGAGGGGCTGGAGGGGTCGGGTCTGCATATCCAGATATTCTCTTTTGTCTTTCGCTCGCAAGGATCTCGCCTTCTGCGCGGTGCATGTGCAGGTTGGTTCTCTGGTGCGGTGGAGATCTTTCTGAATTTTGATTTGTCGGTGGTGCTCTTGGACAGGTGCCCGCGGAGATGGCGAGGGCGGGTGTTGTTCTTGCCGTAGTGGTTTTGGCTTGTGCGCTGGGAGCGAGGGCTGATGGCTCTGATCACAAGTACAAGGAGGGGGATCGTGTCCCGCTCTACGCTAACAAGGTCGGGCCTTTCCACAATCCAAGGTATGATACACTCTTGCAATGGGCTAGCATTTTTTTTTTTGTCTGGGTGGTCTGTGGCTCTGGTGCAAACTCTTGGTATTGTGTCAGCTTCATCTTTGCAAAATGTTTTTTCAGTTTTGGGTACAATGTGTACATATGAACGAGTTAAACTACATCTGCTGTTTATGTTGGCAGTTATTACAGTTTAAATAATTAAATTAGAACAGGATGACTGCTAAGTTGGAGTTGTGTGCTTAGATGGTAATATATCATGTGCCATGTGCTTATGTTTTAGTAGATACGAACTGGTAACTGAGGTATTCTTCAGATATAGGAAGGATGCTCTAGGACTAGGAGTCTAGGTTAGCAAGAGTAGGTTGTTGGTGTTATTGTTACAATGTCTTTGCGATTTCACACCCATAATCTACAAATGCTCAGTACGGATAGTGATGTTTCAATCAAAGGCAAAAGGTGGCCTTTATCGGCAATAATGCCACATGAGCCGTGTCAATTTCACACTTCTGGTATTGCCTCATCAATGGAATATCCATGTGATGTTTCTATGTTACCTGCTTTTTAATTTTATTCTGCTTAATTATGGTCATGATAATTGAGTTACTTGTTTCTATTGCAGTGAGACATATCGGTACTATGATCTCCCCTTTTGTGCACCAGGTATGCAATTGCCAATGTTCTCTGTTTTTACTTGCTTGCTACAATAATTCCTTTTATTGATTCTGACCATGTGTTGTTTCTTTCTTGTCAACTGCGGACTTGTTATAGAACATCCAAAGGACAAAAGGGAAGATTTTGGAGAGGTTCTAAATGGTGATCGGTTGGTTGATGCACCATATGAGTTGAACTTCAAGGAAGACAAGAACTCTAAGATTCTCTGCCAGAAAACATTGACAAAGGAGGAAGTTGCAAAGCTCCGGGTTGCAGTTGCCAAGGATTACTACTTCCAGATGTACTATGATGATTTGCCATTATGGGGATTCCTTGGTAAAATGGACAAGGATAGAGAGCAAGGGGATGCAAAATACCTACTGTTTAAGCACATCCACTTTGACATCATGTACAACGATAACCGTGTCATAGAAATCAACGTCCAAACTGATCCAAATGTGGCTGTAGATATCACAGAGGACAAAGAAGTGCCAATAGAGTTCTCTTATTCAGTGACATGGAAAAAGACAGATATTCCTTTTGAGAAAAGAATGGAAAAGTACTCCAGGTCTTCCTCTATGCCACAACATCTAGAGATCCATTGGTTCTCCATAATTAACTCATGTGTTACTGTACTCCTCCTGACTGGTTTCCTGGCTACGATATTGATGCGTGTTCTCAAGAACGATTTCGTCAAGTAAGATATTATTATCGCATTCCATTCTAGTCACCAAGGTGCAGTTTACTAGATACATTTTTATTCATTATTAAATTCTCATTGAAGGTACTCCCATGAAGATGAGTCCCTTGAAGACCAAGAAGAGACTGGATGGAAGTATATTCATGGTGACATTTTCCGTTTCCCAAAACAGAAGTCCCTTTTTGCGGCAGTTATTGGATCCGGAACTCAGCTTCTTGCCCTGTAAGAACCTTGTCAGTTTAGATAATGTTATGAGTCGAGCTTTGTAATGATCCTAACCCCTAATAAATGATTCTCATTTCACAGTGCGATTTTCATCTTCCTCCTTGCGCTTGTTGGTGTCTTTTACCCGTATAACAGGGGAGCTCTTTTCACTGCCCTTGTCGTCATCTACGCTCTTACTTCTGGTATTGCCGGATACACAGCTACTTCCTTCTATCTGCAACTGGAGGGAAAAAATTGGGTAATACATGCTTTATTTAGTGCGCATCTTTCTTCAACCCTTTCCTACTGTGTGTTTACACATCCTGTCTAAACATTTCAGGTGAGGAATCTGATATTGACTGGCTGCTTGTTCTGTGGACCTCTCTTCCTGACATTCTGCTTCCTAAACACTGTTGCGATAGCATACAGTGCTACAGCAGCATTGCCTTTTGGCACTATCATTGTCATTATTCTGATCTGGGCACTTGTAACCTCTCCACTCCTTGTGTTGGGTGGTATAGCAGGAAAAAATAGTAACACAGAGTTCCAAGCTCCCTGCCGCACAACCAAGTACCCAAGGGAAATCCCTCAGCTTCCATGGTACCGAAGCACCATTCCTCAGATGGCAATGGCAGGGTTCCTCCCTTTCAGTGCTATATACATTGAGCTGTACTACATATTTGCCAGCATATGGGGGCATAAAATATACACCATCTACAGCATCCTCTTCATTGTGTTCATTATCCTCATCATCGTCACAGCCTTTGTCACAGTTGCACTCACATATTTCCAGCTTGCAGTTGAGGATCACGAGTGGTGGTGGAGGTCAGTGTTTGAAATATCAATTTATCTTATTGCTTTTATCCCCTTTTTGTTCTTGTTTGTGGTTGCTTCTCTACTGTGTTTGTGCAAGCAACTATCAAAACTGGAAATAGGAAGAATAGGGAAGATGTATTTTGGCCCCGTTTGGTTTTCCAGTGCTAGAAACCGTTCACAACTTTGACCACTAATTAAAGGTATTTTACAAAACTAACTCCAGAACCCCTGCACTAGGAACCCTGAAGAATCTAATGAGGCCTTTGACCGCATGATTAGAGGATGATTAGAGGATGGTTACTGCAGCATCACTGTAGCCAATCATCGATTAATTAGGCTCATTAGATTCGTCTCGAAAAGTTACGCCCATCCGTGAAGAGATTTTGCAAATAGACTTCATTTAGTACTCCATGCAAAAAAGATTCCCTCCGTGCTAGATGCTAGACTAGAGAAACAAACGGAGCCTTGTAGCAAATATTTCAGTAGATGGGATTGCTAGATCAGATTTCACATGATAGATGTCTATAGAAAATGCAGTTATGCTATCGTACTGGAACTTAATAAACACTTAGCAATTAGCATCCACCGAGGAATTAAGACGAGCAAACTTCTAAAGCACTAGTCTGCATTTTATATCAACTGAAATCTGGACTAAAAGTCTGATGAATATATGACAATTAAGAAGCGTACATATAATGAATATTAGGGAAAATATTTGAATTCTTGCTGTAGAAAAAACTCACAAGCAAATAACTTGATGTACATCTTCTCTCTTGTTTCTTGGATTTATGTTTCATATACCCTCTTGCACTTCGATCTTTCCTTTGTAAGAGAAGTTCTGACTGTCTGCAGGTCTGTTCTGTGTGGAGGCTCCACCGGCATATTCATCTTCTTCTACTGCATCTACTACTATCATGCCCGGTCCGACATGTCAGGCTTCATGCAGACATCCTTCTTCTTCGGCTACATGACCTGCGTCTGCTATGGCTTCTTCCTCATGCTAGGCACCGTCGGCTTCCGCGCATCACTCTTCTTCGTGCGGCATATCTACCGCTCCATCAAGTGCGAGTAAACCTTGACCGCTGGCTAGATTTGCTAGCCCCCCATCATGGCTGTCGATGGGGCAGCTTCAGAACCAAACGCAAAAGGCATCGCTGGATGGATTGTGCCTGAATTTTCTGCCCCTGGCCCCACTGTGAACCTCTGGTCCTCTGTTTTTCTTTTAGCCTCTGTAATCTTGCAGCTCCCTGGAAGGAGAATGTAGTATAGTAGGAGTGATGGTATGATACCAGAGTCCGTGTTCTGTTGACATGTCTGTATTGTCTATCTACTCTTATCCTACGTAGTCCAGTGTTACCCCTATGATTTTGTTCGTGAATACTGTGTTCTCTATGCTCACTAGGATACGAAAGGTTTGGATGCAAAGGTGTGCAGAATTTCGTTTTAGGACGGACATAAGATTGAACTCATGGGCTCACTTTTACACAGGGGTTGTGTGGCAATGGGGAAAAGCGATATGGGGGCCTGAAATGCCCTCATAGCAAGGCCACATTTCTTTCCTTTTCTAATCTCTCCTCTCTAGACCTCACCGCGTTGGCTGCCATGTCGCCGCCACAGAAGGGACCTTGCTGCACCACGCGACCATGATCTTCACTTGTTCAGGCTAACGAATTGGCGACTGTGAAGCTACGTGCAGAGTTGATCATGCGTTTGGTAACCCAGCTTCTTCCCACATTTGTAAAAGTTTTTGTTTTTGTTAAAATTCCTCATATGTATATGGTCCTCAACATGCAATCCAGTATGTTAAGAATGCACCCTCCTTTCTAGTTACAGCAGGCGGATCGAAAAGCACAAGAAATAGATAGAACTTAGTGCCTTTGTTCATCGGGCAAATTATCTCCTATTGAAGCATCTCCTCCATATAATGGCTTTTCTCTTGCAGAGAAGAAATCTTCTCATCCGATCCTGCAGTTCCCTTAGTTGAGCATATTCAAATCCTTATCTCTTGATACAAAGGAGTGCTTGTCTTCTAGACTGGCATGTTTACCTTCAAGGGATTTCATGGCATCATCTGCTTCAGTTCGGCCCAAATCAGAGCCCACCTGAAGCCAGGATTTATTAGACACAGGAAGTACCGAGTTGAATTGTAAAAAAAGGGAACTACCTTTCCCGCCTAGGTGCTTTATATCTCAGAGCTATAGCGACATTTTAACCAACATATATAAAGCACAGAAATGACAAATATTGTGATTTTCTCCTGCACCCCTCTCAACTGCTGTAGACAAGAACTAAGTTTGGATAAGCATTCTCTACACTAGGTCGATAGCCTGAAAAAACCAACTATTATTTATTCTTCAATCATGGGAGAGCAACTCTCATTGTACAACTTTAATAATGGAAATGTCCAAATTACCCCCTCAAGTATGGCCAAAAGTCTGGTTAGCTCCCTAAATTATGTTTTGGTTCTTTTTATTCCCACAACTACGTCAATTGGTCCAATTTACCCCTAATAAGATTTACTTTTTTTGTTTCTCCACACACAAATGCAGCTTTAAGTAAACGTTTTGTAGGGTGTCAGTGAACATCGAGAATTATATTAAAAAATATTATGATATTTCATAATTAGTTTTTATACAGTTTGGTATGATAAATAGTAGTTTGTTATTAGATGTCCTAACCTATTGGTATGATAAATTCATGTACTAATTGACGTGGGGAAAGAAAAAAGAGGTGAACTGAAAAGTTCATTTGTCATGGGGAAACAAAAAGGAGAAATCTGATTAAGGGGTAAATTGAACCAATTAACATAGTTGTGAGGGCAATTGAATAAAAAATAGTTAGGAGTTACCTAGACTTTGGCTATAATTCAGACTAAATAATTAATCAATCAGTTATTCTTTTACTCTTCGTATTGGCCGAGACTGCATTTGGAAACAACGTAGAGATTAGAAGAATTAGATGTATCATAACTCATCGTATGATCATCTATAAACTCTACTAAAGCTTCAAGATTTGGAGCCTCCTCATGCATCCTGACCCCACGTGGGACCCACACACATTTAGGTGGGCCAACAACATTGTTTGTGTGGGTCCCATGGTACTGTTTGTGTGGGACCCACATACGGTTTTGGGCGGTACTCACATGGGCCCACGTACTACTTATGTGGTACCCATGACATATTTTAGAAAATATCAACGTGGGCCATATACTATTTATGTGGATCCCATGATATATTTTATAAATAAATATAAATGGTGGTTTTTCCAATGTTGTTTGCAACTAAATTCATGAATAGTATAAAATGTATTTACATTTTAGCATAATTTTATATTGGTGAGATAATAAATATATATCTTATCATGATTTCAGATCAGTGTTATATCTAAATTAAACATGCCCATAGTTCCATTTAGACTAGCTCAATTTATTCAATCCTTTTCCAATTGGTAGTACTTAGACTATCTCCAACAACAAATACCTAAACATGAGACCCATTCGATAGATTGGGTCGCGTACAGTAAAAAATCACGGACCCAAAACTTATCGATTTCCAACAGCGAAGGCAAACGCATAAATCTGTCCGGTCTTTCCTCCTCCTCCTACGAATCCCCAACCCACTCCCTCCGCCTCCGGCCACCGCTTCAGATCCCCTGCCCCCACTTCCCGAGCGCTACACGGCCATGACGCCCTCCTCCGCCCTCGCGCTCGCCCACCTAGCCGTGGCATCCCCGGCCCCTGCATCCTCGCTGCGGCCCGCGCCCAGGTCGGCTCGCCTTCGCGGGTGTTCTTCTCCTCGTCGCCCAACCAGCCGCCCCAGCCGGAGGGGTTCTCGCCGCTTCTCGCCCTCACAACTGTTGTCCCGACCGACCGCCGTCGGAGCTCGGCCACCTGCTTCTTCCTGTCGTGGTTCGTCTGGTGGTAGCGCTTGCAGGCAGGGAGCTCGCCTGGTGGCGGTGCCCGACGGCCAACGGGATCTGCGGTGACCTCATCCACACCGAGCTCCCCCGCCGCCGACCCACCCGCCCGTCCTCTCCGTCACCGATGTCCTCCCGCCGTCTAGGGCCGTTGAAGCCGCCCCGCCACCGCAGCTCGGGCTGTCACCGTCGCGCGTCGCCTGTGGCCGCCCCGCCGCTGAGCCGCCTGAAGCCGCGCGCCGCCATCGCGCCTCGCTTGGCACCTCATGTGGCCACCCCTCAGCCGAGCTCCCTGAAGCCGCGCCCGGCCGTCGCGCCTTGAACGAGGAGAGAGACGACGCCAGAGATTTGGGTGCGCGGAAGGAGCAGACGCTTATTTGCGTTTCCTCTCTCCTTGTATGCAAAATGGCTATTCCCTTTGCGTACTCTGTTGGAGCGAGTATTTTTCACCTAAAAACACTGTGACGACGCTTATTTGGGTTTGGGTCACCGAATGCGTTCATTGTTGGAGATAGTCTTACTACTTAGAATATGCCACATGTCATCCAGGCAATTCACATTCACATCACTTCTGTTATGACCTTGGCAACGATTTAAAGACCAATTGAACCTCATATATGTAAAAAGCATATAAATCAAGATGGTATTTCAGAAACATTGAAGTATGTCTAATGAAAATGAAGAAAAGTCATATGGTTCCATATTTTGGCACCAATTGTATAAGTTACTAGATGTATTACATCAAGTAATATTATATATTTACTTTATGTAAAGGCCAATATGCCTAGATTTATTTGCTTGAACTGGTGGGGTTAACGTTTCTACTTTTTGTTCATACACAATTAAGTACTTATACTTTTGAAATGAATACTTCATCCTTTGAAAATGCATGCAATTTTAGTTTTATCACCCTAATTTAATTAGTTAATCCTTAAAAAATTATAGAAAAAACATAAGCAATTTTTTATGTGGGACATTGAACTTTCTTCAAATTGTCCAGTACAAATCAAAAATGAAAAATTGGCCGGGAACCAGTACAATGTGCCATTTGCCGTTGGGCACCATAGTCATTAAATAATAATAACTCTTCAAAGAGAGAGACAAGTAAAAAATGTCCATTTTGGCTTCCATTGAAGTGGGTCCCATATGTCATTTTCTCATCTTGCTCTATATCTTTCTCCCTCCTCTCTCTACATATAGAGTTTCATACAACATGATCCATCAAATTGTTATGGGTTCTTCATATTGTATATTGTTTAGTTGTGTATGAAGAGTGGAATCTAGTTTGGCCGACTTATTTGATTCATTTTTCTTATGATTTCTGACATCGACATCATTCGTATGATTGCGTGCATGACAGCCCTGATCATGTTAACTTAGACTTTGTCTCCGAAGCTGCAGCGACAAATAAGAAAAAACTGATATTTCTGTTGTCTCTGTGCTAACTGTCCTACCACCACCAAGCGACTATCGAGTCCGTCTTGCCGATGAATGCTTTTTTATGATTATAATTTTATTGTTTTGGTTGCGAGCCAAATTTGTTTTGTTTGCAATAGAAAAATTGTTTCTCTTTGAGTAAAACACTGGGTCTGTAATACTACATCCGACATTCATACACATGCACTAAATTAACTTATATTTTACTCAATTTTAGTACAATGTTAATCTAAATGGACATTTTTCATTTTATCTATTTCCTTATGTTGAAAGATAAAGGAAATATGTCGTTTAGTCTATGGAATTGGAAGATATATTCACTCTCGTCTAGAAAGTGAGATTTCTCATATTACCCTATGAAATTTTTTTTCCATACAAAATGTTTGCGGATTACCAATAAGTCTTGGTTTTTCAGTAAGACATTTGGAGTTTATGGTTTAGGCGAATCACTTCATTTACCTCCTATATGTTGTGCTCAAATTTTCTAATTTATGTGATTGTATTTATTTATATGTGTACAAATACTAAAACATAATCATATTTTTTGTGAACATTTTATAAATGTTCAAAATCAATGGAAAAATTTGTCTATCATTTGTTTGCTAGAGTGTTACGTTAGGAGTTAGGATTTTTTGTATTTCCACGTTAAATGCTTTAATAATGAACTTATCAGTTGAAATTTAAGTTCGAGCACAAAATTTAAATGATTACTTGTACATGTGTAGTGTTCTAGAGTATCCTTGTGGTGTCCTGCAATTTTCATAATTAAGTGTTCATACTCTATATATATTAGGGCTCATAATAATATGATGACATTAGAGACCTTAGTAACTATTTTTTTCATATTTTTTTGTATCATAGGAATTTGGAATTAGATATAGCACTTTTTTCGAGAGGAATAGGATAAAGTGTCATCTTCCTTCTCTACTCACATGCGATGTTGGGGAATTTCTTTCTCTAAACAGATGAAGTGAGAGAAGAAGGAAGGAAGAGGGATGAGAGACCAAGTGAGAGAGTTCTCAATTGAGTCCTCCCCTCATGACTCCTTGAGTTTTTAATATAGAGGAGGAAGAGGGTGGTGATTTACCCCCAAAGCCCCTCGTAGATACAATATTCATAAATAGGCCCTTGTTACATGAGGCCTGCTACAAGGGTTGGGCCATTTCCTTAACAATATTCTCTTGGCTAGTTTGGATTAAGTGTTACAATAGAATGAAGTAACTGAAATTATAAGAAGTCCCAATTCAACCGACCAGTGTTATTTATTGAATTGGGTTTAACTAAGCAGGGCGTGTTGACATACCAATCCAACCTAGCCACATTGTTTTTTCTCTTTTAATATTGAGTATAATCTATTTTACCACCTAACCTTGTCACACTCTGAAATACCACCCCTCCCCCTCAACTCGAAAATCGGACATTATATACCCCCATCTCTTCAAAAATGGACCAATTACCCCCTGTAATATTTGAAAACTGTTTTGATGGTGGCTTTGACCTTTTATTCCTAAAACAAGTTTGATAAAAAAAATAAGTTTTAAACTCAAAAACAATATCTCCAGTCCTCCTATAATTTTGAGAAAATTCATAGTTACATAATGGGACACAATAAACCGAAATCAAAAAATTGGAGCTCGTGAGAATATCTTTAGAAGTTTCCAAAAATTCAATGTACCCTTCCAAAAATAGGGAAAACATCTAAAAAAATTGATAATTGCCAAAACATTCTAATACATTTAGATGCACTACATTTATGTTCATTTGGTCTTGTGTCTTTAATACATTTAGATGCACTACATTTATGCTTGTTTGGTCTTGTGTTTTTAATACATTTAGACACTGATTATATTATTTTCAAGATTTACATTCATGCTCATTTGGTCTTTTGTTTTTAATACATTTAGACATTGATCATATTATTTTCAAAATTTCCCAGATTTTTCTAGATATTTTTCTATTCCTTTAGGACAATTCAATTTTTTATAAGTCTAAGATATATTTTATTTGTGTTTTACAAGTCCCAAAATATCTCTAGGGTTTCTCTTGGAATTTTTTAGACGAGAGATATTTTTGTGGTTTAAAAAAACTATCCTTGTGTTTATCATATTTGTTTTTGAAATAAAAAAGTTAAAACCACCATCGAAACAGTTTTGACCTGTTGTAGGGTGTACTTTGTCTAATTGTGAAGAGATAGAGCTTTATAATCTTCGGTTTTCGAGGTGAGGGGAGTTTTCAAATAGCGTGGCAAGATCAGGGATAAAATAGACTTTACTCTTTAATATAATAGGTAGCTCCCGTGGTCGTTTAAGAAAGAGCAAAGCTCGTCACTCAAGCGATATGGTGCCTTATGTCTGTTTGTCACTTCATCTTGTTCTCTTCTCGACCTGGATATCACATCATGCAGTAAGCTAAGAGCACATGTTTGTTTTCTTAAAGATGAGCTTGATCAGTTTTGTAGGGATTTATCATTCTAGGCGAGGACAGGTCGCTATCATCCACAACGCTAAGCATCGGCACGATGCATTTCGCCATGCGTCTTGCTATTGCCACCACAGCCCAATGCAACTCCCACATTGGCTGCCATCACCACCACAGCAGGGATGTTGCACCACAGTTGTGCCGACGACCATGTTCTTCAGGCTAATAGATTGACTCCGAAGGTATGTGCGTTTGGTAACACAGTTTCTTCCCACACCAATAAAAGGTTTAGTTTTGTTTTGGTTGAGAAATTAGATGCGTATGGTTCTCAATTTTTTCAGTCAAGTATGCTAAGAATATGTACCGTCGTTGCTAGTTACATCAGGCATTGGACACCCAAGAATATAGCTTCCTGCACCACCATCTACTTATTTTCTTAATTCTTAGACATAAAAATGACAGCCATTTGTTGATATCAATATTTGTCCAATTTTTTTATGCAATTTTAAATATTTGAATTAAACTTGTTGGTGCACGTATACACATGAAAGGGTGTTAAGTATAAGTGAATTATTGCTAAAAGAAGTACAAGTGAATTGGCCATATTTTTCTATAGGACCTAGTGATACAATTGCTTCCATAACCCATCCCCGTGTCGACGAGATCACTGGTCCAAATCAAGCACGTCGATCAGTCTGTCGTTATTCCAGCGTGCTAACTTTGGTACATGCATAACAATTTTAGGACAGATTATTAAAGAGAATAAAAGACATAGAAAAATAAATGATTATTTTAATATTTGTCCAAGCCTTATGATACCTACGAGTACAAGTATGCAGTGGAGGCAAGTATCCGCTAGATATCCTATACGCGTGCACGGACCTGACATGCTATGATTGAGTTAATGGGCTCACATTACATGGGCTCGGGGCAACGAAATGGGCCTAAAAAGGCCTCGTAGCAAGGTCGCACATCTTTTCCGTTCTCTCTCTGTCTCAGTGAGATGAGCTCAGATATCTCTGTTTGCATTTGAATCTAGCCAGAAAAAAAGTCCTGCATTTTAGTTGAGCTTAAAGGCAAGGGAAGGAAAAGGCAAGGGAAGGAAAAGGCGAATGGTACCCAAAAAAAGGAAAAAGAAATGCGAGAACGAGCGGCGAAGGACGACATAGGTGGCAGCAACCCTCCGATAAAAGTGAAAGAAATCCCTTGGCATTTTAGTTCAGTTCAAACATACGGATCATTTTTTGCCTGCCGTTTGCACATAATAAGAGCAGAGCTCGTCAGTTCAGGTAGCACCGGTAGTTCTGCCACATCATCGTGTGCCCAGTATTTGCGTCGAGATTCGAGCAGAAGCGTGTTATGACAAGACGAACCTGGTTAGTCCTGTCGGGATTGGATTTTAAGGAGAGGGGTCGCCATCGTCCGTGGATCAATGGTCCCCTGTGGCTCAAAAGCTTCAAACACGCTGCATTGCGTCATGCATCTGGCCATGCTCCTGTCTGCAATTTCCAATGTGCTACCATGGTACTCTGTGCTATCAGGTTCTAGGTTCCTTGTTCCCTTTCTCCTCTTCCTCTATTATGGATGGACAGATATGATATGCCTATTCCTTTTGTTGTTTTCCCATCAAAATCAGCGACACAACAGAAGCAACAAATAATTGAACAACCTAATTTTTGGAAGGAGAAAAGTAATGGAAAACGTGTCAACTCCATCAGCGTCGTGACAAAAACATGTCACCTTCGTTTCGTGTAAAACGACCATAGGGGTTGTTATATTTCTACCCAGAGTCAATTCTACAGCCTTTTCAACGGTCAACGTTAAACATTCCACAGAAAATATATAAATAAATAACAGGAAAAATATACACCCATCTTATTGTGGGAGGGTGGGAAGAGGTCCAAGACGAGATGCAGTCCACACCCAATCCCAACCCGACCCCACCATTAGTCCTTTTCAGCAAACAACAAATTCCCAACAGTAAAATTTATGGAGCTTGTCCGTGCAACAGCGCGAGAAGAAAAAAAAAAGGAGAACCAAGCTCGAGACAGCGATGGAATCGACGTCAAGGCACCGCTCCCCATCTCGTCTCGCTGCTCCCGTGCTCTCGGCGGTGGAGCGCGAGAACCCCGCGGTTTGCCACGAGATCTCGAGCGCGGCCCGCGTGATCTCGCGCGAGAGGAGAAAGGAGAGAGAGCGTGACAAGACAAGCCGCGCGAGATGTGGACGCGACGCGACGCGAGCTTGGTTGGCTGGGAGCTTTGGCTTGGATGGACGATCCCGTTTCCATTGCCTCGTTTCTTTATGGATGGATTGCGATGTGATTAGCCCACTAATCCGTGGCCTTGTTTTTTTCTTCAGAGATGGCGATTGGCGAGTGTTATTCGCTCGTTTGGACAGAGAGATTCTATGGTCTAGGCTAGGCTAGGCAAGTGAGGACTCAGCGCGGCGTTCCGTTCCGATGTTGACGTCCTCCCACCCAGCGCCACACACCCATCTCTCTCTCTAGGGAGAAACACTGTGAAAGGGACCCTGCTAATCTGCTACTAAGTGATGTGAGAGAGGGAGATGGTACTAGTGGTGCATGCATGTAGGATTGGGGACCATGCTCCTGCTATATATGCTATGTGTACCAGCAGGATTGGCCTTGCAAGCTGCAAGGTTGGTGTCATGTGCAAATGAGCTAGCTCATCTTTTTCATAGGGGCAAATGAAGCCATCTCTCACATGATTTAGGTAAATGACTATTTAATGTGTTCGATCACGGACACGAGACATTTGGATCCTGTTTAGCTAGCTGTCTACTTAATTTTTAGTTCTAACTGATTTGAGCAGGCATAGCTGATTCTTGGCTAGCAAAATAGCCAATAATGGACCAAATTAACATGAACGTGCCAGTTTACACAGTTCTTGGAGGACCATGGTGCATGTGAGGCTGTGGACACAATATAAAAGCAGAGAGACCGCCAGTATAATTTGGTCCAATGGCAGATGGACAACAGATGTGCAGGAACAAAGGTGGGCAAAGCCAGGCAGTGTGCACCGGCCGCGGACGGGTCTGGTCTAATCAAACAAAAGGAGAGGGAAATAACATGCAAAGAGCGAACAATGCAACTACTGTTTCAGTGTACGAACTCGTTGCCAGAGGACTGTGTGAAGGGAAACGATAAGGTCACTGGCCTGCTGCACCAGGAAAAAAAAGAGAATGAACGAACAAGAACGAAACGTACGTGGAATTTGTTCTTGCTTTTTGTGGTAGCATGGTTGATGGTTGCATTGGTTGTCTAAAATGGTTAAGCCCCCTGCAACATGGTGCAGACTTCAAAAATGCATAGTATGCTACATAGTGATACTAGGGAAACAGGAAACTGAAACTTTTGTGACTAGTATATCGATTTGTGATGATGAAGGTAACCTCCACGTATTTACATCATTATAAAGCATGGCATGATATGTCTGGCTTGTAATTATAATAAAGCTGGCCTTTAGTTTGTTCTTTTTCAGAGCAAGGTCACATATTGTTCTATTTTTAGGAAAGTACTGGGTATTTTTAAGAGACCTAAAAAGGTATGAGATGGTTGCATTGTTGGGATTGATTGTCTAAAATGGTTCGATGTCCAAAAGAACAGCGAGTAATGCAGCCGCCAAGAATGAGTATGATACTAAAGAAATGGATTTTTTCCTATGAGAATTATATCGGTCCATGAATCATGATGAAGGGGGCCTCAATGCGCTAGCATCCTTTTAAAGCACAACAGAATGTCCTATTCCATGGTATAAAATACATGTTTTTTTAATTTGTTTAAATCAGAGCAAGGCCAGAACATGATGTTCTAATTTTAAGAGAGTATTGATACTTTGGCCCCCATTATTAGAAAGGAAAAAAAAACATAGCAAAGCCATGTAAGGTATAAGGTAGCTAGTGCCTACAAAAGAAAAGGCCTATAGAGAACATCTCCTAAAAGCAATAAAGAAACACACATATAACACGCATTGCAGGGTAAGGTAGTTTATTTTCAGTCCTTGCATGATGCAGGGCAGGCAGGCGCATGTGCACGGTGCGTACCAGCCAAACCTGCTGTGAGACTGTTGGCCTCAGCCCAAACGTGCAGAGGGGTGTAAAGGAGATGGCCAGTGGATGTGGATCGGATCGGACCGGACGGAAGCTGTGTAGGCGATCCATCACTCTGCCGTACCGCCAAAGTAAAAAGTAAAGGAGGTGTCGCACAGTCGCACTACACTGCTCGCGCCAAAGGGAGGGAAGGAAGGACAGGGGGCGTGCAGTGACATACTGACATGGGCACCCAGGCCCGTTTAGATTCACAAGAAATTTTGTGAAATTTATTGTAGCAAAATTAAATTGAAAATTAGGAGGACTAAACATGATCTAATTATAAAACTAATTACATGGATAGACGGAAAATCGCGAGACGAATCTATTAAGCCTAATTAATCCGTCAGTAGAGATTGTTTACTGTAGCACGACGTTTGTCTAATCATGGCCTAATTAGGCTCATTAGATTCGTCTCGCAAAGTTATCCGGGTTGTGAAATAGGTTTTATCAGTTATCCACATTTAATACTCCTAATTAGTATCCAAACATTTAAATTTACTGTAGCAAAACTTATCACGTGGAACTAAACAAGGCCACCACTGTTGCTCTAGTTACTCCTACCGTGAACAGCCTCGTGTGTCCTTTATTTTCAGAACAAAAGTTGGTTGGACGGGACTCCTCAACCTACTCCACATTTATCTCGTTGAACTGCACGGGTCTTTGCATACAACTTAGACCTGTTTAGATTCGTCGAATTCGATCAATTAGACCAAAAGTATCTTTTTGAAAAACGTATTCTCCTCTCTGCTTTTACGTTTCTCAATGCACTTTTGCTACAGTCAATTCAATCGAATTCGCCAATCTAAACAAGGCCTTAATAAAAATAAAACTCTGAACCCGTTACATGCAACTTAATAAAACACTACTCCTACTGTTCCAAATTATAAGCCGTTCTGACTTTCTTAACAATCATAACAGCTTGAGTTTGATCAAGTTTATACAATAAAATATTAATATTTGTGATACCACATAAGTGGCATTAGATTCTTTGTTAAATATATTTTTATAATATATCCATTAGGTGATATAAATATTTGTAATTGTCTCAATATTTTTGGTTAAACTTAAAATGGTTGACTCTCCAAAAATATTGAAATAAATTATAACTTATAGTTTGAAACAGAGAGGGTAGGTTATTTCATAATCGATTGTGGAAATGTACAAGTCTCAAATTCATGTAGGACAGATGGCTATTTCAAGATGAAACCATATATATAGTACCCAATGTTGCGAATAGCCCGCTATAGCCCCTGGAGAGAGGTGCCATAACGCTATCACTCATTTTAGGGCTATGGCCGCTAAATGCGCTATAACAGCCAATAGCCCCGCTATTTGACATGCGCTATAGCGAGCAATAGCCCCACTGATGGCATAAAGCCATAAATTGATGGAGTTATGGACTCAATTTATGTTCTCGTGTGTTATGAATTTGTAATTTGTGATCTATCTTGTGTGTTTTACCTTATTTCTCATGTTTGCTTATGTAATGCACTCAAATATGTGCTAAAATTGGTTAAACATGTACAAAGATACGATGAATTTTGGTGGTTTTGTGCAAAACGCTAAATGCTATAGCCCCGCTATTGCCCCGATAGCCTTTTTGGCAGGGCGCCGCTAAAATCCATAGCCCGCTATTCGCAACATTGATAGTACCCACAGTATTAGGCCACGTATCCTTTGTCATGCATACAAGGAAAGGAACACCACTACCCAAAACGCAATTGTTGCCAACAACCACCACCACCATTCACCAGTGCTTTTCCCCAGCAGGTCTGTGTAGTGCAGCTAGCTGACTACTCAGTAGCTCCAGTATATGCCCCCAAAAAGCGTGCGTGGGTGTACCAACAGGGGCATATATGCAGTAATCTTTTCCCCTGTTTGACATTTATGGGGTTCATGGCCAGGTCCTTGTCTGAACTTTAGCTTGGTCTCATTTGCGACAGGGATACAGACGGACGGTGGGATGTTGCCCACACCGGCTACCCCCGCTTTCTTTCATGTCCAGACGGCGACCCTTGCCCAAAGCAGAAGGTTGAGGAGTTTTCGTTCAATTTTCTCCTCAATTATTTCGCGGGCAGATGTGCACTGTGTGGTCCCAAGGCTGATGGGTGGACCCAACCAGCGACACGGCGGAGCTTGACCACCCAAATCAAGATGGATAGTTTCCGCGAGCGTGCTTCTGTGACCACATAAAATTGTAGTGGAGGAAATAGATAACTTCCGACTAAGAAGATGACTCTTAGATAGTTTTTTGCGGGTTGGATAAGGTGATTTATGTTATGAGACCTAAGAATATTACATAAAGATATCATATCGAAAGGTTAGAGCATCTCCGAGAGACTCTCCATTTTGGACTCTCTGTTTGACTATCTATTTGCATTTTCATAAAGATTCTATTTTATATTGAGCATCTCACTCCAACAGAATCTTCATTACCCACTCTCTAACTCTCCCTCTCCACACTGACGTGTGGGTCTCACGCGTCATCCCACACTTGACAAGCCAAACTGGCTAGCCAAATTTGGCTAGCGAGGGAGCCAATTTGGAGAGCCGGATGGCTTGACGAGTTGAATGGCTAGTCTGTTGAAAAGCTATTTTGGTGTTGAGTAACCAAAATTTAGCTTGGCAAGCCATTTGGCTAGTCTCTTGGAGATGCTTAAAAAGAGCATCTCCAAGAGACTCTCTATTTTCGACTTTCTATTTGACTATCTATTTGCTTCTCCATAAAGATTTCGCTCTATATTGAACATCTCACTCCAACAGACTCTTCATTTTTCACTCTCTAACTCTCCCTCCCCATACTGATGTGTGGGCCTCACACGTTATCCCACACTTGGAAAGCTATTTAACTAGCGAGGGAGCCAATTTGAGGAGCCGGATAGTTTAGCGAGTTAGATGGCTGGTCTCTCGAAGATGCTCCTACCATGCATAAAGGAGCTACTCGGTATATTTACTTTTTATGCTACATTCCTAATTATCTGTGTAAACTGTCATGCAGTTACCTGAATGACAACACTGATGTCTTTTTTTTATGTAAAGACATACACTGATGTTGACACGGCGATGCTGACATTGCTTACAAGGGGAAAACATACAAACTGCCGGAATAAGCGACCGGATGAATATTTTATACGTGAAGCCGGAGCCGCTGGCTTTCCCTTTCTCCGATTGCTTTTCGCGAAGCGACGTGCGGTTCTTGCCGTCAAACCGGAGGATTAACGCGAGATTTGGTTCTCCCGGAAATAGCCCTGGATCGATCGGGACCTGTCACGGATTCGCCAATCGCTGCCGTCCTTTCCTGACAGCGACCAGCGTCTCGCATGTGATTCCAAATACACATCCTGGTCCACGTCAAGGTAGCCATCCGGTACCAAAAATTCTTACAGAAAAAACCCTTGCCCCTTTCTAGGTGTCGGCATCGGCATGGTCTACACGAGACGATGTAACTTTTTGCCGCTGAATTTTAGTAACGTAGCTTGATGAACTAATTGCTACTATATATGCATTATATTACTCGGTCAATACATGTGTTTGGGCGTATATTCTAAGGATGACATACTTTCTTCTTTTTACGTCGGTAGGTAAGGGGTAAAATGCTCGTCTCACTCCAAAGCAGCATCATATATTTATATATGTACAACTTATATAAGATGATCACTCTACTCTATTCCCGCAAAAAATAAAAAAACACTCTGTTCTGAAAAATACAAGGTAGCTACCACTTTCTTACAACAGATAAGAACTAATCACATCGCGAACCAAGCATATAGCTTAGTTGTATAAGTTTCTTGTGGTGCAATTTGTCCACCCATGTTCTGCTCGAGGCTCCAACTTAGCAAGATGAGTGTTGTGCTGATATATATGTTGTGGATAAGTAATAATATCAATACTATAAAGATAATAATTCTTAATAAGATAAAAATTTTATAGATATTACTAGTCAAAGTTAAAAAAAGTTTAATTTATATCAATATAATAAGTTGTATTTGTGACGGAGGAAGTAACTACCATAATCCAATAATGTAACTACTCTAACACATTTCTAAAATGATAAGAATCACATCTCTTATGTCCTAAATTAGCAGTCGTTGATTTTTTAGATACATAACTTTTGCTATACACACTCATAGATACAAACGTCAATAATATTAATACCAAGCAGGCAAGCTCCATGCAGACACTGCAACAAAATCACAGAAATTGTCCACAGTCATGTGGTAGTCCGTAGTCCTCACCGTGCTTACGTACGTACTTACGTATAGGGCATGAAAACTGAAGCCAGGATTAGACCTGCAATAAGGCCACAACCCACAAGAGACAAATTATTGATGATTGGAGACTGTACCGGTCAGCCAAAACAAACTACTAATCAGACATGCATGTCATTTGTTTCAAAATAAGGCCTTGTTTAGTTCGCTCGATTCGATCGAATTCGCGCTCTGTTTTACGTATTGAATAACGTGCTCCATCTCTGCTTTTTCGATTCCCGATGCATTTTTCTACAGTGCATTCGATCGAATTCGCGCAAACTAAACAAGGCCTAAAACTGAAGTATCAGATGACGTATGAGAGTGAGGAACTTGCATTGTACTATACTTACCCCGTTCTTGAATTGGGTTGGATTCTCAAATATTTTTTTAAAAAAAGTAAAAGAAGTAGTACCTTTCATCTATAGTTTCGGCAGACTAGGCAGAAAAGGACGTCCGGTGCATGAACCATGCACAGAAGTGGATGTTATTCTGACAGTGATGCTAATGATTTCTTGTGTTAACATTAATTAATTCAGCTTATTATCTTTTTCCCTCGACCGGAAAAAGTCTCCCCCGGCTAATTAAGAAAAGACGGGTCGTTGTACTTAAAGAAAGCAGCTATAGCACTCCGGCTAAGCAATTTCAAAGAACGACGCTGCAGTTCAGGAGGCGTTGCGCTGTCGTGGAAGCAACAAAGTATATGTGATTATAGTATTATACCGTGATGGTTTGCTTTAATTTGTTCTCATCCACAAATTATTGGCGAGGGGTCTCATGCGTGCAAAACCTAACTACTACGAGGCTGATTTTACAAATCTGTCCTTCTGAAAAATATCAAGCTATAAATGGAGAGCCATTGTCCAGAGTCAATAACTCAAAAAAAAAAGCTAGCTGTATACTTGAAGATCGTCGCTATCACTTTATTAGAAAATTATTTAGAAATATCCAGAATAATAGTACTCTCCCTCTGCCAACGAAGAGGATATGCAAGGGAAAATCCAACAGCCAGCTTCTAACCAAATTTTCCACCCACCATCACCATGTACCTTACCTTATTTGATTTAATTTATTGACACTCCCATTACCGTTGATTCTTGAGGTGTGGTACTCGTGAGTCGTGACCACCAAATACTTGTGCCCAGTTGTCTAGCTCATAGGGTCTACCAACTTTATGGCGTGCACCATATGTGTATAGGATTATCATATAGTTTAAGGTTATTTCTCTGAACATAAAAATCAGCTTCAATTAATTCATGTGGCAGAACATGTGCAAAAATAATAATACTATTATTTGGATGGAGGATTATTATTTTCTCTTAAAATAAAAATGATCGATGTACGAAGAAAATGAAGCGGAGAAGCGAGCGACACATGGGGTTTCCATACGCCTCTCCCTGATGGGATACATGACAAAAGCAAGGACAAGGGTCGATTTCAGATGTCCATCTCCGATCGATAAGTGCATCCACCCTTGATTGCTTTGTTGCGATTCATTTCGGTTTTTTGATGGTCCTGTTGATCGAAAGCGCCATCTGTGTTGGCTAGTTAGCATCGTTTCCGACGGCGACACCTCGCCAATAGGCACTAAGCTAAGGCGCCCCTGCCTCATGATGGTAAGCCAAATTGTTGGGGCCCAACACACATCTGAAAGAGCAATAATGCTACCGTGTTAGTATTTTTTTTATCTCCATGTTTTTTTTTTTGCGAGAGTTTTATCACCATCTTTTGAAGGAAAGGCAAAGCATTTGATCGAGATTCTCCCTGTTGTTGTTCCCACTTGGCTTTTGGCGCCATACAAATTTATCGCTTTGGAGAATTGACTCATCCAACTTGCGAAACATCTGGATCGCATCATTTTTTCCACTAGTAGAGGGCATCTTGATCGCATCATAAAGCAACAACCAGTAATGTATGTCATTTGAGCTATCTAACTTGTTCAATTTTCAAATCAAATGGTTATGCAATAATAATCGGATCCCTATGATTTCTTCGATCACAAATATAAGCAATTTAGAACATTGACACAGTCAACACAGTTCGACTAGATTTTTTACAAAATGTATTAATTTAAATAGGGGAAATATATCATGAAATTTACTTTTAAACTATTTGATTTTTAGCTATATATATGGTCAAGGATAAAAAAAAGTTTTTGATTAGAACAAATATAAAAAAAGCTACTTATATTTATCTTGAGCAATTTTGTATCTCCTTTGCAATCACATGGGGTTCCTTATGTCGTCCCGATTCATATGTACTGTATGTCTGTATATCATAGATAGATATGGGTCCACCAAAATCTCTCCTAAATCATGAGAGCAAGAAAAAAGATAACTATATAATATAGTAGTATAAAATAAAAAGGTGATGTGTGTGGGGAGGGTGGGAAGGGGGACGGGATGGGATGCGAGTCCTGGCGCTCACGTTAGCGCTGACACCTCCTGGCAGGGTGGTGACCTGGGAACAACTAATGCATCGGCGTCGGTTTCCGAGAGACGAGCAAATCAGCGACGCGACGCGCGATCTCGCGGTTTATTCGCCCGGCCCTCTCTCCACGCGCGATATCTCGCGCATGGCGTCGGGAGAATTGAAAGCGAGAGCTCTGGATGAATAAAGAAAATGAAAGCGGTTGCCACTTGCCAGGGACCAGCCTGCATTATTTGGCTGGCCTGTTTAGTTCGGGAAAAAAGTTTACGAATTTTACTGTAGTAATTTTAAATTTAAGATTAAGAAGACTAAACATGATCTAATTATAAAACTAATTACACGGATGGACGGAAAATCGCGAGACGAATCTATTAAGCCTAATTAATCCGTCATTAGAGATTGTTTACTGTAGCACGACGTTGTCTAATCATGGCCAAATTAGGCTCATTAGATTCGTCTCGCAAAGTTACCGGGGGTTATGGAATGGGTTTTGTCATTAACACACGTTTAATACCTCATGCATGTAAGATTCTCTTTGATAAATAGTGAAGTTTGATGAATAGTAAAGTTTGGGATGGAAACTAAACAGGATCTTATTATTTTTTATAAGCTCCCGTCGCAGTCTCTCTCTCTCTTCCTCTCGTTATCTGTGTGGCCTGGGGCGGAGTACGGACGGGATTGTCCTCTTGCGAGAATCCTATGCGGACTAGTCACCGCTGTGCACGCCCTGTGGCCGGCGTCCATATTGACCGGAATTCGCAGCTGTTCCTGTTCTAGCACGACTGCAAGAGCAACGCGCTGCAAACGTCCTTGGGTTAGGTTTAGGTTGCTATCAAGCATAGAGAAGACACGCACAACTACTTTAAAACAAATTTGGATTGACTCGTTTCGATCCATCTAGCTATTCTTAATTTCATCTGATTTAAATGAAATCTAGCGAATAACTTATGGCTTGCGCTATCCACCTAATTGTCTTTACCCAGATAGAGAAAACTAGCTAGATAGCTCTAGATGGAGTGTAATACAAATAGGTCCTTAAATGTATCTAGACATGGCATGTTCTTGTATGGGTACCGTATTTGAGTTTTAACTTTTAATTAAGCCGGCATAAAGAAAACCTTACTCGCCTACCTTGCATGTGTGATTCTTGTTCTTTGATAATTATATTCTATAAATGATCCTGCACAACTCTTTTATTACATATATCTTTCATACATAACTTTAACGAATTTTATAAGACATAAGAGGATTTTTAGTTGATAAAGGGAATGAGGTGATAATAGAACTTATCTGAATAGTAAACGAAACGGCTTAAAAACTCCGTTTAATTTTGCCGTGACCCCTGTTCAAACACAAACCTTGCCGAAAAAAATAGCACAGACATACCTTGAGAAGAATCTCAAAGTTATTAGCAAATATGGAGAGTGATTCGTAAAGAATATTTTGGGGTCAAAAATAGAAAAGGAACAATATGTTCTTAGTGTAATCCAATTGTTGCGATGATTTGTTATAGCTAAAAATATACACATGCAACGGCGGAACCAGGGGGGCCGGCAGGGGCCACGGCACCCCCCAACATTACAGAAAAATTTTAACCACCCTTCTTCAGTTGCAGCGAGTCAGCGAGCCGAGGAGCCTATTAGCCTAACAATTGGAGTATTACGGAGCAAACGTTCAAGAAAATCCAAGTTCGGCGTCCCGTCCAACTGTCCAAGCCTTGACGTAACCTGTAGCCAGCCCTAGTGTTCAACAGATGAATAATGCGAATCTATAGCACACCGCAGCACGCAAGCGAGAAGGCGAACGAGGACTGCAGGAGCGCGCACTCGTCGTGTGGTCGTGAGGAGGCACGGAAGCCGCCACCGGCTATACAGAAGCAACCGCGAGGAGACTGCAAGGCAATCTGCGGCCTGCTGCTTCACGTACTAAGCATAAGTCCTGACCTACCCTTTCCCTCCCAAATCTATTCTATGGCCTTGTTTAGATAGGGTGAATTCGATTGAATTCAATGATTGGAGATGCATTGGGAATTGAAAAAGTAGAGAGAGGACACGTAGTTCAATGCGTTGCCTTTTAATTGAATTGGTACAATTTCGTGAATCTAAACAAGGCCTATGTAGTATTTTCTTGATTATTAATGCAATAATTGGATCCGTACAGTTTGCAATCGTGTGTAGACAGTGCAGTTAGGCTGTGAATTATGCCTTGAGTCCTCACCTTGAGCCCTCTAGGAAATCACGGCTAAACCAAAAGACAAACACACTTTTCTTTTAAAAGAACATTGACTGGCACAACTGTTGATCTACAAGAACAAGGGCAAAATGATTTATTGACCTTGATCAGAATCAGAACCCTGGAGCAGATGAAGATATATACAGAAAGAAGAAGGTCCAACTGTATGCATGGCAAGCTGATTTGTCTCGTTCTTACTCTATCAGTTTCTATGATGATGCTCGAGCCTAGACAGGGCTTTGAAATAAAAAAAGAAGATATATTTCTCAAGAATTGCTTGGTAATTTATATTGAGTCTGGAACATTGCTGTTAAGTTCACCATCAATTCAGCTTGGTTCATGGTTGCATATGTAAACCATAAAAATTTGGTGTCAAATACACTACACAATCGCTATGTTCTCTAATATATACATGTTCTATCTTCTCGCGGCCCCCCTTGGAATATTTTCTGGTTCCGCCGCTGTACACATGTAAATTTTATACTATTTTTCTGATTTTTTCTTTATAGTATATAGTTGGTCAGTTCTACAAACCATTGATCTTGAAAATATACTTGAGATTGGCATTTGGAAAGCAACGCGCAATTTCCCTAGCATACCAGCACGCATGGTAGCCGGGCAGGCAAGGCAACCCAACCCACGGCACCCGCAACGGCTACAAAAAGGAAGCGTCCAGATGATGCGAACGCGGAGCCAGAAACTTTTGACCCGTTCGCTTGGCATGGGCGAACGGCACTCATCACTTCATCAGCCCTTCTCTCTCTCTCCCGGTTGGTTTCTCTCTCTTTACCCCTTTCTCTGCAGACATGAAAGATGCGTACAACCCCAGCCTTTAAAAAGACTCCCCCCTTTCACCACGCCCCACGTACGCCCCCTCTGCTTCCTGCTTCCCACCCTACCTCTTCGTCTCGCGCGAAATATCGCGACATCTCGCGCCTCCCTCTCTCTCCTCCTGTCCCTCTCCGCGTCAGAGAAAAGGCTCTGCACCACTGCTGCGCATGTGATGCGAGAAGGTCGCGGCAGCGGTAGGATCGCGAGATAGCGCGGCGGCGAGACGAACGAGAGGAGAGAGAGAGAAAGAGAGAGGTCCGGACCGGACGTCTGGTCCGGAGGTTGGTCCCCCCACGCAAAGGACGTCGGCCCACGTGACGGACGATTCTGCCCTCGCGCGGGGACTATTCTAATCGCCCCAGGGGCAGGTCCGTCATTTCTCCCCCGCGGCGGTACTGTCCCCGGCCCAGGCCCACCTGCCGGCGAGGAGAGAGAGAGAGAGGGGCGCGAAAGCGACGGGGGAGAGAGAGAAAGCGAAAGGGGAGGAAGAGAGAGATGTGCGTGTGTGCCGTGTCACAACTCACAAGTGATTCGATTCACTGCTGCCGCCTGCCGGGGTGGGTGGGCCCCGCAGACCCGCACGCCCGTACTCGTACGCGCCCATCCACGGGTGGCTAGCTTGCTAGGCGTACTGCGTGGCGGTGCCGGTCTCGTACACCTAGTATGTCAACCCAGCGCCGTGCTGGAATTGAATCCCAGATCGGATCTGCCGTACTGACTCGCATGCATCTTACTTATACCTAGATTACTCTCTCCATTCAAAAGTTATACTAATACCATAGTGCGTAATGAACTCATTCTACTCGTTACGAAATAATAAGGCTAATACTCCTACTTATGACTTAGTATAAAAAATGCCACATTTAGGTTCTAATATATATAAAAAGGAGGGTGCTATTCAAAGAGTACTACTGTAGGCAAACGAACAAATATAGCACATATCATAATTGCCATCGCCAAATATGCCATACATTTATTTAAAAGACGGTATGTGATTGGTGACTCGATCCAAATTAGCTTGTAGTGCAATCGACAGTGTCCGCCTAGTTTTAGCAATTTCTACCCCCACCCAAACATTGCTCTATTTTGTATCCATCACTATAAAGCCATTTCGATGTATTTTACAGTATATTAGGGATGCTAGCTCTTGAGGTTCTAATTTTAGTATAGAAATTAAATGTCCCAACACCTTTACCATTTGGTGCCATACTATAGGGACATAGGGTAGGCAAAAGTAGCACACCAGAACTCCATTATCTCCATAAAAGATATCAATAACTCAAAACGGAAGGAAGCCTCTACAAATGGAAAGAAGCGGGTTTGGTGGTGCACGTCCCGTGTGCGCCTCCCATTTGCATACAATACGGTTAGGTGAGGAACCTGCCATCATAGTTCCTCCAACAAGAAGCCACGTCGCTTTCTCTCCCCATCAACGGCGGTAAAAATAAAAACGCAGTAAAAAAATAAAAATGGAGCCAGACAAAAGAAGCAAGGGGCCATCCACACCACATGCATCGACGCCACTCGTGTCACCTCCATCCTTTCGCTGTCCGCTGGCCTGGTGCTCTTCTTGGAAACAGCAAAACGGAGGAGAGAGAAAAGACCGTCCCAGTAGCAGACCAGTACGAGTAGGTGTCAGTGTCACGCCCCCGAAATTGACGCCCATGTGACGTGCTTTGCTCTTGTTTGGCATACCCTGCATAAATAAGGGCCTGTTTAATTGGGGTGAAAGGATGAAAAATGATGAAAAATTTATGGATTGGGTCGCGTGCACAGAGAGAAGAAATGAACTGACACGGTTCTTGAGGTGGAAAGAGAATGAAAAGTTAGGGGAATTAAACAGGGCCTAAATAAGTAAGAGCAACAGTGAAAGTTAAAAAGTGGTGAAAATTTTTTGCATTAGAAGCGTGTTCTGTGAGAGGGGGTACGGTTGTAAGTGTGGAAACTTTTTGGTAACTTTGGAAAGTTGATTCCAGTGAAAGTTGAAAAGTGGTGAAACCTTTTTACATTGGGAAGCGTGTTCTGTGAGAGGGGACACGGTTGTCAGTGTGAAAACTTTTTGGCTGGAATTGAACAGGCCCTAAAACAAATACTGTACAATACCACAGATTAATCCTTACCACTTGTTTGGCCATGCTTATCTGTGTCTCGAGGTAAAACGTTCCATAACTTTTTTTTTGTCGGTAAAGAATGTTGAGATTTCATCCATTGCCTCTAAATTAAATACCTTTAAAGAAGATACTGATTGCAGATACGGATGGTCATTTTCACATGTTTTTATTATGTGTATGTATTGAATTATTTCATTAGAAACACGTGGAATTTAGTTTGTGCGTGACAGGGTGTGGGATCTGTCCTACCAATAATTGGCGAACATCCATTTCGCGACTCAATCACTTGCAATAATAATTGGTGAACAATTGATGGGTTTATTCAGCTGTTATATGATTAGTAGCAGAATAGTTAGAGAACTCTCTTTGTTGGATCTAGTCTAGTTTAGCTTACTAGCTAGCTACATACCTTTGTGAAGCAAGTGATCAACTGGCAACGACAAAAAAATCCCTATTTTTGCATGTTATGACAAAAAATAACCACCGAATGTCATCGCTATTATTGGAAGCGATGAAAATACGTTTAGCATAAATATTTTTAGCTAGCCAACGCCCCTAATATTTTTAGCTGTCCCTTTCCAATTCCATGGAGGCTGGCTGGACTGGGGTGTCCCTATCCGATTCACCCTGACCGTGCCCATCCCTACTGGACTACTGGTGTCTGGTGGTACCGGGAGCAAACCAAGTGTGGTGGTGGTACGCGTGGAGGCTGGGAAACAGCTGGAAGGCTCACTTCGAGCTCCACCTCTTTATGGTCTCCTTGTTCTGTTGCTGTGTTTTTTTTCCTGTGAAGGGTAGTAACGTGCCAGCTATTTTATGCATGCATATATACTGAAGCAAAAGAAAGGAGATGGAGACGCCGGGATGGGGAGAGAAAGGTCTTTAGGGCCTTGGCTATTTTTATGCACTGGTACTCCACTAGCTCGTGTACGGCGTGCATCATGCCATGCCCCATGGGGAGGTAGGGCCTACCCCGGCGCCCACATCCTATATGTATAGTAGTATATGGCTAGAATTGCAGGGGTTTCATACTTTCATGCCATCATATGGTTCAGTGTGCAATTCATTGGTTATTATTAGCCAGAGTTTTGTCTATATGAAGTTTACTACAATTTCAATGTTGATTGAATTTTATCGATCAACTGATATTTACCTACCCTCTATCTATAGATGTGTGTGCTGAAAAACAATAGGTTAGTCACTAGTACATTTTAGTCACACGCTTTTGTCTCACCATGTCCCTTCTTATTTCTAGTCATAGCAAAGCTAAGTGACTCATTAGGACCTCTTCTAACCTCTCTTTTCCTTATTGCATCTCATGCCCTACTTTTGACCTAGCAACTAAGAGGTGGTTTCGTGGCCGCATGACCATGTCTTAGCTCGACCTTATCCTAAATATCAAATCCATCATCCAGCCAAATCTACTTTTGTATTAACTCTAAATCTCGTCGCAGCCATCTGAGATGCTAAATGTTCATGATGAAGAACCAAATGTCATTTGAATTGGATAGCCTTTAGATGGAACGTTTGTTTACCCATAGAAAGCTAAAAGTATTTAACTTAACTCATTATAAAATAATCCAGAAGCTGAAGACCTGGGTTCGATCTCCAGTTCTAACATCGTGGAGCTACCTTTTCTACCTCTACTAGTGAAAAAAAAACTATGTATGCTGCTAAAGATATAATTTGCAAAAAAAAATATGTATGCTGCTAAAGATATAATTTGCAAAAAGGGTCTGTTTAGTTGGGAAAGTTTGATGAAGTTTGAAAAGAAAGTTGCTATTGGGAAGCGTGTTCTGTGAGGGGGGCACGGGTTGTCAGTGGAAAGAAAGTTATCAGTTGCCGACAAAAGTTGCCAATCTAAACAGGGCCTAAGTTTCGGAATTAGAGAGAGGAAGTTAAGTGGTGCTGCCACGAAATAAATTAAATGCTGCCGTATGGATGGAGATGGCGCTGTCTCCATTTTGGTGTCGCCCTAGCAATTCCTATCCTCTCTACTGGCCCCTGACCCAGAGCTGCGCACACAACACAAACGAGTACTCGCACGCACATGATGGCGGTGCCCCACCGGCTGTGCCTATCTAGACGTACCACCAATTATGGTGTACTCCCTCCGTCCCAAAATAAACGCACATTTCGCTTCCCGATGAGTCAAACTTTTTAAAATTTGACCAAATATATATAAAAATATATTAATATTTATGATGTATAATAAATATCATTGGATTAAGCATTGAGTATACATTCGTAATAAACTTATTTGGAGATACAAATGTTGATATTATTTTCTATATTTGTAGTCAAACTTTAAAAAGTTTGACTTCTCGAAAAACGAGTTGTGCTTTTATTTTAGGACGGAGGGAGTACCCAACAGTTACCACCCATCACATTCACCACCACCTCCCTAGACTAGCTACCTCCCTCTCTCTCTCTCTCCTCTTGTACGTGCACTTTCTCAGACTTCCGGTGTGACTGTGACCACTCATGCTTTCTCTCTCTCACTCTTCCCTCCGCTCATCGGCCTTGTTTCGGCCTGTTTAGTTCCACAAAAAAACGTATAAAATTTTCATCTAGAGAATCATGTCAGTTTATTTTTTCTCTATATACACGTGACTCTATGCATAACGGGTGCATCTAAACACCCCGTTAGTTCCAGCAAGTTTCTGCAATTCAACCAAGGCCTTGTTTAGTTCGCTCGATTCGATCGAATTCACGCTCTGTTTTACGCATTGAACAACGTGCCCTCTCTGCTTTTTCGATTTCCAATACATTTTTCTACAGTGCATTCGATCGAATTCGTGCGAACTAAACAAGGCCCAAAAGTAACGCATTGAAAAACGTGCCCTCCTCTTTGCAACACGCTTCCCAATGCACTTTTTCTACAGAAAATTCGACCAACTTTCACGAACTAAATAAGGCCATCATCTCCAATTTGTCACTCTGTGTCGTCTTTCATTTTTGCTCTAAAGAATATATAAGCAAGCAAGCCCCTCCGTTTTTTGTTCTGGTTTTTTTCTAAAAAAATGTTTCTATGATCTACTAGTATATCTATATACTTTCTGACCGTATTTCAAAAGGCGTGCAACATTAGAGTAGCTCGGTGTGAACAAAATCAAGGTCGAAACCAAGCCGGGGCACATTGGAACAGGTGGCTCATTATAATTTTTATATAACAGATAAATATTGTGATAATGTTTCCAGCTGGAGCGGAAAGAGAATTCGGCGGTCAGCTTTGCCCACGCTACGCTGGTGCACGGAGGGACGGGCAGGCAGGGGGCAGCGCAGCAACCACACAACGAGAGAGGCACGCACGCGCCCACCGCCTTCCCGCAGTGTGGCCGCAGAAGATCCCACGGCCCCCCGGCGCATGTGATCGCCACTGCTGGCGCGATACGGACGGCCGCGATCGGCGCGGAGCCCGAGGCAGGCAGGCCGGACGCGGGGCCTGCATTCCCGACGCTGCCCCTCCCACCGTCACGATCCGCCCACACGGGTCGGTGGCATGACCCGTAAATACCCGCCAACCCCGCGCCTTGATTCCATTCACGTGGCCGTCCACCCCGTCCCCGTCCCAACGCGCGGTCGCGTCAAAGTAGGGGGCGGCACGTGACCAGGGGCGGTCAACATACATGCCACGTGTCGGACAGCGAGTGGCGCGTGCGACGTGGAGGGAGGGAGGGAGGACGATCTCGGTGCGGGCATTTTTTTTCCTTTTCTTTTTTTCTGCCGCCCGGAAAGAGTGTGAAATTAATCCGGACCCAGTTGCGTCGCCAGTTGGCTGATAAGCGAAGTGCTGATAAGGTGGTTGACTTATATCTTATCAAAGGCTCGACAGCTACTCACGCACTGGCGCGCAGCGGGAAAGCGACAGGTCTGGAAATCGAGAATTATTGGGGACCGGATCCCTCGAGGCTACGCGCACCCGGGACATCTCGCGTTCCTTTCTCTCACTCTCTCGTTCAGCTTTTGGAGGACCGCACATATCCTTTAGCTTTTTTGGCTGGTCGTCAGTCGTCACCTTTATTGTTGAGGATACTTGTCCACTTGTCATTCTATTGTCTATTAGTTTGGAGTATGTACGTGACATTCTATTGTTGTGCTACTTAGCTACCAAGTGTGAAGTACACTTTCAAATAAAACATTTTGTTGCAAGGTTTCATAAGTTTGTGAGACGCATATTTTTTGAAAGACCAACACAGACACGGACGCTCACATATGCACGCAAACCCTACCTCTATGAGCTTGTCCGAGAGACTGGGTGATTTGTTCCGAACTTGAGATTGACGAAGTTACCACAAGCATCTTGCTATCGACGGGCATGTCGCCTATCACTTTAAAAAATATCACCAGTTAAATTTTGAAATAAGTCTAGAAAAATGCAACACTAGTGCAAAGTCGGAGACTCGAACCCGGATGGGTAGATTCTACCAAAACATACCTAACCAACTAAGCTACGCATTGGTCACAGTTTTGTGATGAAGCTTAATCATTGGATATAATAAAAACACATTAGTCTTTTCACACTTGTTTATGTACACATTAAGGTGTGTCTATCTAAAACATGTTAATTGGTAAAAACAAAATGTTGGGTATGGTTGTATGCTCCTGTAGAATCAACTAGCTGCTGCGGTTTTTATCCACCTGTGGACACAAATCACTTGGCTACCACAGCTTTTGTAAACAAAATCAACTAGGTGTCAAGGGTAAGAGTGTGGGCAAGCCAATAACCGCCGCCATGATTTCATCCGCACGTGGGGGCAAACCAACTGGCTACCGTCGTTTCGTCCGCACGCGACGGCAAACCAGCTGGATGCTGTGGATTTGTCCGCACGTGGGGTCACACCAGTTGGCTGCCGTGGTTTTGTCCGCACGGGAGGGAGGGGGGAGGGGCAAACCAGCTGGCTACCATGGTTTTGTCCATACATGGGGGCAAAAACCTGGCTACTATGGTTTTGTCTATACACGGGAGCGAACCAGTTGGCTGTCGTGGTTTTGTCCGCACGTGGGGGCAAACTAACTCGCCCCTGGTTTCACACACACGTAGGCACAAACCTGTTGTCCTCACGGTTTCGCACAAACATGGTTGCAAACTAGTTGTTCTAGTTTCGTGCACACATAGGTGCAAACCAGCTGTCGGTTTCGCACGCACGTGGCCATAGACTCGCTGCCCGTTGCAACTTCGCTCGCATGCGGGTAGCTCGTAGCCCCTCACTTTGTTCACGCGTGGGGACAATGCCCGTTGTGATTTTGTTTGCATGTGGAGGCAAATCAATCCAGTTGGATGCTGTGGGTTTTTCCACATGTGAGAGCAAGCCAGCTGGCTACCGTGCTTTTGTTGGTATGTGGGGGCAAACTAGCTCGCTATCATGGTTTTGTTCGCACGTGGGGGTGAACTAGCTTGCCGCTGTGTTTTCCTCTGCACGTGNGTTTCACACACACGTGGGCGCAAACCAGTTGAACTTGCGGTTCACACACATATAAATGCCAATTAGCCGTCCTTACAGTTTTGCACACACATGAGCGAAAACCAGCTGTGCTATATGCCTATATGGTTTTGCACGCATGTTGATGCAAACCAGTTTTCCTTGCGGTTTCGCACATACATGAATGGAAACTAGCCGAAAACCAGTTATCTTCTATGGTTTCGCATGCATGTGGGCACATAAACTGGGTGTGAGGTAAAGGAGTGCATGCAAGCCAATAACGAATTTGTGTTGAAGAACTTTTTTACGCGCGTGGATGCAAACTAGTTGGCCATTGTATTATTTGCCCTCTTGTGAGTATATATATTAAGTCGGCGTGTAAGGTGTATATATGCAGGTAGGCCAAATATCATACTGTATTTAAACATCATATCCGTATGGTTAACAACCGGTATTTTTCAAGGGGTTTTCGTGTGTTTCAATCCAAATAGCACATGGATATTTTTGATAACACCTCCAATAAAAATAACATAGATGTGCTATTGTTGTACATGCGTGCTAATTTAAGAAGCGTCTCTCATGGCTTTGTTCTCACAATAATAGCCATTTCAGCTCATTCTAGATATCTATGTAGCCATATGTGGCAGTGACATAAATTGTCGTTTCCTCTCTTTGTCAAGCTGCTATAAGAAATTTATGAGATAGAAAATTATGCCTTATAACCAAAAATAGAGGGAGTATTACTGATATTGTAATACAAGAACAAGATGGTGTTTGTGTTGTGTACACATTGCATATACAAGGACTAAAAGACTTTGTTCAGCAAAGAGGGATATTTTCCATGGGAAAGGATGACTTGAATGAAAACTAGAAACCCTTAACGCAAAATGCATATAGTGGGTTGATGCACAAGATATAATTGAGAATTTCTACACCAACAAACTGTATCCACAAAAGCGCCTTAGATATAGGCCCTGTGTAGTTCGGTGAAAGTTACCAAAAAGTGGTAACTTTCTTTACACTGACAACCGTGCCCCCTCTCACAGAACACGCTTCCCAATGGTAACTTTCTTTATTCTAAAAAAAATGGTAACTTTCTTTCCAAACTTTCTTAAACTTTTCCAACTAAACAGGCCCATATTCTATCTCCTGTCATTATCAAACTGAGTACACACCTCGAAAGTTGGGTAGGTGTACTGGGTGCGCCTACCACGAACCCGTCGCGTTCAAAATTCGAAACCGGGCGATGCGCCAGAAAGCGATAGCGAGAGAAAAAAAACTGGCAAGAAAAAGGAGTTAATGGGTACGAGGAAGGATGACGTGGCAGCAGGGAAAACTTACAGTAGTAGCTGGCTCCCAAATGACCATTCCCCCCCTCTCTGGCCCCACGATCCTTGTGGGCCCCAAATCCACCCCCAGATGCTCCCCTGACCCCCGCGCCGAATGACCGAAACGCCCCTCCCGGCCTGCAAGCGACCGCGCGACCGCCCCACTTCCGCTTCTGCCCTCACCGACCAATTTACGAGACTACCCCTGTATCCCTGCGTTTGCTGTGGCTGTTGCGTGATTAAAGTGGCACGCGCATGGGCGTTACCGTCATTTTGGGTTTGTCTGGGTTGCTATAAATGGTGTGCCTGCTCGAGGTGGTTATAAAACGCGGTCCAAAAAAACCAAAAGGAGAGAGAGGAAAAAATAGAGTGAGAAGTTTTCGGAGAGAGAAAGTAGGAGAGAGATAAGGGAAACGCGGCGGCTGGAGTTGAGGGCTGGAGAAGGAGGCGGCGGCGCGGCCAAACCCTAGCCGGCGGCTGCGAGGTTGAGGCGGGAGCTTCCGGAAGGGACCGCCTGGCGGCCGGATTCGAGCCGCCGGCGTCGGCAGCTGCAGATCGGCGGTCGCGCCGACGGAATCGGCGGGGATCCCGGCGGGATGGGCGCGGCCAGGCCCGTGCTCTGGTCGTGAGTTTGCTTGGTCCGTGGGTTCTCGCTCTGGACTCGCGAGCTAGGTCTTGAGCTCGCGGCGGGTGTTTGCTGTGGTTTTTGCGCGGTTTGGAGCGGGTTTTGTGGGGGATTTGGGAGGGGATCTGCCGGGAAGGCCGGAGGTTTAGGCGGGTTTTTGAGAGCTGGAGGCTCCGGGTGGAATCGGGGGAGCCATGTCGTCTCTCAGCAGGGAACTGGTGTTCCTCATCTTGCAGTTCCTCGATGAGGAGAAGTTCAAAGAGACGGTGCACAAGTGAGCGTCCGCCATGATCGTGAATGTTTTTTTTTTGAGCCTTGGCATGTTGAGCGAGCGGGGATTCCTGATGCTTTTTCGGTTGCTTGTGCAGGTTGGAGCAGGAGTCGGGCTTCTACTTCAACATGAAGCACTTCGAGGACCTTGTGCAGGGCGGCGAGTGGGACGAGGTGGAGAGGTACCTCAGCGGCTTCACCAAGGTGGAGGACAACCGCTACTCCATGAAGATCTTCTTTGAGATCCGCAAGCAGAAGTACCTTGAGGCCCTTGATAGGTGACTGACCCATCATTAAGCTACTCTTGCTATTTGGTCGTTGCCTAGGTTGATTTGTGCTGAATTTGCTGTTGGTTTCACAGGCATGATAGAGCCAAGGCTGTGGAGATTCTGGTCAAGGATCTCAAGGTGTTCGCTTCCTTTAATGAGGAGCTGTTCAAGGAGATCACACAACTGCTGACCTTGGAGAATTTTAGGTACGGCAATGTTCCTTCCTTCGTGAAGCAAAATGTTTAGTGCATTTGAGCGATGTAGATGTGATTCTGTATTGATGATGAAAACAGGCAAAATGAGCAGCTATCCAAGTATGGGGACACAAAGTCAGCTCGGAATATCATGCTCTTGGAGCTCAAGAAGCTCATTGAAGCGAATCCACTGTTTCGGGACAAGCTGAATTTCCCACCATTCAAAGCTTCTAGACTTCGCACATTGATCAATCAAAGGTGCGCGGTTGATTTAATTTTGATATGCTTAGTCGCACATATTGCACTTCATTAAAATGCCAGGGATGCAATTTGTGAATAATGATTCAATGGTATTCTTTGGTATCAATTTAATTAGATTGTGTGGTAGCATTTAATTTTCACGTGCACATGAAAGTATCAAAGGGCTCTGTCACATAACTGCTACATCCTGAGGTTTACTATTCTGTTCTATCTTCTTTGCGGTTATTCTGATGTTAAATAATGTGTTTCTGTGACTAACCTTAGTAATGAACTGAACCATTAAAGGATTATAAAGGTAGCAGACTGGTTAATTTCCATCATGCATGCCGCAGCCAACACCTGGGAATAAAGAGGGATGGTTGTCTCACAGGCAAAAACATACTCCCTCCATCCTTTAATATCTGATGGTTGGCTAAGAAAAAAAAGAGCTAACTAATGTCATATATTAGATAACGGAGGTAGTAATAAATAAGCATTGTCTGGCACTTTGTAATTGAGTTCTACTGATGGGTGGAGTGCTTAAATGTAGTCAGTGCTTCCTTGACTCTTTGACTTGTTGGAATTTTACTTCTCCCGGTTGTTCCAGTACTACAGAATCTTTTGATATAGTTCTTGCTTTTGAGATGGTTTCGTGTGGTTTGGACATCTCTACTTGTTTATTCCAATAGCTTTTATCAAATACGACAATGCACCGACAGATTTTGTCTTTTTATAGGGTCCTAGCAAAGGTGCCTATATCAGATGCCATCCTTTTCATATCCTAAGGCTGTATCCATACATGCCATATTGGGGGTTTATCTGTTTGTTATGATGTAGTCTAAAAATGCTTCTAGAAACATTTTTTTTGTAAAAGGTGATGCTAACCGGGTTTTGTTTCCTTCTTTTGACTCAGTCTGAACTGGCAACATCAGCTCTGCAAGAACCCCAGACCAAACCCTGACATAAAGACGCTCTTTACTGATCACTCGTGTGCTGCTCCTACCAACGGAGCAAGAGCTCCTCCGCCTGCCAACGGGCCCCTTGTTGGATCCATCCCTAAGTCAGCTGGATTTCCACCAATGGGCGCTCATGCTGTAAGTATTGTCACAACTCACAAGTAGGCCATTTTACTTATCCTAACCATCATTTACTTATGATGCTTCAATCTTGCAGCCATTTCAACCTGTGGTGTCTCCATCTCCGAACGCAATTGCAGGTTGGATGACAAATGCCAATCCCTCTTTGCCTCATGCTGCTGTTGCACAAGGACCGCCTGGTCTGGTTCAGGCTCCAAACACAGGCAAGTTGAAAGTGATTGAGCTAAATGGTGATTGTCACCAGTGGCAGTGTTTGACTGTTTCTGAACCTTCTGTTTGCTTGCAGCGGCATTTCTAAAGCATCCAAGAACCCCTACAAGTGGACCTGGCATTGATTACCAGTCTGCAGATTCAGAACACCTCATGAAAAGAATGCGTGTAGGGCAACCAGATGAGGTAAAGACATTTGTGTTTAGCCTCACCCTTTTTCTGCATCTTCATAACCGGATAACCGGATAAGTTATGATTCATTAAAATTATTGCAGGTGTCTTTCTCTGGTGCAAGCCATCCTGCCAATATGTACACACAAGAAGACCTCCCCAAACAAGTGGTTCGTACCCTTAATCAGGGTTCTAATGTTATGAGCTTGGATTTCCATCCTGTTCAACAAACCATTCTTTTAGGTATTTGCTGGAAACACATGCCTTGACTGTTGAACTGTTACTTTGGTAATTGTCCATCATATTTAGTTTTCTGATCTACACAGTTGGAACAAATGTTGGTGACATTGCGGTATGGGAGGTTGGTTCACGTGAAAGGATAGCTCACAAGACTTTCAAAGTTTGGGATATTGGTTCCTGCACATTGCCTTTGCAGGTAACTACTTAAGTTACTGTTATTACCATGTTTTATGCTGCTGGAAGTAGCAGCTTGTTTTCTTGAAGTGGTGCGTTCTCAAGCACAATTTGTGTTCTACGTGCAGGCTGCTCTGATGAAAGATGCTGCAATATCTGTCAATAGATGTCTGTGGAGCCCTGATGGAACTATTCTAGGTATGCAGTGGTTCATTTCAATGCTACTATCCTCATTTGGGCATGCGGTTTTTTGAATAACACATCAGTCATTAGGCATACTTAGGGGTGTTCTATCTTCACTTGCATCCTACTAATGGGTGGTACTCCTATTTTTTCCTGTCTCAATAAGTGTGTTTTGATTTTCAGGTGTTGCTTTCTCGAAGCATATTGTTCAGACATACACATTCGTACCTAATGGGGACTTACGGCAGCAAGCAGAGGTGTGAGAATATTCTAATACTGATTGGGGAGTAAATACTAACAACCTTCAATGTCTCTAAATCTTTTGCAAATGTAACAGATTGATGCACACATTGGTGGGGTTAATGACATAGCCTTCTCTCACCCCAACAAGACGCTATCTATCATTACGTGTGGCGATGACAAACTCATCAAGGTGAGGATGTTGTTGTATAATCTGTTCTTTTCTGAAACCGAACTAGATCTTGAGTATATTTGCACATTGGATTTGGCAGGTGTGGGATGCTCAAACAGGACAAAAGCAATACACATTTGAAGGCCATGAAGCTCCAGTGTATTCTGTATGCCCGCACTACAAGGAGTCTATTCAGGTACCCTTGGAATGACTCCGATGCTGATATTCTTAATACTCTTCTTTTCATTTTGCACTGCCATTGCTACTATCCTCTTTATTAGTATTCTGGCCACTGTACCTACTCTTCCATTTTTTGATAAAAGACATTCTTATTCCTGTTTAGCTTCAACTACTTCATTTCCATTATCTATAATGTTCGATATGCAAATGTTCTGTTATACACTATTTTAATGTCACTAGTTGTGATCTGTTGTATGGATTTCTTATTTAGCTTTATGATTTGCTCTGTAGTTTATCTTCTCTACAGCCATTGATGGAAAAATCAAGGCATGGTTATATGATTGCTTGGGCTCAAGAGTTGACTATGATGCTCCTGGACATTGGTGTACTACCATGGCTTACAGTGCTGATGGGACAAGGTGAGACATAGCAATTGTTACATAGAGTTTAATAGCTGTTGAAGAGTAACAAATTATGTGAGCATTTTGATCCTTTTTGAGTTTCCCCTCATTTTAGCTGTTAACATATGGATTTTTCTTGCAGGCTCTTCTCTTGCGGTACTAGTAAAGAAGGCGATTCACACCTGGTTGAGTGGAATGAAACCGAAGGAGCTATTAAGAGGACATACAATGGTTTCAGGAAACGTTCACTCGGTGTTGTTCAGTTCGACACAACCAGAAACCGCTTCTTGGCGGCTGGAGATGAATTTCTTGTTAAATTCTGGGATATGGATAACACCAACATACTAACAACAACAGATTGTGACGGTGGACTGCCTGTTAGTATCTTCTTTTTTGTTTATTATCTGACCTGCCCATGTTAAAGATCTGCTTAACGTTCTTTTACTGATTATTTCCAGGCAAGCCCTCGTTTGAGATTCAATAGAGAAGGCTCATTACTCGCTGTTACAACAAGTGATAATGGAATAAAGATACTTGCCAACACCGATGGGCAGCGCTTGCTTAGGATGCTGGAGAGTAGAGCATTTGAGGGCTCTAGAGGACCTCCTCAACAAATAAATACCAAGGTAATGATAGACAAACTTCTCATTGAATATTTACATAATTTGGTTCTATTTATTTTGTTCTTCTGTGTCATGCTGGAGATTTTGTTAGACCCTATTAGACCTACTTGGTTCAGTGCTGCATTCTGCCACAACTCAGGCAAACATGCCTATCAGATGCTTGTATTTGCTTTCTGCTTCTAGTTCTAGAGTTGTGGTTAGCTTCTGGGCATAGTTCCTTAGTAATTGTTGCCACATTTGTGTCTGACAAAAGCTAATTGTTTCTTTCTCACTTCGGGTTCATTGAGAAGATATACCAGAAGGGGTTTTTAGCTAAGTAGTCAACTGATTTGTTTGACCAGAAACTTCACCACTTAGCTGTCTTTTTTGTTTTTAACTTTTGCTGTGAATTTAGTGAATATGGATAAGGTCTGTCACTATCTTATTCCCATGTTTGTTTTTAACGCAGCCTCCAATTGTTGCCCTTGGTCCTGTTTCAAATGTCTCCAGTCCTATAGCAGTGAATGCTGAGCGGCCTGATCGGATCTTGCCTGCAGTGTCAACGAGTGGCTTGGTAAGTTCCTTCTGCCTTGCTGTCTTCTGTTGCTGTTCATTATGTAGGTTTGCTAAAGGTAAACAAACAACAGGCACCTATGGATGCAAGCAGAACTCCAGATGTTAAACCAAGAATAACAGATGAATCTGAAAAGATGAAAACCTGGAAGTTGGCTGACATTGTAGATAATGGCCATCTTCGAGCTCTGCATTTGTCAGATACGGACACGAACCCAAGCAAGGTATGTGAATCTATTTTTTTCTTGTACATCATTTTGCATCACTTGTGATTGAGTTATACAGTTTGATCAGACAATCAATCTGGCACATGAGCTGTTCTTTGTATTAAAAGTTGGGATAAGAAGGTTTATCTGTTTGATGGGCAAGGATGATAGGCTGTCTGACTGTTGCATAAAGTTGTTTTTGGTGCGATTTGATGTTATATGTGTAATAGACAGTGTAATCAAGTATGTTGATGTTCTGACTTCTGAGTTATGGAAATCTGATTATGGATATGCTTATTTCTTTGATCCACAGGTTGTCCGCTTGTTATATACAAATAACGGGATTGCACTGTTGGCTCTTGGCTCCAATGCTGTTCATAAGTTGTGGAAATGGCAAAGGAGTGACAGAAATCCTAATGGCAAGGTTTGATTGGAGAACCTCACTTTCTTCAATTTAACCGCAGTCTTGATTGCATGTTTTCTGAATTTGTTGTTTTGTGTCCTGCTAGTCTACTGCATCTGTTCCGCCTCAATTGTGGCAACCAGCAAATGGGATTCTGATGACAAATGACACTAATGACGGCAACCCAGAAGAAGCAACTGCTTGCATTGCATTGTCCAAAAATGACTCCTACGTTATGTCTGCATCTGGTGGCAAAGTGTCCTTGTTCAATATGATGACATTCAAGGTAGATGTCCTTTTTAATACTTGTCACTAATTTTTTTTTGCTGATGACTTCAGATTAAAAAAATGTTATTCCTTGACCGCGCCATTACCAATTTTGTTAGTTTCATAGATGTCCATGAATACGAGTTATAACACGTTATATTTTTGCTGATAACTTAAGATAAAAAGTGTAATGGATCACCGTTACTGGTTCTGACTCTTTAGCTTGAATCCGGTCCCTCACAGGTCATGACTACTTTCATGGCGCCTCCACCTGCTGCAACTTTTCTCGCATTCCACCCACAAGACAATAATATCATCGCTATTGGAATGGAGGACTCTACCATTCAAATCTACAATGTCCGCATTGATGATGTATGTTATCCTCTCCTTTTGCTCATTGTTTCCATTAGGAAATTTGTAAGATGAAGCTTAGCGACAGTCTTACTAAGACTTGCAAAGCTTGCTTGATCATATGATTTGTAAAAATGCACTATAAAATTTTCTATGTATTCTATGCATTTATATTTTGTGCTTATATATTACTGTGGAAATTTTTAGTCAAACCTATTTATCTGTGACTGTTTTAGCGAATCAAATAATTGGGAGTAACAATTATTTTGGTGTTTTGTAATGGAGGTTGGTAGACCTTGTAAATGCTGTTTTCATACTTATATTTCAATCAAATACGTGCTATGAGCACTCATAGGTGTTCAATTAGCCAACCTTCAAGAGTTATAGGTGTGGGAATTTGTTGTCTCATTAACTGCTGATTCCTGTTATTTGAATCTTACACTCAATTTTTTTTGTTACCCTTTAATGCATGCTTATGGTTAGCCTTATTATTAATGTGTCTTGATCGACTTACAACAGGTGAAAAGTAAGCTCAAGGGCCATCAGAAAAAGATTACTGGGCTGGCCTTTTCTCAATCTATGAACGTGCTAGTATCATCAGGCGCTGATGCTCAGGTAATGATAATATGGATTTTGCTCTATCAAATTCTAGCGGATATGACATAAAATGCTAGAAAGCTGCCAGCTTATTGGTTCCACTATTATACTTTGCGAGATCTTGTTTGCAGTCACTCTAATGGATCACTTAACTGTTTCTGATTAATTTCTTTAAAATGTTGCAGCTATGTGTATGGAGTATTGATGGTTGGGAGAAAAAGAAATCAAGATATATCCAACCCCCAGCAAACCGGTCTGGCACTTTGGCTGGTGATACAAGGGTGCAGTTCCACAATGACCAGACGCATCTTCTGGTAGTTCATGAGACCCAATTGGCAATCTATGACGGAAATCTTGAATGTCTGCGCTCGGTTAGTTTCTTTCAACTACTGTTAATCTAGTAGTGTTCTTAGTTTCTTATTTTGCCAATTTTTCTAGGGTGAAGACATTTGATTCATTGATTTCTCCTCATTTCTAATCCAGCCTTTTTTTTATATTACTATGGATACTCACATTTTCCATGAATGTTTACTGATGTCAACTACTTGACATGATTTCAAAACTGATTTATTACCTGATGCATGATCCCTTGGCATGTGTTCCATAATCATACATCAAAGTAATGCATTGTAGACTGCACTGTTTGTGCGTAGTAATTATGCTACTACTCATCTTAAATCTAATCTTGTCAAAAGATGGTTTAAGTACTTTGTTGTCCCATGAATTGGGACATTTGAGTCTTGTCATACTGCCATTGAATTTGTATTGATATTTGAATATATGCAGTGGTCCCCAAGAGATGCACTCCCAGCTCCAATCTCGAGTGCAATATACTCGTGCGATGGTCTCTTGGTCTACGCTGCATTCTGCGATGGCGCTGTTGGAGTCTTTGAAGCGGAATCTCTTAGATTGCGCTGCAGGATTGCACCTTCTGCATACATTCCACCTTCAATACTACCTGGGTACGAATATCACTTGCACAACTTTATTCAGTCTGTTGTCTAGTAAAGTTTTTGCAAGTGACCATGTTCTGCTTGCTGTTTCTCACTCGATCCATCTTATCCAACAGTCCTGGACGCGTTTACCCCTTGGTGGTTGCTGCTCATCCTGTGGAGCCTAACCAGATCGCGCTCGGCATGAGCGATGGTAAAGTCCATGTGGTTGAGCCATTAGACGTGGACCCAAAATGGGGGACAGCACCACCTCAGGACAACGGCGCTCACCCAGCGATATCAGCCGCTCCATCAGGTGCCAGCAACCAGGCATCTGATCAGCCGACAAGGTGACTCATCCCGCAGCACTGAGATTTGTTAGCGCAAAGAATGGTAGGATCTGTAGGAGATAGGGAGAAAGGACAGACAGTTAGATTATGAGGGGAGGTCATATTTATCGAGTCCACAGCATCTCCTTGGTCGTGGTGGCAGCTCAGGTGGTGATTGATGACATCGCTCTAAGTTAGGTTTTGGTTCTTTTCCGCCCCCCTGAAAACCCTAACTGCACCTGGCGCCGCCGTCAGCATCTGCGGAGATGGTCTGCTGGGATCATCTCCCTCTTTTGTAAAGCTTTCCTGCTCTGAGCTTAGTGGTACCTTAGATTGTTCATTTTCTGCCCCGTTCTAGGGGTAGCTATTTGTAGTGTACAAATATGGTGGTATGTTGGATGGTGATATTTTGCGTGGCCTGTGATGATGGATTCCACCAAGTCGAGGGTCTATTTGATTGGTGTTTGCTGATCTCTCTGCCGTGTTCTTAATTTGTCACCTGGAGGAGGTGTTTCTGAACATGCTTTGTTTGAGAATCGATGGGCGTTCCGTGCGGTGTTGTATGTGACTTTGCAATTGATGAACTCTACCGTCACTGTCTTGCCATGTGGGCCACTCTGCACCCTTGTTTGCATCTTTTGCTTGAGACCCTGAAAGTATGTGCACTGGCACTGCTCTGTAGGTTTTCTAATTGGACGAAAAATGGTGAGAAGACCCAGATGGCTTTGCAATTCTACTCGCTCGAAATGCAGGGATATCAATATCGCTGATACCGCTAGTTACCCAGATACTACTACTTACCACGCATATTAAATTCACGGATTTTTCTACTTCTTGTCGCTGTGGTCTTTTTTATAAATTTAAACACAAAATGTTTTGTCTTTTTATAAATTTATTTGAAAATTATTTTTTTTAAAGATAGATGGGGCATTGCGTGTGTATTTATAGGGGTCAGTGTACGTGTGGGTGTCTGTGTTTTTACTATTCTTTCGTAAAAAAAAAATGTAAAGTTCGGTCACCGTAGTAGGCAGTCCAACTATTCCGTGTATATATCTTGAAGAAAACTATTCCGTGTGTGTGTATATTAATATTACTATATGGTACTCAGGGTCCTGAATATTATTCAGCACCCGTGTCTCGAACCGTCGTCACCTGACTCCCTCCGCTTATTTCCATGGTTTTTTCTCCATCTATTTTCACCGGAATATCGGGTCAAAAATATCGAGATCGTGGGTCCCCAACCTCCCCATTCAGATCATGGTGCCGTTTCTCTTCGTCGCCTGCGCCCACCGCCCGGCCCCGTCTCCTGGCTCCGTCCGCCCCTCACCTCCGCTGCCGCCCCTCACTCAAGTTTGATGCCGCGCCGGATATCGCACTCTGCACCTTCACCTCCACTGTCTTCTTCGACGCGACGGTGTCGGGCAGCTGCTGCGAGGTTTTTAGCAGGTCGCCGGCAGATTTATATCACCGGCTCGAGAAGGATTGGTGGCCACCTGTCCGGTCAGTGCAGGATCGACAGTTGCAGTTCCATACAGTGGTGGAATTCCAGGTATAATACACACAAATTTCATCTGATTTTTTGATTTTGCAAATGATTCATTTAGTTTTCGATCTCAATTTTCAGCATCACTTATTCAGCTTGCCCGCAGCCCTAACTTGATCTGATTGAGCCTAATGGGCTTCATTCGCTGCATCAGATCTAGATTCTCCTTTTTCCTCCCTTGTGTGATTGGATTTGTGACGAGTGTACCTAGGTGTTGGTAGTTTGCGTGGGGGAGAGGAGGCAGAGCCGCAGTTCTATCCGCAGTCACGTGGACCTTTTTCCGCTCGGAAGCCAGCTCGGCGTCTATTCTCCGTTGAGCTAGCTGTGTTTTTTTTTTGGGTGAATCACTTCTGATTCCGCCGGATGTAGGAGGTATCCCTCCATCTTCATCCGATTCAATTTCCCATGCTTTTTTATTTTAACTGTACGTCCATGGCTTCTGCAGGTGTTAGATCAATTTTAGTTGCCTCGTGTTTGTTTTATTCGCAATTTCCGGTTTAAAGTGTTGGATTTATTTGGGCTTGGCCCTTTTATATTCCAATTAAATCTAAAATATTTAAGGCCCACGATTAATGCAAAGGGAGTTAAAAGTGGTTACTACCATATTGGTAGTTAAGAGGATCTCAACCAACTTATTAGGTGGACACGTGGTACACCCAATGTGAAGTTGGCAAAGGGTAACCGGGATGCCACGCGCGCGCGCGCTCGCTCGCCTCGCCGACGTGACGGACGGACGTGACGTGACGTGACGTGTTGCGGTGCTGTGATTGATTTTGCAAATCAACGAGATTATGAATCAATTACCTACCTTAAACGCTCACAGGGACGTGCCTACACCGAACAAGGTCAACCGATTAGTATGACTAATCCAGTTGATAACGGCGCAGCCAATGCCTCCGGCAGCGGCCCTGTCTCAGGGTACTTTCTGAACCTTCTGTGGTTCTTTATTTTGTTCTTGTTTAGTATGAGATTGAACTTGAACACATGCACATATCATGTTCTCACTGGATCACCAATTGTCATTATGATTTACATGTTTTTATTCGGAATTAAAATGTGTCGAATGCTGCCTATATTTCTAACAATCCAAAAACCTTATAATTGTGATAGGCTATCGACTGCTAGTTTTGCAAGCGCTTAAACCACACGTGTTCGATGGAACACATTACAAGAGATGGCAGAGTAGAATGTCACTTTGGTTGACCTACATGAACTGCTTTTACGTCACACAGGGTAAGGCTAAGGATCTCTCTGCTGATGAAGAGAGAGCTTTCCAGGTAGCCGATAACCTGTTTCGAGGTGCCGTAATTAGCGTTCTTGCTAATCACCTAGTGGACAGCTATCTGTCACTGGACAGTGGCAAGGCGCTGTGGGATGCGCTTGAGGCCAAGTTCGGTGCTTCTGATGCTGGCAGTGAGCTGTATGTCATGGAGCAGTTTTGCGACTACAAGATGGTCGATGACCGTTCAGTAGTGGAACAGGCTCATGAGCTTCAGTCACTGGCTAAGGAGCTAGAGGGCTTTAAATGCGAGTTGCCCGACAAGTTTGTGGCTGGAAGCATGATTGCTAAACTGCCGCTCTCTTGGAGGGACTTTGCTACCTCTCTGAAGCATAAGAGACAAGTGTTCAGCGTGTCTGAGCTCATTGAGTCTCTCGATGTTGAGGAGAAGGCGAGAGCGAAGGACAACCGCGGCAAAGGAATTGCTGGGTCCTCTAGTGCAAACCTGGTCCAGAGAAATTTCAAGGGCCAGCAGAAAAAGAAGAACCAGAACAAGCCTGAAGTCAAGGCTAATCAGACAACCACTTTTAAGAAGAAGAAGAACCAGCCGAGCAAGGGCAAGGGCAAGTGCTATACTTGCGGTCTTGAAGGGCACTATGCCAAAGACTGTGAGAAAAGCAAATACAGGCCGAAGGCAGCCAACATGGTCATTAGCGATGACAACGGAGGAACCTCGGGGTACGGTAATTATTTACCTATGGTCCTTTCTGTTTGTCAGTCACCTGATTGGTGGGTTGATACTGGAGCTAATATTCATGTGTGTGCTGACATCAGTCTGTTTTCTTCTTATCAGGTCGGCGGAACTACCTCCTTGTTAATGGGGAACGGATCACATGCGCGTGTACTTGGTGTTGGTTCGGTCAATCTGAAACTTACTTCGGGAAAGACCGTGCAGCTGAGGAATGTGCAGCATGTCCCTACTATCAAGAAGAATCTAGTTAGCGGCTCTCTACTGTGTAGAGATGGTTATAAATTAGTGTTTGAATCCAATAAATGTGTACTTTCTAAGTATGGAACTTTTGTTGGAAAAGGCTATGATTGCGGAGGCTTGTTCCGCCTTTCTTTATCAGATGCTTGTAATAATGTGGTGAATCATGTGGTTAATGATGATGAGTCGAATGTTTGGCACTCTCGGCTGTGTCATGTTAACTTTGGTTGTATGTCACGCTTGGCTAGTTTAAATTTAATTCCGAAATTTACCACGGTCAAAGGTTCTAAGTGCCTTGTGTGTGTTGAATCAAAACAACCTCGCAAGCCTCACAAGGCCGCGGAGGCGAGGAACTTGGCACCGCTGGAGCTCGTGCATTCTGATCTTAGTGAGATGAATGGCGTGTTGACAACCTGGAGCTCGTGCATTCTGATCTTAGTGAGATGAATGGCGTGTTGACAAAGGAGGGTAAAAAGTATTTCATGACATTAATAGATGACTCTTCTAGATACTGTTACATTTATTTGCTTAAGTCAAAAGATGAAGCACTACACTACTTTAAGATCTATAAAGCTGAAGTGGAGAATCAACTTGAGAGAAAGATCAAACGTTTAAGGTCGGATCGTGGTGGAGAATACTTCTCACACTTGTTTACTCAATTCTGTGAGGAACATGGTATGATTCATGAGAGGACGCCTCCCTACTCACCTCAGTCAAATGGGGTTGCCGAAAGAAAGAACCACACTCTAACTGATTTGGTTAACGCCATGTTAGACACAGCGGGACTCTCTAAGGAATGGTGGGGTGAGGCTATATTGACAGCGTGTCATGTCCTGAATCGTGTTCCTCCAAAGAATAAAGAGAAAACTCCATTCGAGGAATGGGAGAAGAAAAGGCCCACGCTTTCCTACTTACGTACTTGGGGATGTTTGGCAAAAGTCAATGTGCCAATAACCAAGAAACATAAACTCGGGCCTAAAACTGTGGATTGTGTCTTTCTTGGTTATGCTCTGCATAGCGTTGGATATAGATTCTTAATAGTGAAATCTGGAGTGCCAGACGTGAATGTTGGTACAATAATGGAATCCAGAGATGCTACTTTCTTTGAGGACATCTTTCCTATGAAGAGGAAAGAAAGCACGTCTAGCAGAGAACTGTCTATAGATGCTACACCTGCCGTTGTGATGGAACACACAGAACAAACACTTGTGGAAAATCCTGAGGAGGATGACAATGAAGCTCCTAGGAGGAGCAAGAGACAGAAGACTACAAAGTCTTTTGGTGATGATTTCATTGTGTACCTTGTGGATGATACTCCCAAAACCATTGAAGAGGCATATTCCTCTCCAGACGCTGACTATTGGAAGGAAGCGGTACGGAGTGAGATGGATTCAATTATGTCTAATGGAACTTGGGAAGTAGTTGAACGTCCTTATGGGTGCAAACCTGTGGGATGTAAGTGGTGTTCAAGAAGAAGCTAAGGCCTGATGGTACTATTGAAAAGTACAAGGCAAGGCTTGTTGCTAAAGGCTATACTCAGAAAGAAGGAGAAGACTTCTTTGACACTTACTCNGACGTGACGTGACGTGTTGCGGTGCTGTGATTGGTTTTGCAAATCAACGAGATTATGAATCAATTACCTACCTTAAACGCTCACAGGGACGTGCATACACCGAACAAGGTCAACCGATTAGTATGACTAATCCAGTTGATAACGGCGCAGCCAATGCCTCCGGCAGCGGCCCTGTCTCAGGGTACTTTCTGAACCTTCTGTGGTTCTTTATTTTGTTCTTGTTTAATATGAGATTGAACTTGAACACATGCACATATCATGTTCTCACTGGATCACCAATTGTCATTATGATTTACATGTTTTTATTCGGAATTAAAATGTGTCGAATGCTGCCTATATTTCTAACAATCCAAAAACCTTATAATTGTGATAGGCTATCGACTGCTAGTTTTGCAAGCGCTTAAACCACACGTGTTCGATGGAACACATTACAAGAGATGGCAGAGTAGAATGTCACTTTGGTTGACCTACATGAACTGCTTTTACGTCACACAGGGTAAGGCTAAGGATCTCTCTGCTGATGAAGAGAGAGCTTTCCAGGTAGCCGATAACCTGTTTCGAGGTGCCGTAATTAGCGTTCTTGCTGATCACCTAGTGGACAGCTATCTGTCACTGGACAGTGGCAAGGCGCTGTGGGATGCGCTTGAGGCCAAGTTCGGTGCTTCTGATGCTGGCAGTGAGTTGTATGTCATGGAGCAGTTTTGCGACTACAAGATGGTCGATGACCGTTCAGTAGTGGAACAGGCTCATGAGCTTCAGTCACTGGCTAAGGAGCTAGAGGGCTTTAAATGCGAGTTGCCCGACAAGTTTGTGGCTGGAAGCATGATTGCTAAACTGCCGCTCTCTTGGAGGGACTTTGCTACCTCTCTGAAGCATAAGAGACAAGTGTTCAGCGTGTCTGAGCTCATTGGGTCTCTCGATGTTGAGGAGAAGGCGAGAGCGAAGGACAACCGCGGCAAAGGAATTGCTGGGTCCTCTAGTGCAAACCTGGTCCAGAGAAATTTCAAGGGCCAGCAGAAAAAGAAGAACCAGAACAAGCCTGAAGTCAAGGCTAATCAGACAACCACTTTTAAGAAGAAGAAGAACCAGCCGAGCAAGAGCAAGGGCAAGTGCTATACTTGCGGTCTTGAAGGGCACTATGCCAAAGACTGTGAGAAAAGCAAATACAGGCCGAAGGCAGCCAACATGGTCATTAGCGATGACAACGGAGGAACCTCGAGGTACGGTAATTATTTACCTATGGTCCTTTCTGTTTGTCAGTCACCTGATTGGTGGGTTGATACTGGAGCTAATATTCATGTGTGTGCTGACATCAGTCTGTTTTCTTCTTATCAGGTCGGCGGAACTACCTCCTTGTTAATGGGGAACGGATCACATGCGCGTGTACTTGGTGTTGGTTCGGTCAATCTGAAGCTTACTTCGGGAAAGACCGTGCAGCTGAGGAACATGCAGCATGTCCTTACTATCAAGAAGAATCTAGTTAGCGGCTCTCTACTGTGTAGAGATGGTTATAAATTAGTGTTTGAATCCAATAAATGTGTACTTTCTAAGTATGGAACTTTTGTTAGAAAAGGCTATGATTGCGGAGGCTTATTCCGCCTTTTTTTATCAGATGCTTGTAATAATGTGGTGAATCATGTGGTTAATGATGATGAGTCGAATGTTTGGCACTCTCGGCTGTGTCATGTTAATTTTGGTTGTATGTCGCGCTTGGCTAGTTTAAATTTAATTCTGAAATTTACCACAGTCAAAGGTTCTAAGTGCCTTGTGTGTGTTGAATCAAAACAACCTCGCAAGCCTCACAAGGCCGCGGAGGCGAGGAACTTGGCACCGCTGGAGCTCGTGCATTCTGATCTTAGTGAGATGAATGGCGTGTTGACAAAGGGGGGTAAAAAGTATTTCATGACATTAATAGATGACTCTTCTAGATACTGTTACATTTATTTGCTTAAGTCAAAAGATGAAGCACTACACTACTTTAAGATCTATAAAGCTGAAGTGGAGAATCAACTTGAGAGAAAGATCAAACGTTTAAGGTCGGATCGTGGTGGAGAATACTTCTCACACTTGTTTACTCAATTCTGTGAGGAACATGATATGATTCATGAGAGGACGCCTCCCTACTCACCTCAATCAAATGGGGTTGCCGAAAGAAAGAACCGCACTCTAACTGATTTGGTTAATGCCATGTTAGACACAGCGGGACTCTCTAAGGAATGGTGGGGTGAGGCTATATTGACAGCGTGTCATGTCCTGAATCGTGTTCCTCCAAAGAATAAAGAGAAAACTCCATTCGAGGATTGGGAGAAGAAAAGGCCCACGCTTTCCTACTTACGTACTTGGGGATGTTTGGCAAAAGTCAATGTGCCAATAACCAAGAAACATAAACTCGGGCCTAAAACTGTGGATTGTGTCTTTCTTGGTTATGCTCTGCATAGCGTTGGATATAGATTCTTAATAGTGAAATCTGGAGTGCCAGACGTGAATGTTGGTACAATAATGGAATCCAGAGATGCTACTTTCTTTGAGGACATCTTTCCTATGAAGAGGGAAGAAAGCACGTCTAGCATAGAACTGTCTATAGATGCTACACCTGCCGTTGTGATGGAACACACAGAACAAACACTTGTGGAAAATCCTGAGGAGGATGACAATGAAGCTCCTAGGAGGAGCAAGAGACAGAAGACTACAAAGTCTTCTGATGATGATTTCATTGTGTACCTTATGGATGACACTCCCAAAACCATTGAAGAGGCATATTCCTCTCCAGACGCTGACTATTGGAAAGAAGCGGTACGAAGTGAGATGGATTCAATTATGTCTAATGGAACTTGGGAAGTAGTTGAACGTCCTTATGGGTGCAAACCTGTGGGATGTAAGTGGGTGTTCAAGAAGAAGCTAAGGCCTGATGGTACTATTAAAAAGTACAAGGCAAGGCTTGTTGCTAAAAGCTATACTCAGAAAGAAGGAGAAGACTTCTTTGACACTTACTCACCAGTTGCCCGGTTGACCACAATTCGAGTGCTACTGTCCCTGGCAGCCTCTCATGGTCTTCTCGTTCATCAGATGGACGTAAAGACAGCTTTCCTAAATGGATAGTTAGAGGAGGAGATCTATATGGATCAGCCTGATGGGTTCATAGCAGAAGGTCAGAAGGGAATGGTGTGCAAGTTGATAAAGTCTCTGTATGGCCTCAAGCAAGCACCTAAGCAGTGGCATGAGAAGTTTGATAAAACCCTCACGACTGCTGGCTTCGTTGTGAATGAAGCTGACAAATGTGTGTACTATCCTGTGCTTGTATGTTGATGATATCTTGATTTTTGGGACAAGTCTTGACGTGATTAAGGAGGTCAAAGACTTCTTGTCTCAAAATTTCGAGATGAAAGATTTGGGTGAAGCTGATGTTATTCTTAATATTAAGCTGGTAAAAGAAGGTGATGGTGGGGTGACACTTACACAGTCCCACTATGCGGAAAAGGTCTTGAGTCGCTTCGGATACAGTGACTGCAAGTCTGCTCCAACACCCTATGATGCCAGTAAAATACTAAAGAAAAACAAAGGGGACATGAAAGATCAGCTGAGATACTCCCAGATCATAGGCTCACTTATGTACCTAGCTAGTGCTATAAGACCTGACATCTCGTTTGCCATAAGCAAACTTAGCCGGTTCGTGTCTAATCCGGGAGATGATCAATGGAATGCTCTGGACAGAGTAATGCGCTACCTAGTGGGTACAATGAGCTATGGGATTCACTATACTGGGTACCCGAAGGTACTGGAGGGTTTTAGTGACTCAAACTGGATATCTGATGCCGATGAGATAAAGGCCACAAGTGGATATGTGTTCACTCTTGGAGGTGGTGCTGTCTCCTGGAAGTCTTGCAAGCAGACCATCTTAACGAGGTCTACCATGGAAGCAGAACTCACGGCATTAGACACCGCCACAATGGAGGCCGAGTGGCTACGTGATCTCCTTATGGATTTGCCAGTCGTTGAAAAACCGATACTGGCGATTCTAATGAACTGTGATAACCAGACGGTGATTGTCAAGGTAAACAGTTCTAAGGATAACATGAAGTCATCAAGGCATGTGAAGAGGCGGTTGAAGTCTGTCAGGAAAATGAGAACCTCCGGAGTAATTGGCTTGGACTATGTCCAGACGGCTAAGAACCTGGCAGATCAATTTACAAAGGGTCTTTCACGAAATGTGATAGATTTTGCATCCAAGGAATTGGGAATGAGACCCATGTGAGTCACTCAATAGTGGGAACCTGTCCTATGTGATCGGAGATCCCGTGAATTAGGATGAGAAACAAGCTATTGTTTGACTGAGAGAAGAGAACCTTTGAAACGAGTTAATTCCAGGGTGGATGCATTTCTCTTCTTTTCTGTATGGCAGGATGGTGTACACCTTAATGTAAGCAGAGATGTTGACCTACAGAACATCTTATGAGAATTACACCTATATGAGTTTGACTGCTAGTCACAGTCTATGAGAGTGGGTTATCTCTATATACTCATGAAAGGTCTGGAGTTTGACTTATATGCTCCAAACCGCGGGGATGCAATAAGCAGCCTAGTATCAGTAAAAGGGTTCTGGTAAAACTTGTTCGCACAAGACTGCCAATTCAAGGCATAGTCCATTGGTCAGTTGTGGATGAGCGTAGCCTTTACTCTAGGTGGAAGTTCAACTTAACAGTCTCTACCGAAACACTGGTATATCAAAACAGCAATGGGGCTGAGGGCATTTCTCGTGTGCCGTGAAATATTGGTGGGGATTGTTGGATTTATTTGGGCTTGGCCCTTTTATATTCCAATTAAATATAAAATATTTAAGGCCCACGATTAATGCAAAGGGAGTTAAAAGTGGTTACTACCATATTGGTAGTTAAGAGGATCTCAACCAACTTATTAGGTGGACACGTGGTACACCCAATGTGAAGTTGGCAAAGGGTAACCGGGATGCCACACGCGCGCGCGCTCGCTCACCTCGCCGAGCCGGGCCGAGGCCGTGGCGTGGGCGTGGCGTGACGGACGGACGGACGGACGGACGGACGTGATGTGTTGCGCGGGATTCTTGCCTTTCCTGCAGAGGCGTCCAGGTGCATCCCCCCTTCGTCAGGCAGCGCCTATAAAAGGAGGCTCTCTCCTACCCAGAGACACACACCAACACAACCCCTCAGGTATTTCTGTTTAGGAGACATCTCCCTTCTCCCTCATTGTTTCTGCTGCAACGCTTGCCTCCCCATCGCTAGCACTGTGCGCATGGTTCTAGCGAGAGCAGAGCCTCCGGAACCTCGACTGGCTTGAGATCCTGCTCGGGATAGCCAGGCGATAAGGTTTTTGGGGAGCGTCTTCACGCGACTGCTCAAGTTCGTCTGCATCGTCTTCTTACTGGTGACCTGTACGACTACATCCACTACTTTCTGGTGCCGTTCGAGGGACTGCACTACATCAACTCGCCACTGCATCGAATTTGTACGGCTACACCGAACAAGGTCAACCGATTAGTATGACTAATCTAGTTGATAACGGCGCAGCCAATGCCTCCGGCAGCGGCCCTGTCTCAGAGTACTTTCTGAACCTTCTGTGGTTCTTTATTTTGTTCTTGTTTAATATGAGATTGAACTTGAACACATGCACATATCATGTTCTCACTGGATCACCAATTGTCATTATGATTTACATGCTTTTATTCGGAATTAAAATGTGTCGAATGCTGCCTATATTTCTAACATAAAGCAACATTGTAAATCGCAGATTGTTGTAATTACTTTCTGTGTGATCCATACATATCCACGTTTCATATTTGTTTTCAGCCGATAGATTTGTCCATATTAATTTGCATTTTGCAAGATGGATACTGATGGTTTTTCCATTTTTAGATGTATACTGATGGGTTTTCCAAAGCTCGGTTACCTGCAACAGGATGCGGCCACCGTGGATGACATACCAACAACTGGGCTTGCTGCACCTGCACGAGGTGTGGAATTTGTCGGTGTCTCCGGTGCACTTGCCGCACAGTGACTAGGACCGCCTCCTTCTGCCTTGGCAGGAGTAACAATTGGGGTGTGACTAGGTGATGCTAGGACAATGTTTCAAGACGTCATCACTCATCAAGTACTCTGTGATTGCCACTATTGGCGACAACAGCCACGAACCAGACTGCCTCATGGTGAGGAACTATCTCTTCTCCCCTCATCTGGTCTCCAGTTCGACTAATTTGCATTGGACAGTAGAGTAGGAAGAAGTAGCATATCTGGTTACATCAGTATTTAGTTGCACGTCAGGTGCTTGCTCAATTGTCTATGTAGTTAAGTAGTATTTTGCATCTTCAAATCATTAATCCCTATCCGGTACTTCGATTATAACTGCAACAGATTGATTTACCATATATACTTGTAGCTTTATACTACACCCTTGCCTTCCTCATTGATTTTTTCTACTGGTTTTCCATCGATGTTTATTCGGTTCTCCCCCGTTCCTGCTGACCGGTTGGCCACATGGCTCACTGAAACTGCCGCCACGGCCACATGGACGTGGGATGGCGAGATAGAGAGGCTAGCTGATTGTGTCTGAGGTTTATAGAACAGATTAATGCAGGCATGTAGTAATTTTGATGCACACTACTACTATGTGATTCTGTCAGAGTACATTATGTCAAGATGCCTGCAAAACTTTTATGCCATCACCATTATCGGGTAGGATCTGAGAGGTCGAAGTACTGTCTAGATGTCAATTTTCATAAGTCTAATGTAGTGAAGACCAAAAAGATTTTGCCTCATGCGTGTCAACCAAACATTATTTAAGAACTGCATCTGAATTTTTCCCAAACATTGGTGACTGCGCAGCATGTATTGATATTACTCCATTTACTTCTACCAGAACTAGAAACTTGCAGCTAACTTGATATGCCATGAGTGATTGTCTTTGTCTGTGGTCTTAGTGAACAAGCACTGTTATGTGGGTGAAAATGCCATGTGAAGCAAAATTAACTATGATCTGAAGTTCTTTGTGATTGATATCTGCATATCCACATGTCTTTTCAGTTAATTATGCCCTTCTTTAATTCTTAGTTAATTTGCTGGTGCTGCTATAGTGTGGACAATTTGGTGCATGCGTTATCTGAACATTATATTAGAATTGCAAACTCTTGGGACTTCTAGTACCACTTCAGAGGTAGTAGGTCCTCCCCCACCCCCAAAAAAAAAACACAACAACATTTGCACTTCAGAGAATTGCAGAAAATTACTATTGCCCCTTCTGAAACCTGAACATTATGCAGTGTGCTTATACCATCTGTGTAACCAACTGTTTTCTGAACCATGCAATTAATTATCCATCATCATGTTTCTGCATCAACGAGAGGAACATGGCACCTGTTTGATCAATTCTTCTGAACATACCTCAACTGTCATATTCCCTCTTGATATACATCTGTTTTTGCTTGGAAATGAGTCTACGTTTATGTTCGCCTTTAAGCTATAATGCTATGCATGATGTGCCAGGCCCACTTACATGTACTGGTTTTTATTACTTGTATCTGGTTCCCAAACAACTTTAGCATTTACTGAAGCAGTATCAAAGAATTTTGTGTTCCTTCTTTTTTTTTGCTTGGTAGTATATGGACAATTAAACTTGCCCTTTAGTCTTTTCATAGATACTACAAGCGTTTGTGCGTATCATGCTTGTACAAATTGCAGTACATTAGCTTGTATCCGGTCCTTGCAAACTTCTGAAAAAATGTTTATTTCTTGAACTTACTTGGTTTGCCCCTTAGTGTTAATCATGTGTCTTGATTATTAGTTATGCTCTTGCAGAATCTCAATAAAAATTCACACAAATTCACTGGCTTCCTCACCTGCAACTTAACTGCCATCACTAGTGACCACCTGCAATGCACACAAGTTTTTATGCTCACCCAAGCCATTGTTTGTGATCAGTAGTTGATCAGTTGATGAAGTCTATTCTTCCATGTGTTTATCACTATATGTCATTCCATGTTTGTAATTTAGCTAACAATTATGTTTTGTTCTCAACTATTTCCATCTTCCTGCAGCCCGACGATCGCATTAAAGAAGATTGGTCAGAACAAACAAGCTTGACTTTTGTTTGTTATTGAAGACATCCACACAAGCTGCCACATGGTGGTGAAGGCTGGAATAGCTCAAGTGAAGTGTACAAAATTGATGTTAGCGTGATGGTTCATGTCTTTCCGAGACACCCATTTATATGCTAGGGATGTAATCCTTCCTACATGGAGTGATTACGGGTTGCAAAGAAATCATATGCTCAATAGTTACTCTGCTTCACTTATATGCCAATTCCTGTTAAAATGTTGATTAGAGATCTGCATTTTCTTTTCTGTATACTTAGTTCTATAGATTTTATGGATGCTAATCCATTTTATCTTATCCATATAGTTACCTCCTTTAATTTGTTGGATGGTTTGTAATTTTGCTAGTCTTTGACTTGTTCGTTCATCTTTCAGTTTTCTGCAATTTTCTTACATTACTACTCTTGAAAGAATATAGTACTACTCAAATTGAAAATTATCAGTCTCTATGACCATACTAGATTGGCCGTTGCTAAACCATTTTTTAAATTGCAAAATATTAGCTCTTAGGTTGCCAGGATGATTTTTTTTCAAAATTTTCATGTGGCACAGATGATGCGGTAATTTTATGAACGACGCATACATGAAAAAATATAGTATAAATTGATAGCTCTGTGTCGCTTGCTTTGTGCAAGTGATTTTCCTGGACCCACCTAGGAAAAGAGTTTTTTTTTCAAAGCATCAGAAAAAATGGGACCAGAAAAAAAACCTACGTACAGAAGGAAAAAAAACCACATACAAAGGAAAAAAAAACAGCGAACCGGAAACTACGAAAAAACAGAGTGGAGGGGGCGATCGGGGGAGAGGGTCGGGTCGGAGGGAGTGAGGACACCAAATAACTATTCGGTGCCCTGGGTACCCAAATAGCAGAGGCTTATATATAATATTACTATATACATTTTTACACGGAAAACTATTCTGTGTATAAGTATATATATATACATATACATTTGTACACGGAAAGAGTGGGGAAAGGCACCGAAGATTGACGGCGACGATGGAGCCTCATGCTGTGGTGGACCGGGTTGACAAGGGAGGCGCACCACTGAGCAAGGACCTGCAGCTCCTGCACCTCGTCCTGCAGCACCTGCACGAGCAAGGCTTCAAGGAGACGGCTCGCAGGTGAGCGCCCGAGGGCCGAGAGCCCGAGACGACCGAAATGCCAGGGTTCCGGGGTTCTTGATGCTTCTACTCCCCTCTCCCTTTCTTGGCGCAGGTTGGAGCAGGAGTCGGGGCTCGTCTTCGACATCAAGCACCTCCAGGACCTCGTGCAATGCGGCGCGTGGGACGACGCCGAGCGCTACCTCATCCGCTTCACCGGGGGGTGGGACGACGCCCGCAACGCCAAGATCTTCTTCGCCATCCGCAAGCAGGAGTGCCGCGAGACCCTGGACAGGTGACTGGATGTCTGAATTTCTTGGCGGTGTCAGAAGGTTCTTGGTGATGATTTCGGGGTTCTTGATTCGTGGTTGTGCTGAGTTCTTTGGCTCGTCATTCTCGATTCGATTGTGCGGAAGTCTCAGCTTCTTGGCTGGTTTTGGATTCTTGGTCGTGCCGGGTTCTTGGTTCTCGATTGGGTTACTGGTTGTCCTGAATTCGTCGGTTCTTGCAGGCGCAGTAGGATCGATCTCAGTGAGCTCCCCCCCCACACCCCCCCCCTGGACGAGGAGGCCGGGGAGATTGTGGGGTCGTTGGAGAATCCAAGGTACGGCGGAATCTAATTGGCCTCTCCGTGGGCCAAATTTCCACCACATTATGGGGGAAATTTGGGTGTGATTGTGCTGTATCGATGATGAACAGACAAGATGAGCGCTTGGGACATAGCGTCATCTCGGAATGCTGCGTTCTTGGAGATCGAGGAGCTCATCGAGGCGAACCCACTGTTCCAGGACATGCTAGATTTACCATCGTTTGAGGCTTCCAGACTGCAGACGCTGATGGATCAAAGGTATTCTGTTTATTTGAATTTTGGCATGCTTTTCAAGTCTCTGCACCTCTTCATTTTAATATTGGGGATGCTATATTTGTATGAAAGTTGATTGGTATTCTTTTGTTTACAATTAGGAATGGCTACCGGTAAGTTTTGGTATAAGTTTCTAAAACACTGTATAATGCTGGCACAGATAAGTAAACATTTCTGCTGCAATACAGGGAGGCTTTCTATTGCTGTTCTTTGTATAGTTCTTTGATGCTAAATTATGTGTTTTCTGTATCTGCCTGAAAGTGATGGATGAATAAAACAATCGGTGTGGTGTATTCTGTTGTAGCACCTAGCCAGTTCGAATGATGTTAATTGGTTATTACTGTCCATGAACATTCGCAAGCCAACCCGTAAATTTTAACCATTTTAATTTTGGACTAATGGAATTTTCTGTTTAGTACCTGATTGTTTTAGTAGCCTATTTAGAAAGTCTTTTTGATATATTTTTTTGGTCAATATAGACAAAATCTAAACCTGGTCATATGCCATAATATGTTCAGTGACATTGTGGAATGACCCTAAATTCACAATATGCCACTGGCGTGTCTGACACATGGGCCCAGAACCCTCATGGCAGCCTCACCTCACATTCTATGCTATATTGTGGACGCAAGGGTTATTCAGTGGCATATTGTAGATTTAATCAATCCTGTTTGACAATGGTATTTCTAACACTGGCTGCCTATGGCAGATAACATCGTTTGTTCCTGAAAGGTCACATCCATAGTTCCATACACTATACTTGATATTATCATGATGAAAATTACATGCTTCATTGAAAGTAGAAACACATTTCTTGATTGTAAAAAGTGATGCTAATTGGGCTTTCATACCTTTCTTATGATTTTCAGTCTTCACTGGCAACATTCTTTTTGCAAGAAGCCCAAACAAAGCCCTGGGTGGACACTATTCAGAGACCACTCTTGTGATGCTTCTAGCAATGGAGCAAGATCTAAAACAAAAGAAAAAAAGAGGGGTACTCGCAGGACCCCAAGAACAAATGATGGATCTGAAAAGATTAAGACCTGGAAGTTGGCTGATATTTCTGATTCTGAACATCTTCAAGCACTGTGTATGCCAGACGAACCAAGAACTGGAAGAAAAGTTAGTTGACTAATATTTTCTTGTTCATATTTTTATGTCTGTACATTATGATCTATGTTTTCTTGCATTATGTGGCACGTCATGATTCTGTTATACATATTGACCATGCATAACCAACCTGGAAAATATGAGCTGACTTTCTTTGGTTAAAGTTGGGGATGAATGAATTTATCCATTATTCCATTTGATGTTTGCCTGTAGTTATATCACGAAGGTCTATACCTGACCTTCTGTTTCATATGGATCACTTTGTTCCATTTGGAGTGTTGTAATGTTAATGTCTAGGGCAATTCAACTTTCTGATGAGGAATGCATTATATTTCTTTGTTTCACAGGTTGTTGGTTTGTTATATACAAGGGGAATATACTGTTAGCTCTCGGCTCCAATGCCGTTTATAAGTTGTGGAGATTGCAACACTGTGACATAAATCCTAACAGCAAGGTTAGATTAGAGAATGATGCTACAAATTCAATTGCAATATCTTTTTCTTTCATTCTACAATTACATTTTTTTTATCCACTGCATCTGCTTCACCTCAGCTATGGCAACCAGCAAATGAGATTGTAATAAAAAAAAATGACACTAGCAACAACAATCCCGAAGAAGCAACTGCATGCATTGCATTGTCCAGTCATGACAGGGTTATGTCTGCATCTGGTGGCAAAGCCTCATTTTTCTGTATGAACACATTCAAGGTAAACTATAGCGCCTACCACAATCTGGGATAACAGATGTTATTATGTAATTGTGCTATTGCCACTTCCCGGCCCTTCAGATTGAATATATGGAATCCCTCTCAGGTTATATCTATTTTCATTGCACCTCTAGCTCCGCCTGCTGCAACTTCCATTGCATTCCACCCACGAGACAATACTATTGTTGCTTTTGGAATGGATGACTCTACCATTCAAATCTACAATTTCAATGCCTGTCAGGTATTGTAAATGTAACTTATACTCACTGAATGCAAAGTATTCTTGTCAATTTCTTTGTTGAGAAATATATTATGTTTTAATTTAGGGGTTAATTGCCTTTTTTTTACTGGTTAAACAAACACTAACATGTATAAAACTACTTATGTTTCTT
>CM014275.1:59424474-59459062 GCA_004135705.1 Alloteropsis semialata
TATAAAACTATTTTTTTGCCGGACAACATATTTACACTTTGCACTTTACATAGATTTTTTTAAATATTTGTATGTCCTATACTCTATGCCAACACTTCAGCTAGATTTTGAAAATTTTTGTTTCATTAACAGTTGATGGCTATTATGATTAGTCTACCTGTTACCCTTTAGTGCATCACTGTAGTCAAGTTGTCTAAATAATAACATGCCTTCATCGAATTATATCAGGTTAAAGTTAAGCTTAGGGGCCATCATAAGATGATCACTGGACTGGCATTTCCTAAAGCAATGGATGTGCTAGTATCTTCAGTGCTGATGCTCAGGTACGTTTTTTCTTTTTTAAAAAATAATATTTTACCGTATCAAATTCTAATGGATAGTGAGTTCCGCATTGAAAAACTCCAATGTGTACATAGGCTCCATCTTTATTAGTTCATTATATTGTATACTCTCAATCTCCCATAGCAAACCTTCAATTAGTATGTCTCTGGATTGTTGATTCTGGAAATCTTTTTTGCATATATGTATTTGGAACTCTAGAGATTGGAAGATAATGAGATCGATATACATCCAACCCCCAGAAAACTGGTCTGGTACTTTAGTTGGTGATACAAGGGTGGAGTTTCACAATTACAACACACGTTGTTTGGTAGTTCATAAGAGTCAATTGGCACTCTATGATTCGCAGCTGGAATGCCTGTGCTTGGTTAGTCCTCTAGAGCGTGTTTGATTTAATACTGGTGTACCTATGCAGATTCTCCTGTGTGATTCTTGATTCATCATTATCTTCTCATTTCTACTATCTAGTTGCTTATTTCCCATTTTGTGACACTGGATATTCCTATTCATGTGAATATGTATTACAACACACCATTTAGAATGATCTGAAAACTGAGCTTTGTTATGATTCATACACACAGTATCTGTAGCAATATTTTAATAATCAGCTTGACTTGTCTCTTAAAAGACATACTCCCTCTGGTCAGGAATACTTGATGTTTCAGACCAGACGAATGAACTAGCTGTAGGTTAAAACATATTGTTTGAATGTCATATATTAGTATCCGGAGGTAGTATTACATTATGCTTGTGTCATTCTTGGTCTTTAGGTTCTTAGTTAGATTGGAACACTGGGTGGTGTGGTCATCCCATTGATTTTCTCTTGCTATTTGATTGTATCCAGTGGTCCCCAAGAGATACACTCCCAGCTCCAATTTCAAGTGCTGTATAATCATGTGATGGTCTCTTGGTTTACGCTGGATTCTGTGATGGCGCTGTTGGAGTCTCTGAAGCGCAGTCACTCAGTTTGCGTTGCAGAATAGCACCTTCTGCTTACATCCCACCTTCAATATCTGGGTATGTTCAGTCTGCTACTATCTTCTTTTGCATTTCAATTATCTGCAACGTTATTTTAAGTGGCTGATGTCCGACATCTTCTTACTCAAGCAGTGCTAGACCTATTTACCCCATGGTGGTTGCTGCGCATCCCTCAAAGCCTAACCAGATAGCACTCGGCATGTGTGACGGCGCAGTTCATGTGCTGGAGCCATGACGAAGGGCGAAGGCGGGGAGCATCGCCTACTCATACTACAGGGCAGACCCAGCAACGTTGCAGTGTCGGCAGTAGTGCTTAGATTTGTTACCCCATAGAATGGTAGCACTTAGGAAGTTAGGATATCGGGAGGAAGAAGAAACAGTTAAAAAGTGAGAAGGTGGCTTAGTTTGTTCTTCATTGCTGTAAAGTTTTTGCTTCCTCTGAGCTATTTTTCCTTGGTTTTGGGGGAGGGGGATTCCAGGAATGTTGTACAGCAAACTGTACAGTTAGCTGCATGATGATGGATGCTGATATTTGCGTGGTTTGTGATTGTAGAATCTGTCATGCATATTCAGTTTATGAGATGATCATGGTTTTCATGTCATTCTGTGCCATGTTTTCAGCTCTCATGTGGCAAAAATTTGGCCAACTTGATTGTTGAATGATATACTAATGCCTTGCGCGCGCCCATGCGCGCGTACAATCTACTTTGATTTTATTTGATATTATTTTATGAATCTGAATTGGTCAAATTAAGTTTGATGCCTACATGTATTATCATAGAAAGGCCACAAAATGTTGCAGAGATTAGAAAAAAAAAGTAGTAGCAGTACACTAATGTAATACAAAATGTACGTATATTACAATGGTGAATGATATATACTAAAAGACTTTACATAACACGACCATGAGTACGTACTTCATAGATATAGAGGGCAGAGGTGCCTATTTCATTACATCGTGTCCATGGACTTCGATTTCGTTGTGAAGATGAAAAAGAAATTGTGCTAACTTACTATGTGATTGTTGTTTTGACTTGCCGTCATAGCTCCCCTTTTCCTCCTCCATTTATAAGATATGATAGGTGTCACAGCATTTATTTGTGTAGTGAAGTAATCATAGTACTAAGATGATAGGTGTCACAGCATATTGCATAGTATCTTGCGCGCGCCCATACATGCATATTATTTTTTTGTGGGTACCACAAATAAATTTGCATTGATTAAATTGGGTTGAATGAAAATATATATGGTTGTGCAAAATTTGCACGATATCCATCATGGATTAATACCACTTCGTCCCAAATTATTATTAGTTTTGGGTTTTCTAGGTTCATTATTTTTTTATATCTAGACATAGTGTATATCTAGATGTATAAAAAACTAATGAATTTAGAAAAGCCAAAATGAATAGTAATTAGAGACAGAGAGAGTAGAAGTGACGTTACAGCGGACTGATGCATTGCGAAGAGATAGATAGGAATACGAGCATAACTATAGATATATATTATACATATATATAGAAAATGATGGATTGTGGACTGTGGTTGATATCGGAAAAAGCTGAGAATACTATAAGAAAATGGTTATGACATAAGTTGGAGCGTGATTTGTTTCACGGAATTGGGAGGACATTTTTGGAAAAAAAAATGCTAGATGGCCATGGACTGCGGATTGATATCGTAAGAGTTTAAGAGCCTTTTCATAAGATTGTTAGAACATGTGGTATAATGTGAGCCGTTTAATCTACATCGAATGGACGATATTTTTGCAGCTAATGTGGATGGCCTAGCCTTTCTCCTAGCGCTGGGGCTTTCATATATAGAAATGCGTTGAGATAATTTGCATGAAGAGCAATTGAACAAGTTGTCTGCGTCCACATTCCACACTCCGTCAGTCCCGCCACCCAGCGTCCCTCCCTGACTCCCCCACCTCGTCGGCCGTCGCCGGCCATCACCGTTCGTGCCGGCGAGCAAGCAGGCGTCATCTGCCCCCTCATCCCACCCTGTAGCGCGTAGCCAATGAGAAATCGTGCCGTCACCGAGGGATAGGAAGGCAGCCCCCGCTCGCTGGCCATGCGCGCCTCGCCCGCCGCCGCCGCCGCCGCCGCCGCCTGCGGCTTCAACTCGCCGTGGACGCTCGCCATCCGCGCCGCGGCGGACCAGGACCGGCCCCGCCGCGCGTTCGCGCTCTACCTCTCCTCGCTCCGCGCGTCCCACGGCCCCTGCCCCTTCGCCCTCGCCGCCGTGCTCAAGTCCGTGCCCCGCCTCCCGCCCCACGCCGCGCTCCCCGCGGCGGCCTCCCTCCACGCCCACCTCCTCCGCCTCGGCCTCCTCTCCCACCCGTACCCGCACGCCGCGCTCGACCACGTCTACTCCCGCCTCCTGCCCGCGCGACGCCACCTGCTCGATGGCGCGCCCGCCGCGCTGCACCGCCACTCCCAGCTCGTCTCGTCCAACTCGCGCCTCGCTTCCCTTCTCCGCGCGGGCGATTTCTCCGCCGCGCGCGCCCTTTTCGGCACGATGCCCACGCGGGACGTTGTGTCGTGGAACACCATGGTCGCCGGCCTCGCCAAGGCCGGCCACCTCCACGAGGCCGGACAGCTGTTCGACCGAATGCCCGAGAGGAACGCCGCGTCCTGGAACGCCCTAGTGTGCGGGTTCATTGCACAGGGCCAGCTACCCCGAGCGAGGGAGCTGTTTGAGCGGATGCCCGTCAGGAACAATGTCTCCTGGATCACGATGATCTCAGGGTATGCCAAGGCCGGGGACGTCCAGGCTGCTGCTGACCTGTTCGAGAGGATGGACAGTAAGGACCTTTACGCCTGGAATGCGATGATCACATGCTATGCGCAGAATGGTTGTGCCCGGGAGGCGCTTGGCATTTTTAACCGGATGCTGAAGCCACATGTTTGGGTGCTGCCCAATGAGAAGACTTTCTCATCTGTCATCTCCTCTTGCTCGCAGCTGGGGGACTTGAGGTTCGGCCTGTGGATCGAGAGTTTCATGGGGTCTGTAGGGGTTGAACTGGATGATCACCTGCGCACCGCTCTGGTTGATTTGTACACCAAGAGCGGGCGGATGGATAGGGCTTTCGACTTGTTCAGAGGCTTGCGAACAAGAGACCTGGTGTCTTACAGCGCAATGATAGTGGGCTGTGGGATGCATGGCAAGTTAAGTGAAGCTGCTGGCTTGTTCAAGGAAATGTATGATGCAAAGATTGATCCGAACGCGGTAACCTTTGTGGGGTTGTTGTCTGCATACAGTCATGCAGGACTGATGGAAGAAGCTCGCGCTTGCTTTGCTTCCATGTCAAGCAAATATAGGATCAATCCCTCAGTGGAGCACTATACCATCATGGTAGATCTTCTTGGGCGTAGCGGAAAGTTGGACGAAGCATTCCAGCTGATCATGCAGATGCCAATTCGACCACATGCTTGTGTTTGGGGTGCCTTGCTTCTTGCTTGCAGGTTGCACAACAATGTTGAGCTTGGGGAAGTTGTTGCTTCAAAGTGCTTTGAACTGGAGCCTGAAGAGACTGGATATTACGTTCTATTGGGTAACATATATGCACAAGCAAAAAAGTGGGAAAAGCTTAAGAGGTTAAGGAAGAGAATGGCAGAAAGAGGTTTGAGTAAGATCCCTGGGAGTAGCTGGATGCATGCTGCGTAAATCCATTCTATGGGCCTCATTTCATTTCAATCACTTGGGTCAGTTAGTTGACAAATCAACATACAACTTAGTGTTTTTTTTGGGCACTAGAATCTGAGAAGATGGGGATCAATGCCACCAGCTATTTTGTTGCTCATCTTCACCAAATTTCCATTATTCTTTCCTCGTGACTTCTCTATGTGGATTCAGAGAAGATTGGATTCAGTTGTCCCTTTTGCTATTGCTTGGGAGCTTTGGAGCATGTGTAATGGTATACACCAACTATCTTTAATCCTTGCCACATATGGATTTCATTATGTAAAGAAGAGAGCAAGAGAATGGAGGTTTGGGCTCAATAGGAAACGAGCGCCGAAGCTGCTAAGTTGAGAAACTATATCTCTTAGGATGTGTTTGGATGTCAATATTGGAGGGCTTGGCATTGAATTGGATCCAATACCAATTCAGCCATGATATTGAATTGGATGATGTGGATGGTCCAGTGGAGTTGCCCTTATGTCACCTTGCTACCTTGGAACATTCAAGCATTCCTTAGGAAATTCATAATAGGTCTGTTTCCATTAACTTTTACTCAGGTATCTGTGTATAATGTATTTATATTTTGCAATTGTAAATTAGTATATATACATTGCCTTACTCCTCATAATTGATGTTAACTGCTACATGCATAGAGTTTACTGTATTTATCATAGTTTTCTTTCCTTCTGTAATTGATGTTAATTGCTCTTCACATAGAGTTATCTGTATCGATCACTATTTACTTTGGTGTTGTGCAGCGGAGTAACATCATATACCTTCCATAATTAATGTTAGTTGCTGTCCACAGGGCTGCCCAAGAGAAAATAGTGGTTATTGTGACGAGCTGCTTGTCGGCATGCAGAAAGACAGGTATTGTCAAGTATTGGGTTCATCACCTTTGCAAATAGTGAAACAATGAAAGTATTTTCCAAATTCACGCCGAGTGTTGTGCCCACCGTGTGAATAGCATAGAAGCTATCCTTTCATTTTAAGTTCATTCTGGATATGGTCCACCTGCTTTCTAATGGCTTTTCTTTGTTCCGGAAGAACTTCTACTGTCGTGAAACAAAGCGTGACAGTGAACTGTTCTCTACTTGCAAGCCGTCTGAAGTCTGAACAACTTGGATAAGGTGATGAAATATTAAGTCCTTTAGAGGTTAATTATAAAGTCTTCTTAAGTTTTCAGGAATCACAGTTGAAGAAGGTATTTTGCTGAAAAGCTTTTAGCCATGATATTTGCCCCTCCATTCAGCCGCACTGAAAGGAGTACGTACGACTATCAGCAATAGTACTTGACAGGTAAATTATTGGAACATCTGAGTTCTGCTGCTTCTGTCTTATGCTGTTTCTTCTGGCCATATTTATTTACCTTTCTTCTGAGGGACTAAGTTTATGTATTTTCATCAGATCGCATCAGGTTGAAAGCAAGTGCAAGGGCCATTACAAAAAGGGCCAATGGAGTGACACTTTCTCAACTAGTGAATATGATTGTATCATCAGGTGTGTTACTTACCATATTCACATTGTGCCTCACCCTCTCACTTTCCAACCTGCGATGATTACTATTTACTATTGATTCTCCTTGTATTGTTACACTGGCAGTAGTAATCATCCTATTTGATTTTTTCTCTGTTTGTTCCTTGATGTTGCAGTACCCTCAGAAGATGTGCTTTTAGCTCCTCATTTGCCTCTTGATTCATGCTGCACTCCATGGCAAAGCTATTGGATCGGTTTTGTAAATCTTTTGACCTTGCTAGGTGTTTTTCATTCTGTCCCCTAGGACAACAGCTGTTTGTAGCGTACAATGCTGTAACACTTCCTGTGACCTATGAATGGTGATAGAATCAATTCAAACATCCAGCAAATCATTCTGCCTGTCTGGATGTTTTGATTTGTTGCGGTGAGGTTTTTCATGTTGAATCATATGGTGACCGAATGCTTCACCTGAGTATGGCGACATCTGAATGATTCTGGTGATGCTTTACTCAGGGCTCCAAATGCTTCGACCTGATATGGTAGTTCTTTTTATGTTCAACTTTTCAGGATTCATATGTTTCCATCGATTCGTCAGTGTTTTCGTATTTTTGAGAGTAATTAGTTCGTCAGGTTTTAGCAAAGCTTCTGACGGCCACGATAAAACGTCTTGAGTGTCTTCCCGAGCGTTGATTTCCGATCCGACGCTCCGGGCGCGGGAAGTGTCCAGGACTCGTCCTACCCCGGCTGCCGCTGCAGCCACGCCGGGATGCTGCTGCTGCGGGCGCTGCTCCGGCGACGGCGGCCGCCACTCCTCGCCTCAGGATTCTTCACCAGCTCCGGGTGCGACGCCCTCGCGCCACCTGCTCCTCCGCCGCCGCAGCCTCCTCCTGCGGCAGAGGGGGCCCGCGATGAGCCGGGGCAGGAGGGCTCGCTGGCGCTGCGGGTGGAGCGGTCGGCGTCGGTGTGCGCAGCCATGCGGGGGTGGATGGCCGACGGCCGCGCCGTGCACCGCGGACACGTCTTCCACACCATCAACCGCCTCCGACGCCACCGCCAACACCGCACCGCCCTCCAGGTACTCCTGTCCTTTCCCCACTTTCTTCTTTCCCTTTCTCGCGTTCGGTCTTCCTGGCTTGGATTCCATCGGCCTCCAACATGATCTTTCCTTGTGATCGATGCAGGTTAGCTGCAGTAGTAAATGCCTGTTCTTATGCTCATACTGATTGCTCTACTTGCTCATCTTTTACAGAGGAACAAAAGTTTACTTGTGTTTGGACAGTGATTCAGTTATACCAAAATTTAACTCGTGAAATAACCACTCGGCCAATTACCGTGTAATTAGTTTCTCTCTGTTTAACCATGTATGGATAGTGGTTGCTCCGTGTAAGAATTTCCTTAGTACCTTTTATTTATTCAAGAACTGACATTACATTTCTGCAATTGTTTTCTTGCTGCAGGTCATGGAATGGATCATGAGAGAGAGGCCCTACAAGCTGAGCGAGCTCGATTACTCATATCTACTGGAGTTCACAGCTAAAGTCCATGGAATTTCTGAAGCCGAAAGCCTTTTCCTTCGTGTGCCTCAGGAATACCAGAAAGAGCTGCTCTACAACAACCTTGTCATGGCTGCTTTGGATCTGGGTCTGATTAAGCATGCATACGCATACAAGAGGAAGATGAGGGAACTGTCCCTGCCGATTTCGCCATATGTTTACAACCGTCTGATCATCCTACATTCTTCACCTGGGCGCAGGAAAACTATATCCAAGATCCTTTCTCAGATGAAAGCTGATCGTGTAACCCCTCACACGTCAACCTACAATATCCTGTTGAAGATACAGGCCAATGAGCACAACATTGATGGGGTAGCGAGGATGTTCAATGATATGAAAAGAGCAAAGATTGAGCCCAACGAGATCACTTATGGTATTCTAGCAAGTGCGCATGCCGTTGCAAGGCTGTATACTGTTTGCCAGACATATGTAGAAGCCATTGAGAATTCCATGACAGGCACTAATTGGTCTACTCTGGAAATTCTTCTGATCTTGTATGGATATCTTGGGAAGGAAAAGGAGCTAAAGAGAACATGGGAGATCATGCAAGGTCTCCATCATATTCGATCAAAAAGCTTCATACTAGCAATTGAAGCATTTGGAAAGGTTGGATCCATTGACCAGGCTGAGAAGATATGGGCCCACATAAGTTCAACAAAAAAATTAAGCCATACAGAACAGTTCAATTCCATTTTATCAGTTTACTGCAGGTATGGTGTCGTGGATAAAGCATCAGCTGTGTTCAAAGAAATGAGAGCAAGTGGATGCCAGCCGAATGCTATTACTTATCGCCACTTAGCTTTAGGTTGCTTAAAATCAGGTCTTGTTAAAGAAGCTTTGAACACAATGGATATGGGAAAGAAAGAAATTGTCACTAACAAGGTAAGAAGTTCAACACCGTGGTTGGAGACTACACATATGCTGCTTGAGAACTTTGCAGAAATTGGCGACTTGGAAAATGCAAAGAGAGTCTACGGAGAACTGAGCGACTCAAAATACTGTAGGAATTCTTTTGTGTACAACACCCTCCTAAAAGCTTATGTGAAGGCAAAAGTTTACGAGCCAGATTTATTGAGGACAATGATTTTGAGAGGGGCAATGCCTGATGCTGAGACATATAGCCTTCTCAGACTGATTGAACAGTTCAAGATATAATGGCTTCTGTGTGCTGTTACTTTCAAGGAGTTCAAGGATTACAAGGAAAACTGGTGCTGATTGCTAAATAGTCATACAAATATCAGTGGTGAACTTAGAGAAATCAATTGGAGCATATGACGATCAAATTGTCATTTTGATGTTGATTTGTTGCACAGTAGTCCCAACATCTGCACAATCCCATTTGAAAGGTACAGCTATCTTTTGTATTGTAAACAGTTCTACCATAAACTTGTGTGTTTTAAGCTCTGGAAGTTCTCTTTTCCCTTCCATCTACAATTCATTTTTCCCTTGCGAACGTTGCAGGAGAGCTGGATTTCATTCAAGTAGAAAAGAAGAGCAAAGGCAAAATTGCATTACATGGAACACGTAAACTCTCCAGCAATAAAGGATGGACTATGTCTTTATCATGAATTCATGATGGACGACATGTTACATATACTGAAGACATCATTGTGCTACACTACGTCTACTTGTAACAGTCTTTGCAGACTCTCGCATTCTGCTGTGCTTTAGGGGTTATATCTGCACAGATGAGAAAACAGTAGGGTCCCAAAACAGTAGAACTGTAGAAGCACTCTTCCCAAGCTGAAGAAGCACGAGCTATTATGGGACCATTTTCCCCCATATACAAGTCAACCATGCTCATGCATGCTCTCTATATGGCAGAGTATGTTTGAACACAAAGCAGTTTCACCAAATATGTGAACTTGCACCCATTTCCGAATAATTTGCTCTTGAGCTTGTTGGTTCAGATACAGTTCACTTCTGATGTTTACGGAGCGTGACAATGTCCTTGGAGATGACTCCAAGAATTTCCGTCCCGTCTGTTGTTAATTTGAATGTTTACGGAGCGTGACAATGTCCTTGGAGGTGACTCCAAGAATTTCTGTCCCGTCTGTTGTTAATTTGAATGTTTACGGAGCGTGACAAGTGCCAAAGTGGAATCCGTATCTTCTGTTAATTGGAATTCAGAATAATTAATTATATAGGTCTACACTTTACAGGTTAGAAGTCTACGTATTGGTTAAAGTGGTCCTGTAGGCCTGGGTAACTATGTGGTTTTGAAGCTCTTTTAGAGCTTGTAGTTTTGGTTCCTTTGAATTTTGTACATTTGATAATCTTATAAATATGTATATTCCTTAGGGAAATCCCCTAATGCTGTCTCCGAAAAGGGGAAAAGAAAGGGAGTGCGACAATTCTACATTGAGATTTCTTGATCTCCAGAAATGAGCTTGTCCATCCATGAAGGTTTTATCAATAGGATGGGTGTTGTAACCTTGAGAAATGTTCAAGGAGTCAAATGACAATGCTGAAATGTAAATGACAGATACAAGACAATGAGCACTGATTTGATCGTTTCCATTTGCCATACATAGACCTGCTCTGTGATGTGCAATTATCTGATTGTAGTTCAATATGACATGGAAGAGTATGCTAAAGCTAATAAATCCATTCTCTACTTATATGTGACAACCTAGTTGTGTGTTATGAATGCCAATACAAAAATATCTAATTGAAAGGAGCACTCATATTTTGGAGCATCATATCTGTAAAAACTTAATTCCCAGTGGCATAAGAGACATCTTAGTTCTCAATGTGGCTTGCTATAGAAGGGATTGCCGACTTGAACAATAGACCCATCAACAAATTGTGATGCACTCTGATTTGGGACATGCTGCGATTTTTTGCTGCCCCGTCACAGTGACACTGGCAATTTGGAGTTGGAGCGGAAACAGAGACCCAAGCAGACTCCATGATGTTTCTTATGCTAGAATAACTTCTTAATTGAACATGCTTGCAATAAACAAATACTGTAGTTCAACTCAGGAATGTCCACAGGACCACAGAAAACCTGTCAGGGAAGTTATAATGACATCATACCAGAAACAGAGCTGAAATCAGAATATATATATATATATATATTCCAAGCATTCCAAGCATACAAAAGAACAAGATTCATCAGATTCCAAGCATACAAAAGAACAAGATTCATCAGAGATATTGGAACTGACAATTCAACTCCTTTTCCATGATGAAACTACATACATGATATGTAAGAGAAAGGCGGGAACGAACGATGGCATATACATTCCTAATGTTATTAACCTTGAGATGTTATTGGAGCTAATCATGGCAATAACAATGGGGCATGGTCTGTACGTTTTATTGAATAGAGGGACAGCACTCTGGTACCTACTGTGGCCTCCTCCTTGTTCTTCTTGTGGCTGTGGACTCCGAAGGCCTTGACCGCCTACTTGGCCCAGGCTGCCCGACTATAACACCTGTAGTGCTAGAATTGGACAGTTGCTCCACAGATGATGACTGCTGAGGAGCTGCAGGAGCTGCAGGTGCAGTATTGCCGGCATTAGAAGGCAGCTGCAGGAGCTGCAGGTGCAGTATTGCCGGCATTAGAAGGCAGCAATTGTACCTGATTCCGCAATCTTGCACGTACGGCAGCTGCATTTCTCCGAGCCGTAGCCCTTTGCCGGTCTGACAGAGCCACACCCATCTCAATGGTTGGGCTTGGGAGGCCTCTTACAATGCCCTGGTTTTCTATCAACTGCCTCACTACTGTTGCAATTCCTCTTGTGTCTGTCATTTGCAGCTGCTGTCTCAGGTTCTCCCTTCTAGTTGCATGCGGCCTGGGTGGCATGTCAAGGCTGGCAGTATCCCCTTCTTCACCGCCTCTTCCATAAATCGGAGTGACATTCACTTCGAGCACCTCACCTTTGCAGACAGGGCACTCAGAGTGTGCTGAATGTGCATGAAGCCACTGGTACAAGCATGGCCAGCAGAAGAGGTGACCACAAGGTGTAACCACAGGCTCTTTAGCTGGGTCAAGACAGATATTGCACTCAAAGCTGGAGCTGCATTCGCAGCACCCATCCTTCTTAGCAGCACCGTCTCCACCAACATTTTCACCATCCAGCTTTTGCCGCCTTGCTGCTTCTAAAGAGTTATGGGTTCGTTGGATTGCCCAGACCAGCCTATCTGCTTCCGGACTAGCTGCCCGTTGACTGCGGCTTGCTGATCCTGGCCTCACAATGCTGTGCTGCTGGCTAATCTGGATCACCCTCTGAAAGCGGAGCTCGGGAGTCCCTGCTTCAATTGCAGTTGCAGCTGCAGCAGCCCCTCGAATGGACCGACGAAGTATGCTTGTACTAACCATCTCCATTCCACCACCACCAGCGGCAGCAGCAGTAGCTAATCGACCAGGGCGCACAAACCTTTCCACCCACGGTGTAAGATCATCCCCTTCCAACCCAGAGGCAGCCACCAGCGGCCGCGAGACATTGGCACCGTCCGCTGGCGCTGGCTCAGGAGCATCAGTGTCCTCTTCACCATCGGTGCTGTGGCCATCGAGCCAGGCATAAACTATGGGATCAAGCATCGGCTGCTCCTCCGGTGTAGAGAGCGCATTCGACGGCGAATAGGCCCCCGCCGGGGCGAGAGTTTCCTCAGGCTCGCCCGTCCTTGGGGCTTCCGGCGCAGGACCCGTCGAGTTGGGCATCAACGTCGGGCAGTCCAGCGCGGCATCGAGCCGGCCAGGAGGCCGCGGCAATGGAGGGAGGCCGAGGTACAGGTTTAGATCCATGCGCCTCCTGCTCCGGCTGCCCTCCGCCGCCGCCGCCTCCGCCTCCTCCTCGCCCGCCATGCCTGCGCAAACACAGCAGCCCCTTGCTCGGAGGGGCTCGCCGCAGATTAATCAGACAAAATACATACTCTTACACATCTACAAAACTCCCCATGGAAGGAGACACCAATCCAAGAACAAGTCTTCTACCACGGATCTATGTAGGATCAAAAGGGCCCGAACAAAATCGAATCTTTGGCACGAACCTACAGAGACTTCACCGGATTTGGCCGTGGCGGAGGCGATCCGCCAGGATCCTGGAGGAGGACTGGGGTTTTCTCAGGCGCCGTGAGGGGCGGTGATAGCGGTGGGAAATCGCTGGAGGAGCATGCGAGACTGAATCTGGGATCGAGACATACGGAAGGAGGGATCGGGACGGGAGGGGATTTATGTTTGGGGATTTCTGGGAGAATTCGAATTTCGAAGAGGCCGGAATGGATTGGATTGCGAGGCTGCGGGCACGCAGAGGATGAGAGGAGAGGAGGAAGAGAGGAACAGAAGCACCGCTGGCGCTGGGTTTTATTTCTCCCCTCGTTTTTGTTGTGAGACGAGAAAACCTGGGTCATTTTATTTTTTTACCAAAAAGATTTGGTTCATTTATAAAAAGGATTTAAGTAGGTGTTGAATTTACAGAGGTTTGATATTCCAGAGATACTCCAGTCATCAACACTCTTTCTTTGCTATTTGCTCCAAAACACGCGATTCATATGGATGTATGTCTACCAACTTCGTTGTTCTGGTGACAATATGACAATATATGTACCGGCATCCCGACTCGAACAATGTGACAAATGGAATATAAACCACTTTACTAGTTATCAATGTGACAAATGGAATGTAAACCACTTTATTGGTTGTCTAACAACGACAAACATATCGGAGTGTCATAGCATTGTCTTGCCACGTGTTGCCACATATAATATCCAGCAATTATAATATCCAGCAATGATTGTGTTGCCTTGTCTCGCCTACCATCTCCCTTTATACCGAGTGTACTTCACCATGCACTAACCAATGTGGTTACTCAGCCCGCATTGCTCCCCACGCCAAAACACATCGATCCACTCACTAGTGGTCGTCATCAAACCATGACAACCTCATCACATTGCCTCATCCACCACCTCAAATAAATTTTGTAGACCGCAGTTGGTCTCAGCCACCAACTCACCTCCAATCTAAGAAACAAGTGGAGAAAGGAAAGGACGAGAGAAGAGCGAGAAACAATAATTGATCATGAAAGGTTAAGGGACAACCTAAATAGAATTTGGAGCAATCTTATACAACATTCACGAATAAGTCAAACAAAATAGATTTTGACTCTTAATTTTTATTAAAATATGTCTTCAATTTCTAGAAAACCAATTCCATTCTAAAGGGACTACTGACATAAATCTACTGGTACAAATTTTAAGTCCTAAACTTGCATATAATTTGACTAATTGTAAGTCAAATTTTGTATAACTTGATTTTTCACTGATGAAAATATAGCTATCAAAGAGTAGCGTGTCAGAAATATGTGTTAGGGAGATGTACGTTGCTAAAATTATATAGTATTAAAAAATATTGAGATATATAGGATACTGATCTAATGTTAAAGATAAGTTTCTTTTTACATGACATACTCCCTTTCGATACGTGTGTCTTCAAATATAAAATTGGTACCGATGTGTTAAACAGATAGCTATTCCAAAGCAAAGACATGTATACAGGAATATCACTTTCTCCTTATGGCATGTGTATCTCCCTTGTTTTGACAGATGTATGTATCTCTCTATTTTAACACATGAAGAGCCCACCAGGCGCACTGTTTTTTTTTTAGCTCAACCATGCACACTGCCTAGAAAAACGCAGGGGACGCAGAAGGAGGGTCAGGTCCATCTCTCCGCCCTGACACTAGACCTGATCATGGGCCATCTAACCCGACAAACCCGACCCAACCCGCCCGAAAAATACCCAACCCGGTCATGCGACGGGTCGGGCACGGGCCAAAATATCCGACCCGATGGTCGGCTCGGGCCGGGCACGGGCCAAAATTTTTGACCCAAAACCCGAAAAAACCCGACCCAACCCGAAAATTACACATGAAACACCGGGTTGACCCGAACCCGACCCAACCTGACCATGCCATGGGTCGGGCACGGGCCAAAAAATCCGACCCGACGGTCGGCTCGGGCTGGGCACGGGCCGAATATTTTGACCCGGAAACCCGAATTGACCCGACCCGACCCGGCAAATGATCAGGCCTACCTGACACCAACGACGGACCGTTCAAAAACCTTTGGCAAAAGTCCATTTTACCTCCCTCAACTGTCACCAAAGTCTAACTTTCCTCCCTAAACTTAAAAACCGGGTAACACATCTCTCTCAACAATCAAAACTGTTTACTTAACCTCCCTGCCCCGACTATAAGCGGTTTTCAAAGGCGGTTTTGTCTTTTTAATTGAAATAAATCTAGTAAATATCTAATAAGGTTATTAAACCACAAAAAATATCCTTAAATTCTAGAAATTCTAAGAAACATCATAGAGATAGTTTGAGATATGATAAACCCAAAAACAATTTAGATCTCGTGAAAGTACATACTAAATCTTTCAAAAATTAGATTTAGCTCAAGTAAAATAAAAAAATATCCAAAAAATTTGGAAAACTACCACAACATTCTAATTCATGCCTAAAAAATTAGAAACTTTTCATAATATAAATATGACATGTAACCATTATAACTACAACATATATTGACATTGAATGCATATATGCTGAATGTTAATATATGGGGACCCCCGTCCCATTGCGTTGACAAGTACATTCAGCATAAATGCATTCAATGTTAATATATGTTACATTTATGACGATTATGTCTCATATTTATATTATGAAAAGTTTCTAAATTTTTTTAGACAAGAATTATAATATTGTGGTAATTTTCCAAAAAAAATGGAATATTTTCTTATTTTACTTGAGCTAAATATAATTTTTTGGAAGATTCTATATATATTTTTCATGAGATCTAAATATGTTATTTGGGTTTATCATGTCTCAATCTATCTCTATGATTTTTCTCAGAATTTCTAGGAGTTTAGGGATATTTTTTGTGGTTTAATAACCTCATTAGATATTTACTAGATTTATTTTAATTGAAAAAGACAAAATTGCCTTTGAAAACCGTTTATAATCGGAGCAGGAAGGTTAAGTGAACGGTTTTGATTGTTAAGGGCGGCGTGTTACCCGGTTTTTGAGTTTAGGGAGAAAAGCTGTGCTTTGGTGATAGTTGAGGGAGGTAAAATGACTTTTTCCGAAGCCTTTCGAGTCGAATGTCTCCATTTGGGCCGAAATACTACTCGGGTCCATCTCCATACAGCCCAACTAGCCCATCCACTCTTACTTCCCGTCGCAAGCCATTTCGCCGCTCGTCGAATTCGAAAGCGCGGCGGCGTCTCCACCCCCCGCCGGAATCCGCCGCCGATGGATCCCGCGGCGCCAGGGAGGTTCGACAACCTCCAGTTGTCGTTCAAGAGCGCTTCCAGGTGCCTCCTCACGGCATGCTCCCGCGAGGTCAGTTGTCGGTCTCGTTCGCCCGCTGCCCCCGTTCCCCTCCCTTCTTCCTCGGCTCCAAGAGGGCTTAATTGGTTGAACCCGTGCTCTTGCGGCGTTTCAGGTTGTCAAGAGGGCGTTCCCGTCGTTCACGGATGCCGAGAGGGAGCGCCTGTTCCGAATGCTCACCCGCGTGAGTCTCCTGATCTACTCCCTATCCACTTGTTACTTTTGTTGGGGTTCACAAATAGGATCAAGTCAGTTAATCCTTGCAATGCCTGATAATTTGAATGTGTGCAAAGTTCACTTTTCGTATCAGGCTAGTGTGGCTACTGTAGATTTACTCATTTCTGTGCGTTTTCAGGTCATGAAGGCTATGCATGCCAACATAGAGGTACACTATTTGTTCCCCTATTATAAAGGATGAATGATTGGATACTCGTTTTAAAAATATGAGTTAAAGACTGAAGATAAAATTGCATACTCAAACTTTCAAAGGAATTTTTTGGATATCTGCAATTGCATAAGGTGGTAACTGGGGAGGAAGAGGAAATAGCTTTACCTTTAGAAATAAATGTTTCTTTCAACTTTTTATCAGCCCCTTTTTCATTGCTCCTCATTTTGTTTCAAATACATGTCAATCTACAATTTAGATTTTTGACACACCTTTTCTATCTTTGCGCCATTGGTTTTCCTATGTACACCTCCCTTCCATACTTCATAGTGCTATGGGCATTCAATTCGTAAGTTACTACTAACAAGGACATTCCAGAGATTAAAAACAAAATCTGGGCTAAGGGTTGTGTTGTGTTAACTGTTTATTATACAATCCCTGTATGTTTTGAGCTGACTTGCTAATGTCTGCCTTCCTCTATAATCTTTCTGCTGTCTGTCACAATGTTTTCTGCTGCCTGACTTGCACAGTAAACGACTTGTATCTTATAAGCACATTGTTGAATTGCAATCCTGAATTCCTGATACCGCTTCTGTTATGGTTGCCAAGACTGACGCTGTTTGTAAATATTCATCTTTCTTTGCATGTGAACACTATTGATTTTTTTTTTCATACTGCAGGAGGAGTTCGATGAAGTCTGCCAAGAAAGACAGGTAATTTTGAAATTAATGGTTCCCAAGCACGTTGACAGTTTTTCAATTTCATCACAGTTTGTGGATTCTCAATGGAATATCTTTTTTCCAGTTTATTAAGAGTTTAACTCCTATGAGACATATACCATTTCCATATGTGTGTTTATACTTATAGCAGTACTACAAATGTGAAAGGGGCTCTTACGTACCAATTACTGTGGGAATTCTTTTAAACTCAATTGGTCGGACTGGTTAGGATTTGGTTATACTTAAAGATGAAGTATGTGAGTATATCATTCACAAAGGGGTAAAACTGTACTATCTGTTGTTCAATCCATAATTCAAATGCATCTTATCCTCTTCCTTTATCGTTAGAACGACAAAGATTACCATTCATTTGTTCAGCTTCAGCAACAGGTTGTGTTGATCTAGCAGTCGGAAACTAATGGCCCCACATCACGTATTAGGTTTAGCCTGTGCCCCTGTATTCTTGTATATTTTTTCCTTCCCGTCACTTAGTTTTTGAGATATTCTTGCTCCTCTTTTTTTAAGAAGGCATCCTTCTTGCTCTTAGTGGCCTGGTAGCCTAGCACATTACCCCATTTCCAATTTAGCAGAGAAACAAATGTGGCGCATTGATTTCTCAGAAACGTGAAGCGGGAGGGCTGTGCACTTGGTAGCTTTTCTCACAGATTGGACATGACAGTGGATAGGTTCTAGCATTCAGTGTCTGGGACAGCAATGGAGAAAATGAGACAGACAATTTTAAGGTGACTATCATGTGCTGCTAGTTAATTGCCATTGATTCACAATCATATGCTTTCAGGAAAGCTAGGCCGTTAGGAACGTCTGGGGTTAGAACAAAATCCATGCATTGTCTCTAGAAATAAGTATTTAAGTTTTGGCTGTCTAACATATCCCTGGTAAATCAAGGGTCAGTAACTCAGCATTAAGCAATAGTCTTTGGTGCCTTGGAGTGCATGGTAGAGGGTACTGTGCTTTCTCATATGTAACATCATCGCTTTCATTCTTTAGGTTGCTGCTGCCCTTGACAAGATAGATGACTTTGATGAAGAGCAAAATCTGGATGTATTATCTTCAGAGAAGTAAGCAAAATATCCTTTACCTTGGAGTCCCTTTTTTCAAATTTCAGGGTTTCAAATACTAGGCTGGTATGGTTATGATACACATCGGGTGCCCTCGCTTTTGTTTACAAACTAGTTAATAAGTACATGAAGATATTCCTTTGACAAATTTATCATATCATTTCTTGATTTGCTCTCTGCTCAAAGTTTCCCAATATAGTTTATTCAGATGATAGTTCATTCAATTGCAGGACTAGCATCGAAGAAATCGAAGAAAAGGTATCAAGGGCAAAGAAAGATGAAATCGAACATTTGACTGGTTTACTAAAAAAGGTATTCTGTTGGTTATTATAGACTATAGTCGTGGCAAACTTAGGTTGTTGTCAAAGCTGGGCCTTTATGCGCTAGAAATATGACTCTTAGTTAATAGGACAATGTAGTCATTGTTATCACAAGAATGTAGGATGAAGGTGAGGGTATCGTACTCTTCAGTGTGATTGCAAGTAAATTGATTGGTTGACTTGATTATCTGATTGAGGGTTTGTATGTGGAAGCTAGAAAATATCTAGTGCACATGGATATGAGCAAGGTTCCAGTATTGCTTTCTTGAAAAAGAAACTAAGAACATTTTTGGTTCATTTTACCACAACTCAAATGGCAAGATGACTGCTGTGAGACTATATTATTGCATACGGAAGTTTAGCGCTCCCCCCACCTCCCCCCCCACCTGCCGGATGTTAATGTTACAGGATGTGGTCAAATTAGTATCATTGTGCTAGCATTTCCATTTGGGTAAAAAAGTTGAATAGTTTGAGTAAGTTGTTTTCTGTTAACAATAACATAGGTTGAAGAAAGTAACAATGCCATGAAAGCTCGAATTGAACTTCTGAAGAAAGGAGAGGATTCAACCGCATCAAGAAATGTGCTTGATAAGGTTTGTTCCCTTTAAAAAAAACAATTGTGTCATCCATTTCATTCTACTATGGTTCTCAGTTTGGTTCGATTTCTTGGCTGCTTTTTTGACAGCTGACGCAATTGAATTCCGCATGTGCGCCTGAGCAATGATGTGCTTGTCTGATGATCACTCACCGGCGTCAATGGACATCTTTTGTACAGGGGTGAGGGGTGTGGTAGATGTCAGATTGTTTGGTAGGTGATTCAGGAATCAGCCAGTATGCTCTCTGATGATTCAAGAATCACTTGTGAATTGTATGTACCGTGTAACAAACAGTTGTGTTTTGGTGATGAACGATCCTGCATGCACTTGTTTCTCTTACATGATACATCACTTCAGTTCCTGGAATCAGCATTAAGAGCTTTGGATCCTCCATGTGAGTTGTGCTTTTTGGTAGCCTACCTAATGCCATCTCGTGCCAATCAAAAAAGAAGGGTGAGTGCACTGGTCCCCATATGTCAGTGTCAGTCTCACTGTTTCCAGCTTCCACGCGGCCAGAGGCCACGAGCGCCACTCTTGCCTTAGCCACAGACAGCACGTCCTGATCTCCATCCAAATGGCAGCCATCCCCTTCCTCCGGCTCCTCACCACCACCACCTGCCGCCATCCTCGCAGCCCCACACCATGGCTGCCACGCTCTCCTCCGTGGCTGCCCCTTCCCTCCCCAACCGCAGCTCCATTGTCAGAGCTCAGCGGCAGGCGCATCCGTCCATCATCTCGGCACCAACTGTGAGTAGGAATGCTTCAGTTCCTGTTGTTCTGGTTTGTTTCCTGTGATCGTAGCCATTGGTGATGTCCTTGTATTTGCTGTAGAAGACCGCCTTCCATGGAGTGTCGCTGGTGGAGACGAGGTGGGCGGCCGGCCACCGGAGAGGCGGCGGGCGGAGGAGGCTTCTGCAGGTGAACGCGAGGTCGACCGCCGCCAAGAACATCGAGGTGGAGGTCGACAAGCCGCTCGGGCTGGCCCTGGGCCAGAAGCCTGGTGGTGGGGTCGTCATCACTGTCAGTCCTCTTCTCTTTCGTTTTCCTTGCTTCCATTGCAGTACACAAATGGCTCCTGTTCTTGTCTCCTGGCATGATCCTGGACTGGATATTCCAGTTTCAGCTCCGAATTGATGTTTCCAAGAATATGGATAAGAGTCACTATATATGCTTCGGAGAGAAACTGTGTGATCAAAACTGTTGGAGATGATTTTAAGCTGAAGATCTAGTTGCTAATGTCTTCCATGTAAACATGTTCAGTATGATTGACTGAAACTGCAGATTCAGAGAGAATGGATGCCGCTACTAACTAGTGATCATTGGTTTGGTCTTGGGTTAGTCTGTGGAGTCTGGAGGGAATGCAGCGAAGGCCGGTCTGAAAGTCGGTGACCAGGTGCTGTACACAAGCAGCTTCTTCGGAGATGAGCTGTGGCCTGCAGACAAGCTGGGGTTCACCAAGACAGCCATCCAGGCAAAGCCCGACTCCGTCTACTTTGTAGTGAGCAGGTAGGCACTTGTTCCCCTTGGATTATCCTGGCTACATGGTTATGGCCTATAATTTGACAGTAGCCTCAAATGACCACATGTTTGTTACTTCTGATATTACTTGCGAAATGACTGTCCTGGAGTTTATATTGGACTCTTCATGTATCTATATGTTTCCCCCGAATCTCATTTTGAGTGATCTCAGGGGAGCTACTGATGTTGATGTGAAGCGCCTACCAAAGAGGCCGGCACCGCCCCGGTTTGGACGGAAGTTGACTGATGCACAAAAGGCAAGATCAAGATAGCCATAGCTACGTTTTTCTCCCTTCAACTTGAAGCCTCAGCATGTATGTAATAAACTGAAAATACGCCCCTTTTTTTTTTCAGGAGAGAGCAACACACATCTGCCTTGATTGTGGATACATATACTTCCTACCCAAGCCTTTTGAAGAACAGGTTACAAATCCATAGCCCTCTCTAAGTCAATTATTAGTGTTCCTTTTTTCAGTTTTTCTTATTAAGCACTGTATTCTAGTTTTCTTATGATGAGTTTTAACCTTGTTCTGTATGTTTTCAGCCTGAAGACTATGGTTGCCCACAATGCAATGCGCCAAAGAAGCGATTTGCAAGGTATGATGCAGCCACGGGGAAGGCCATCGGCGGTGCTCTGCCACCTATTGCGGTGATCGTAAGTTTGGTAATAGGCATCGCCGGAGTAGGGGCTCTGCTTGTATATGGCCTGCAATAGGCTGTTCATTCTCCAGAACCAATTTTTGCTGTGCACAAGAAGCTCAGCTGACTGCCGCTGTACTCCATCTCATGAAACAGAGTGATACAAATATCGAAGGGAAGGAAATATACTATTTTCTTGAGGCTATTGGCTAGTCTAATCTTCATGCACTGTTCTTTAGAAAGTTACTCAATTTTATTACCGAAAGGCAGCACACTTTTCAGAAATGCTTCCATTGTCATTGCTGTTCTCATCAGCATAGAGATTTTTTTTTGCAAAAGGATTCTGCTACTCAAGGTCCATTCCAAACTTTAAAGATATATGCATCTTGTCATATGCACAGATTCTAGAACCATACAGAATAATCTTTTCTATGACTTGTGAAAAATGACGTGCTATAAGTCACTGAGCTTTGTGAACAATCTGAAAAGATTGTAATTTTCCTCGTGATCGATAACGCAAGCTTCATCAGTACCATATCTTTTTATCCATTACAATAAAGGAGATTGTACTAAAGCTCGTAACTACTCCCACTATGGTTTGACAGTTTTTGTGGTTGAAGTGATCCATGGTCCGGCTCATGATATCAGCCATCATTTTCAGCTACTCAATGAGCTTTTACGTCCTAATGGAGTTGATAAAAGAATCTTTTCTTCACTGAACCCAATTTTAGTTTGTGATTCTGACTTAAGCATGAGAATGACCTGACCTGCTGCAAGTCCTTGTCTTATGTGTCATCTTTATGTGGGATCAGCTCATCTACCAGATCAAAGTTGGCTCCTGCCCTAACTACAATCCACACAGATATACATCAGCTTCACATATACAAAAAAAGCAGGTGGTTAAAATTAGTTGGAAAGGATCAGCATGCATCCATATATACCAGGAACTGATCAGGCCTGCATTGCATTGGCAACAAGTAGTCTGCTGCTGTGCTGCTTAGAACAGCGAAAAATCTTCAGTTATTATAGTATCAGTAGAACAGTTGAGGTGATCATGAGCTACTGGGGAAGCCCGTGTGGGTCGCCGGCGTGGGGGGCGAGCCGGGGGCCGTCGCCGGTGGTGCCGCTCCTCATCGTGGTGGCGCTGGGGTGGGTCATTTGCCAGGAGACTCTGATGGGATGGTACGAGCTGGTGACCGAGGTGCAGGAGACGGTGACTGACAACGCCGTGCTCCTGGTCCTCGGCGCCGGGCTGTTGCTGCTGGCCCTGGCCGTCGCCGGCAGCCGGAGCGAGGTGGTGCTGGTGCCCGTGGCACTGGTGGTGGTCATGTTCCTGATCCAGAACATCATGCTCACCGCGCTATTGCTGCTGGTGGCGGTCTACTTCGCCGGCATATACTACTACCGGCCGGACAGAGGATACGGGTACGGCGGCGGTTTCGGCGGCGAGTGGGGTGGTGGCGCCGGCGGCGGCGCCGGGCTGGGCTTCTACATGCTGCTGCTTCTGTGCCTCGTGCTGTGTGCCATGTTCTCCGACGGCGGTGGCAGCTGGTGGATCCCAGCTCTCCTGCTGGTTGCGTGCGTGCTCTGCCTCAACCTCTTCTCCGGCGGGAAAGTCTGGGGATATGAATACTTCTGAACATCTCATGTTTTTTCAGGGCTGTTTCTTGGCAATTAGCATGCCAGATGAAAACAAAACAAGCATTTCAAGGCATATGTAGAAAAGAACATATCCACAAGAGCATAGCATCATTACAGTGCTATTAACTTAATGTAATTAAGCTATTTTGCCTCTGATATAGTGCCTTCATAGATTAAGCTATGATGAAAACTGGTTTGCAAATCAGTTTTATATGCAACTCAGTGTCGCACACAGAGATCTTAATTCTGAAGACTAAAGTCTTCATAGATAATAGTAGATGGATGGATAACTTGGGTAAACAGTGCATAAACAGGTACATGTTTCACATCCCCAGAGGATCAGATGATCTAGTTCTCATCATGCTCAGATGGCATAGAGCTCAGCTCATAATAGCTATTTGGTCAACCGTTCAGAGACCTAGGTGCTTGCGGCAGCAGCCTCCTCCAAGAGCTGCTTCACCTTGGTGATGTAATCACTCATTGCCTCTTCCTGCGATTTGCCTGCAAACATCCCACAAGTTAAGTACTATAATATGGTTGTGATACTACTAGAATATATCTGCCCTTGTAAGATATAGCATTGTGGTAGACGGCAAAACTAAGTTGCCTGAAATACAAGAATCAGATAAGTACTTGTACCTTCAACAGCCTTCCATGCATCCCACTTTGCCCTGTCCCTCGGGCTGAACATGCCGGGACGATCTTCAGAAGTTTATTAACAAACAAGCATGTAAGCACAGTTGTGGTGAAAAATAAAAAAAAGATAAATAAATAAACACAATGTTAGTATATGCTTCGAGACAGTCATTATCCCATGAGGAGTTAATGCAACTGATTAGATTCTGATGCACAACTAACTAGAAGTTCAATGGGTATTGCTATCTGAGTAATGGAAATGGGGTGCTCCCAGTCCGAGGGGAAAAACTGACTATAAAGTTCATTAATCACTTGGGGTTCCTTCTTTTGCATAGAAAGCCAAGAAAAGCATGTGAATGCTATGATTCTATGAAGCATTTAGTGATATGAACATTACAGTTCTTTAACTGCATGTTCTTTACTCTAACACTATAAAGTTGAGTTTTTCATTTATCAGCGGTGAGGTGCAACAAATTTCAACACTAAATAGATGTTGCAGCATAGGGAGTAGAAAACTGTAGTTCACTTTTTAAGTATTAGTTGAACCCCAAGAGGTTGGGTGAGCATCTCATACAGTCATACATCTCTACCATTTGGTACTCCCATTCAACAAAGGATTCAAAAATACACATAGGGGCTGCAGGGTTCTGGGTGATCCACTATCTTCCTAAACCTTTTGTAGCATGTCCTACTTAAAGACATCCTAGAACCATGGTTAAAATTTAAAGCCAAACTTACGAAGGAAAAACATTACAGTTCAATGGTTTATCATATTATTTATTGTTCTGTTTGCTTGCTAGAGTTTTCCTTTATTTTATATTCTTATGTATAGTATCAACAATATGTTTTCAACATGAGTTGGACCTTGTTACACTTTTTATGGAAAATCTGTATGATGATGCAACGTTACCCACTACCATGCCTATGAATATGAATAGTACTGAACCATGGTATTTTAATTGGGTTTGTGCACTTATAATACTTACCAGTAGTCACTTTTCCAACAGTGGCCTGCTTGTAGAGTCCGTAAAGGATCAGCTTGTTTGCATCGCTCGTGTTGTCAGGCAAGGTCTTTGCCTTCTCAGCATGCTCCTCAAAATCTTCCTGCAATAGAGATAACTCATGGGTCATGTTCTGGACTACCCTTGCAATCTTAAGCTAAGTTGTTTCACAAATTAATCTTTCATGTGAATCCCTTTAAGAATTTCCAGTTTTTGAAGCATGTTACTTTCTGACAGAATTATAGAAAACCCAGAGATCCCAAAATATGTAAACTAACAGGGAATTTCCAATATTACATCCGAAGGCATCATAAAAACTTAGCAATAGCTGCTGCTCAGGAGCCAGAACGGGCCAAATGCATTGGATCCCCTCTTAGCATGAACTTGAAAGGCAAATCATCTACAATTCCGAGTGCTGCAGTGAATCAACAGTCTGAATCTACCAGATCTTGGCTACGCATACAAATCCAAATGGAAAGTAAGACCATGCAGCACCGAATTCCGAAGTCTAGATCGGTTATCTGGATAATCTAACGGAGCTCCTACCGACACCATGTGTTATAGTGCAAGAATCTAAACGGAACTGGAGATTCAGAACCAAACTAACCCATGGAAGGAAGAGCAAATTATGAAGACGGTAAGGTAGATAAAGATTCAATCTTTAACAAGCGACTAACAGATAATGGCGATTTTGGGAGTGAGCCGCGTACCTTCAGACCCATGGCTTCGAGGTTTTAGGATTGTTTTCCTTTCGCCTCTCTTCTCGGTTGTAACGATGACTGGCGATTAGATCGGATCCGCTTATATAGCACAATGCTGGAATAATTACATAGCGACAGACCCCCTGTTTCTGATTTTAATAATGGAGGCCTCCCTGTATTGGGCACAATTTTGCAGAGAGGCCCTCAGAACAACTTTATGATTTTTGAAGGAAAACATTCCAAGGTTAAGGAAAAGAACGCGTGTTTGTCATTGTTATTGGTTCAGATTTGTTCAAGGGAGCCATTTTTAAACAAAGATATTGATCCCATTTTTACCAGAAAAGTGTCACCTTTTCTTGTTCAGAAAAAGTTCCCACTTTTCCTATTAACCAAGTACTGAAGTTTATTAAAGGAAAAGTTCTCTGAAAGAAATGGTAAGAACAGGAGGAACTGAGGAAAGCCTGTTCGCTTGGCTTATCAGCCACCAGCCAGCAGTACTTCAGTCTCACAACAAATCAGCACCAGCCACCAGCCAGCCAGCAGTACTTCAGTCTCACAACAAATCAGCACTAGCCACCAGCCACCAGCCAACCGAACAGGCAGTGTGAATCAGGTAGCAGCTAATAACTTCTTGCAAGCATCAAGCATTGAAAGACATCAACTAACCTCCAACTGACCCTCTTAACTACAATAGTACTAGCAAACAAGACATGCACACATGGTACACGCAACCCATCATTCATCACGAACAGGGTTTTTCAAAAAGAAAGAAAAGAGAAGAGAAGAGAAGAACATCGCGAGAGAGCAGTAGCTTGCAAACGTGGAACTGTCTTCCCAGCCAGATACGCCGAACCTACAGGCTACTACAGCATCTACAACAGTTCAATCATGATCTCCAATGCAACAAGGATTTGTGCATGAGTTTCTGCTCTGTTGAAGCATATTTGCGAGCATAAACTTCTAGTTCTGTTATTACCATGGTTCATGGCCATCTGGTTGAGTACGTTGCCCGAAAAGATGAGATGATGAGCATCTCGCAGCAATGATCGGCATGGATGCCAGCAGAAGCAGAAGGAACAGAACTAGGATGGCACCACCCAAGTGGTGGCTGCAAAATATGCTGCCGATAGAATCTAGATAGTGGCACTGTGATAGTGGGCATGGAATTTCACCACTGTTGCTATAAGAAAGCACTTTGAGGTTCTCGTCTGTTGGTCGTGGTTTACCGTCTTTTGGCGCTCTTGCTCTTCTCCAATAAAGGCGTGCTTGTGGAGTTGTCTGTTGTAGCTTTAGTTGTAGTTGTCCGCGTGGTGTGTTGTGTTATTGTTGTGGTTTCTTTTGTGTGTAGTTTGTGTTTGTAAACCTTCCTTTTTTCTTCATGAAATACGTGCCAAGTATGTTCTCTAAAAAAAAAATTCACCACTGTGATAGATGCCAGCGTCCCCATCCTACAGTTGACTGATCAAAGCATGCATGCATGGGGTTCAATCATCTAGCATCAACAGATTCCAATTGACCATACCCCATAGACATCAGCCTACAGTAACCGTCCTTTTCTTTTCTTTTTTTTCGTTTCAAAACAATTACATTTTCGCAGAGGCAAATGACCGAACGGGCATTAGTAGGGACAATGCATGTGGGTTCGTTTGGTACTCCGGCCAGGGCTTGTCGCCTTTCCTTGCTCACCAGGAAACCGAAGCAAAGCGCTTGTTTCGTTTGGATGTGAGGCAAGGTAACCTCTGGGATCTATGCTCTCCCTTCCATGGGAGAGCGAGTCTGGCTCGCTTGCGCTGGCAAGGCAGGCAAGCTAAGCCCAGTGAGGGAAATTTGTGGGTCGCTTTGTTGTGCCTTCTTTCAACAAGGCTTTATGTTGATTGCTAATGTCTCTGTTTGAATCCTTAATTTCCCTATTCTTCTGTTTAAAACTCCAGCAGGTTAGAAACAAGTGGGAGAAAAGCCGAAGCAAATAGGGTAGTGTAGGCACATGACACACACACACACACACACACCCACACACACAAAAGGGCGAAAGCACGAAGATGGAATAGGACAATAGGTACGAGCAATATTCAAAACGTACAAATTAATAGGCCGATCGTGTTTTATTTCATCCTTCAGCCAGTTTCAGCCGGTTTGGCACAAACTGCTTTGGACACCCCACCACTTTGGAACAATACGTATATACAGCCTGTTCGGTTGGCTGGTGGCTGGTGCTGATTTGTTGTGAGACTGAAGTACTGCTGGCTGGCTGGTGGCTGGTGCTGATTTGTTGTAAGACTGAAGTACTGCTGGCTGGTGGCTGATAAGCCAAGCGAACAGGCTAGATGATACATACCATTTACAAAGTAGCCTCAACTATATACCAAATGGCAAATGCTGTACATGTGAATGGTGCATCTGTCATCTGTGCAGAATCTACAAACTCAAAAAACCTTTTCTTTTCCAGATCTGAACTTATACAGTTCAAGTCTTGGGCACACGCTTCATCATGAAGCTGTATTGCACTCCTTTAGCTATCTTGGGCTCGGGCCATTTAGCCCCTTCCGGTACGCGGATGCATTTGAAGCCTTGGTTTTTGTACAGGCGCAGTGCGGCTATGTTGTTTACATCACAATGCAACGCCATGGACCGGCAACCCCAGCTCCTTGCTCGGGCCTCTGCTTCTTGGACCAGCATTTTAGCGATTCCTTTTCGACGTTCCTCCTTTCGCACTGCGACATTTGCTATATATGCAATACCTGTCCTGCACAAGTTGGAATTGACATTGAGTAGCTTTTAAGGGGAAGAATACTTGCACTTGCACATTTAAAAAGTATACCATTGAAATGGAAAATGGAATACCTTTTGCCATCAGCCCATCACATAAGACTAAAGCATAACATTACCAATGGCATGGGCCAATTTGTAACCAACTAATATGGCTTCCTAGAAGATGTGAACAACACACGTCTAATGTAGGAAAGTAGGTTATACTTCCTCCCTGTACCTACAAAGTAAATGTGTGGATATTGATATCTAAGTATAATTTAATTAAGGTGAAGTGCGGTCATGGCTTGTGGTACAGTCTTCACTTGTCTTGAAGGTCATAGGTCTGAATCAACCACCTTGCAAAATAAGTTAAGGCTGTCTACGAATTTCCTTTTCCCAGCCCTTGTAGGGAGGTTTCAACACTAGGTACAGCCGTACAACCTATATGATTTAACTAGGGTAATATTGAATAGAAACAACAATCTGTCAACATAACAAAACTTCTATTGTGTTGAATAGACTGCAAGATGGAATAAAGACTACCGCAGTAACACTTCCCAAGTTTTCCGATCCTATTTCAGTTGAGAAGCGTTTGCTCAAACTGTTGGATTTCATTGATCAAATCAGATGCTTCTTTTTGTTTCCACATAACTTATCCAATTGAATATCCTTACCCTTAATTCACAAACAAGGTTAAATGTGATAAAACATGTGGTTTTTGCATCCAATCCTCACCAGATAAAAATTATAATCCAATTCACCAATCATAATAGAAGTTTGCTACCCGCTATGGTGTGCGTTTTCTTTTGCGTGTTTCAATCATTTTATTTGTATACTGGATTACTGGTGTATGATGGCAAGCGGTTTTTTATCCACACTTGTACCTGGTTACTATAATGCAATGATATGCAGCTCTCCTGCATGTTCAACATAGTGAAAAAAGGATCACCATGCAGAAGGACATTCTTGAGATAAGCAGCAATATCTGAAATGTGCTATTTTATTTGCTATTAAATTGGTCGGGTATTATGTTTTCTTTAGGGGGCTGTAGATAGGTGAGTTTTTTTTTCTCAAAATTTTGTATTAACTAAATTGGTTGAATTGTGTTCTTTAGAACAACTTTTAGTCTTGAACCATACCATTTATTTCCAATAAAGAAAAGAGTAATCTGCAGTACACCACTATATCAGGAAACTTCTGTGGTTGGCAGCTACACTGGACAAAGTTTGCTTTTATCTACCCATTGACATCCAGAATGAAAGAAAAAATTGGTGCACAGTTATGAAGTAACATAGTTAGCTGAAATAATGCCACAGCTTTCTTTAGAGCAACACAGTGTTAATCATACTATCTGCATCGACTTAACTGGCTACCAGTGTAACCAAAAAACACATAGGAATGATAGATTGAGAACATAATTTCGTCATTCTACTTCACCTAAATGTTTAATACAGAAGAGGTAATGTTAAAGTATAAGTGAATTGCCCACCTTTCCCTATCAACATAAGCTTTTGGGTTGAACTGGTTGGTGCATGCAACTCAATATGGTATCAAAGCCAGAGGTCTCGAGTTCGAATCCTAGCGGCGCGATTAAATAAAATAATTGCAGCCGACTCCTAATTTCCACGTTTGAGGCCTGGGGGAGCCTACACGTGAGGGGGAGTGTTAAAGTATAAGTGAATTGCCCACCTTTCCCTATCAACTTAAGCTTTTGGGTTGAACTGGTTGGTGCATGCAACTCAATAGGTAACATGCATTAGAAATGTGGCCAAGTGTTTCCCCATCCATTGCAGTTTATACGTGAAGCAAGATTTTTGTTCCATGGACAGGTTCAAAAATATGAGTTTAAGACTTCTACATAAATTAGCACTTAAGAATGATGGAATTTGCATTCATAGTTAAATTAGAATCAAGAACAATTTATATCCAAAGTATTACAGTTTTTCAGAAAAGAGCAATACCGTTTGTAGAACTTGCTTTGCAGATGAAATTGTAACACTTCAATTGTTATATCAAGGTAAGAAGCACATTGTAAATGTTTAGTAAAGAGAACAGACCATCAGCCTTTTTTCTAGTTGGAGCAAAAGCTGCAAAAGCCTCTATATTGTCTTAAACTAATTTGGCAGGTCTAAAACTAGTTTAGTTTGACAGAGCGTATTTTATCTTTGATGTATGCAAGTGAAAAGGCAATAGCATTAGTAATATTGTGTCTTTGGTTTGCGTAAAATATTTAAGCTGACAAGCCTTTTCACCTTCTGGTAAATCCAATGATGCATTTAAGCATAACCCAATTTTGCAATTAGTTGATCACAATCAATTTGTTTTCTCGCCTTCTATACAGAATGAGAGCAACATGAGATCTAACTCTAAGTTACTGCCTTCAACTGCCCTCTTAAATTAAGTTTACGACGAGAACATTATCATTGATCTCTTCCATGAATAGATTAGATTGAGCTAGGCATATTTCCTTCTCTAGATTCTAGTGCCCTCTGGATCAGGAAGAGTGCATTGCAGTATTATGACTAATTTATGAAAACTTTCTGACATTCATATGTCATGTTGAAACTTCATTACTTGCTAATTATACTAAGCATATATTTGAAAAGCCAAATTTGTCATGACCAAGTAATCATTTTCTTTGAGAAAGTCAAACAGGCAAATCCACAAATGTGTATAACCACCAATGATAAATAGACAAGCTTCAGAAAAGTAAATAGCATATCGACTTGAGGTAATTCGATTGATATGTTTCAGTAACTAAATATGTACCTTCTCTGTTTGAGGGCCCCCCTTCTCGGTAGATAGTCCGCCACTGTGTCAATCGTAAGGATGCCAGATATGGAGCCTCTACTGAGACTATATTTCTGAAAGCTGGCATCCCTAGGATCTCCACACTCCATGTCGAAGTTACTATCTACGGAATTGGAATTGACGGCGACAAGGCAAGTCCTCATGCACCCTGGCGGGACCGTGAATCCAGACAGGAGGGCAATGTAACGGTCGATCCGGAGAACGAGGTCCAGCGGGAACTTGTAGCCAGGGAAGAAGGAGCCGCAATGGGTGTCCGCCACCTCCCAGCAGTCCTCGAGCCGCGCGTCCCGGACGACGATCTCGGGGCACAGTTCCGGCAGCAGCTCCACCGCCTGGCTCGCGCGGCAAATCCCTGGGAAAATCGAGCGAAGGAGACGTCAGCGTATCCGGATCCCGTGTTGCCGCGTGCGCGGGGGCAATTCGATCGATCGATCAATCCATCACCTGCCGTAGCCCTGTCGCCGGCGCGGGACGGCCCCCGCCGGGCTGCCCGGACGGAGAAGAGGCCAGTCCGGCTCCGATTATCTACTGCCGCCGGCCTGCGAGATCTCTTGCTTTGAGCGGAGGGAAACCGTGGGGAAAAGAGGAAAAAAAAGGGGTGGGATTTGAGCGGCCCGTACCAGATCATGGCGCGGAAGCCGGAGCTGGAGCTCCGGGGCAAGGACGCCGGAGCGACCCCGCCCGGGCTGCAGCCTCGCATTGCTGCCCGGCGTAGCAGTAGGCAGCGCGGGTGGAGGAGGCGGCCGCGCGTCGGCGGCGGCGCTGGGCCAGCAAAGGCAACAGCGGAAGGGATGAGGGAGAAGCGATAACGATGGGCGCGACAGCCGTCGGATCAAGATTCGAGGCACAGGATCTAGGCTCCGTTGTCCTCTTTCATAACGCCCCCCTGAAAATTCCGCTTTCTCCCTCTGCTGCTGGTTCCCCAAGTAGCACGTCAAGGATTTTTTTGAAAAAAGAGCACGTCAAGGATTGGATACTTGGATTTGGAAGAACCGGCGAAGCCTCTTGACATTGACATTAAATTAGGATGATTATTACAAAATGATGAAGCGATTCATTTCTTCGAAATTTCAAAATCTAGTTAAGTTTTCTATTATATATATGCTCATAGAGAAAAAAATTCACAAATATAGTTTTGACGGATAGATTATGAAATATTTAGATAGTACGTAGCAGCTAATATATTTGTGCATACACATGATCAGACTTAACAAAACTCAAACAAACATTAACTTGGAAATGAGGGTGTACGTCTCTACAGAGCCGAAACACCTCACCACGTCGCTTGTAAAGGGAACAAACAAATAAATTAGTCGTAGCTACCGGCCACAGATGTTTTTTTTAGCTTGAGCAGACTGCAGTGCGTGCAAAACAAATTGGTCATGACTTTCACCATTCATTTTGTCGTTTAAAATATCATTTTATTTACATTAAGCGTAATTTATTTATTTATTAATATTTGCATAACAATTGAATAAGAAAAATATCAATTGTTTTAGAAAAAAGTTAACAACGACAGTATTCAGTATTCTGATACGTAAGTAGTACATAAACACATGCACGAGGCCAGCAGTTTATAAAACAATAATATACTAACATGTAATATAATGCATCTTGTCTAACTCCGCAAAAAAGAAAATTGCTCGAGCAGTAACGGGTTATTAGAATCTGAAAATGTAAATGGGAGGTTGTGTATTATTTTTTCTTTTTTTGAGAAAAAGGGTTGGATTTTATTAATATAGAACTTTTACAACCAGCCTCTTAACTGGACACCCCTGAATAAACACAAAATTACAGAAAAACCCTTTGTGGGAGCACCCAGCGACTTTCGCCGTCGTCGACCGTCGTTGCTGCTGCAGCCCGGTTCTCCTACACCTCCCGTGGTGAAGAAGATCCAAGATGAAGCGCATAGCCGACTCCCAAATCGAGAAGAGTCTTCAGATTTCAAAACCGCCCATCAGTAGCACACCAAAAGCGTGCTATTGGCCCATTGAACGCACCAGTACACGGCCAGAAGTCGTCTCCTCATCGTCGTCAGGAACAAACGCCGGTTGGTTCACCAGCCAATCCCAATTGACGAACAGTAAACCCGCAAGGGCGGTCGATGAACACCAGCTCGTACACCTGGGATGGTGGATAACAACCTCACAAGGTAGTCCCTGTCATCAGAAGCACCTTGGAAGGTCAAAAGTCTGGTGGATGTCCCAACATCATCACCGGTAGATCCACCAAGCCTCCTCCAGACAGCAACTTTGTCGTGAGAGACGAAGTAGACGCCGTCATTGATGTCATGGCCGTCGCCGGCACAGCAAAGAACACAGAGGATTCGCACACCGACGCAGTAGGAAATAGCAGAGAAAAACTCATCGATGAAGAACCCCTGCAGAAGACACCGACAAGCACTACGCACACAACGACCAGCACCTGAACTTGCTCATCACTGACGCCAGTAGATCTTGGGAAGAGACAAACTGATCCCAGTGATTTCCTTACTAGGAGATAATCCAACCCAAACATATCTAGATCTAGCCAAATAGTAAGAGATATTTATAACCTCCATCGGATCCCCAGCTCCGCCTGCTCACCGGCGACACAGAGGACACCGGTGGCCAGGGAGAACCGGTGAATCCGACGGCGGGACGTTGGTCGCCGGAAAGTTGATCTCTCTGTACTGTGTGGAGGGAGGACCAGGAAAGAGTCTGCCTGCCGATGCTCCTCTTAAATGGGAGGCTGTGTATAGATATCTGAAAGTGGCATGGGCCGATGGGTGCATGGCTGATAAAGAAAAAACCAATCATGACGGGCGCGGGCTCGCGGAGTGAGCGAGAAGGCCCAGTATGTTCCCACGGCCAGCGTCCTAGGCAGGCTGGGCTGGAAGGCTGATGAGAGAGCCCAGTTGATCCCTTTGACCTTGGGCCTCTTCGTTGATAACGAGATGGACCTCGCCGTTACTCCTTGTAGAGTTGTAGGTTTAGCTCCAAAAAAAAGACAGAAAAGGTAAATAAATAGTGTGACGTGGCTAGTGCGCGGAGCATGCACGCTCCCCACGCGGCCCACGTGCGACAGATTTTTGCTCTGGGAGGTGTGCACCTCTTTCTTTTCAGTCCGGACTCCGGACGAAATTCGTCGGGCCCACAGTTTGCAATTCCCAGGCCGTTTGTTTCTGGCTGCGTCGCGTATCGTCTCACCCACAGCCACTGAATTTCGTTACCAAAAAAGAAAATACTGTATCAATGAATGCACGGGTTAGTGCAAGCCAAGTGTGTGCATGCAGCACCAACAAGCCAAAATACCGATCCACCAAACCATAGCCAGCCTGTTCGCTTGGCTTATCAGCCACCAGTCAGCAGTATTTCAGTCTCACAACAAATCAGCACCAGCCATCAGCCACCAGTCAGCCAGCAGTACTTCAGTCTCACAACAAATCAGCACC
>CM014275.1:59467091-59533129 GCA_004135705.1 Alloteropsis semialata
CATCTCCCCGCCCGCCAACGCCGCGAGGGGAACTCGGCGGAGGATCACGCCGCGGTACCGAGACGATGGAGTGTCACCACCGACTCTCTCCGACGTCCTGGGGCCGACAGTCGTCGGCATCGGCATCACGTCGGCGCAAGGGAAAGGAGAGGAAGCGCGCAGGTGGCTGTACACGACCCCTGCGACTGCCCTGGCGACGCAAGTCGGGGAGTGGCTTCAGCTCGCCGCGGCACACGATGCGTCCGGACGCCTGACGGACACGACGCCTCCGCTCGTGCACCCTCCCTCGAACTCGTTCCATCGCCACCGAGGCGGGGCGAACGGACGGGAGGGGTTGCTGGAGCCAGCCGTCCTTCACTTGCGACGCCGAGCAGCACTTCTCCATGCCGGAACTCCCCAAGGTCGCAGTCATTCTTGTGGCATCAAGCGACTAATCTCTCGGCCCCCAGACCAGGGGGACGCCCTCGAGGAGGCTCGCCGACTAAGGATCTCATACTAACAAGAGAGAAGAAGCGGGGTAGTTGCGTGTCCCAGGAAGAAGGCCCGGGGAACCCTATTTATAGCCCGGAGACACCTGAGTCAGCACTCAGGCCGGGTGCGAAAACACGCCGCGTGGCCCCCCATGCAGAGCGACAGAGCCTCACCACCGAACAGTGAGCTCAGAAAGGACGACACGACTGCTCGGAGGGGAAACTGTGCCTCTGATGAAAGCGGATCATGGCCCGATCCGTCGGAAAAAACGCGGCGTCATCCTGCTGGGACCACACGAAGACTGCAAGCCTCACTTGAGCCCGCAGGCGAACCATCGTTCCCCTGCAGGCTCGGGAGCTACGCCCGCCGGGTGCGCTCGCGCGCCCCGGCGGCACCTCACCCGACGAGTCCCCCCCCCTCTCCCGAAGAGCCTCACACTCCCCTGCGGGCTCCCACAGCTACGTCTCTCTACCCTTAAAAGTACCTGTACTTTTCAATTCGCGATACTAGTCAAAGTACTGTACCATTCCGAGTACTTTTTTCGCATACGATCGAAATGCACCCCGTGAGTTCCCAAAAGCTAAGCGGCGGGCGACCCCTTCCCTGTGCAGGATCGCCCACCGCTCGGGGGCTCCACCCGGGGCCCGGTGCCCCTCCGTTTTTTCACTCTGTTTTTTCGCAAAAACCCGCCAAGTGATCGCTCTCGCGCGCGATCAAGCGGTATACTTTTGCGCTTGCGAGAAAGGAACGTCAACTCAAAGGGCTTTGTGACCGCGCTTGTCCAAGTTCCGAGTGCTCACGCCCCTGCGGCTACGGCGCTAACTTGCGGGCAAAGTCCAAGCCCTCGGGCTGACGTCCTTTTCCCGAGAAGCAATAAAGGAACCGCCTCGAATAGTTGTGGCCTTCAGCATACCCGATCTGTTGCTTGTCATCGTTCGAACCTTCCGAAACTACTCGGGGGCTGCGAGTCCGAGTGCCCAATCTCCCGAGTTCCTACGCCCCGGCGGCTACGGAACAGAGTTTGACGGGCAGGGCCCCGCACCTTTCCATCTCGACCCATGACCCCCAAAGGCATTCGGAGGAAAACGAAAATGACAAACAACAGATAAAACACGAATTTTCGAGTAACAACTATTATCATAGGAACTTTGTTCATTACAAGCAGTGACCAAGTTCTTTATGGCTGCTCCAGCCCGAGATCCTGCAGGGCCACGGACGCCACTCGATCGGCAAACGAGGAGGACTCGGCTTCAATCTCGTCGTATTCAGTGTCCTCGTAGCCGGGGGCCCACCCGTCCTGCAGAGCCTCCCGATCCATGGTCGGGTAGTGTGACAAGAACATGGCAATAATCTTGCGTGCCACACTCCGAGCAAGATCTAAGGCCTGCGCCCGAGTCCTCCCCGCGACAAGGGCAAGGCGATCCACCAGGGGCGGGCCGTCGCCGACGTTGAGCTCCTCGAGCAAGCGCTCAACCGCCTGGACCAAGGCCTGATGGACCTCGGACTTCTTCTCGAGGGCCCTCTGGCTCTGCTCGCCCGCCTCCCGGGACCTCCGAAGGTCCTCGACGACCCCTGCAGGCAACTCTTCGTCAGCATCATCCTGCAAGAAGAAGGGCGAGTGGACGCGCGATACTTACTGGTCAGCTGCGCCCTAAGATCCTGACCAAGCTGCACCAGCTCTTGGTTGGTAACAAGGGCCTTGGCCACCTTGCGCTTCTCCCCCTCGAGCTGGGCCTCCAGATCAACCTTCCCCCTCCGCAGGGCTGCATTGACAATCAAGCTTAAGCAAACCTGCCGCCACGCAAGGAAAACAGAAAGAAACCGCCCGACAACTGATGAGGAGGGAGGACTCACCAAGGATCTCTTCCTCCCGCTTCCCGGCGATCTCCTTGAGGCGGGCCCCCTCCTCCTCCGCGGCCGTCAGCCTGCCGGCCACCTCGACCAGCTGGTTGCCGACCGTCTTGAGGTCGAGGTCGCGGTGCTGGACATCTGTCTGAAGGTCTGCCACCTTCGTCCTCAGCTCCTCGACCTCCCGCACGGCGGCAGCCTTTTCCCGATTGGAGGCGTCGGCGGCCACCAACGCCTCCCTCACGGTCCTCTCAGCCTCGTCCACCTTCGCCTCGGAGGCGGCCTCCCTCTCCGCGGCGTCCAGGATCGCCTCGTCCCTGGCCTCCCGGGCCTCGGCCAGCTGGGCCTCGAGTTGCTCCTTCTCGGCCTTCAGCTGCTGCACGGCGTGCCAAAGCCCGGACTCCCGGCGCAGGAACGCCGATTTCCCGGCGCTACGCTCCATGATTTTCTGAACAAAAATAAAAACAAGAGCGGTAAGACATTCTCCAAAACGGCGCCGAGGACTAGAAGAGCGAAGCCCGAGAACTTACCCGAGAGGGCCCGATAATCATCGTATTGAAGACCTCCTTCATGCTGTTGAGGCCCTCGGCGAGAAGCTGGCGCTGCTCCATCTCCGCCGCGTCGTCCAGCTTGAAGAGGGGATCCGCCGGGTTCTGACGGTCGTACCACAACAACCGCCCCTCGCATGGAAGGTTCGGGTTGTCTTCGATGGGCACGAGGGCGTCGAAACGACGATCCATCGTCATCATCCCCGGCGTCTCCCGGAGGAAGCCCAGGCCCTCGCCCGAACGGCACGAAGGTCTCGGGGACTCCACGGTCAGCCTCCTGCTGCACTCGCCGGCGACCCTCCGCGAGCTGCCCTCCGGCGAGTCCTCGAGCACGACGACCTCCGGGGGAATCACCCCGGAGGGCTCAGGGGCGGCGATGGCTGCCCGGATGGCGGTGTCCTGACGGGCGCCGGAGATCCCCGCCTCTGCTTCTTGGGGGCCAACCACGGCCCCTGGAGAGGCCGCGACCCCGCGGCCATCTTCCCCGGCGACTCCCTCCACTCCGGGGTGAGCCGGCTCCTCCTGAGCAGCAGGCAGGGCCGCCTCCGCCAGCTCCTCGGCCAGCTCCGCTTGGAGCGCCGCCACGGCCGCCTCTGGGGGGACGGCCTGTGCAAAGGCTAGGCCCGTCGGGAGCGTGTCTCCCGGGCTGTCGCCGTCCCCCTCCGGCACTTGTTCCTCCGCGGAGGGCGCCGCCCTCCGTGTCCCCTCCTCGGCTTGCCCTGCCGAGGGCACCCGCGTTCCCTCCTCGGCCCGCTCCGCCGAGGGCACCGGCGGAATCACCTCGGCCCGCTCCATCGCAGGCTCCACCACCGCCTTCCCGGCCGGCCCCGCCGCGGGCTCCGGCGTCGCCTGCTCAGCCTGCCCCGCCGCAGGCCCCGGCAACGGCGCCGCCGAGCGCAGAGTCTTCCTCGGCGCCACTTCGAGCGGGGTATCGGCCCGACTGGTTCACAACAAGTCAACGAACCCGGCTGAGAAAAATGGTAACTACAGAAAAAACCGAAACCATTCGAGAAACACAGGACATCACTCACCCCTTCGCAATCCTCCGCGTCCGCTTGGACCCCGTCGGCGCTGGGGCCTGCGGGGATGCGGGCCGCTTGGATCCCGCCAGCGTCGTCGGGGCAGGGGCCACGGGCGCGACTGCGGCGTCCCTGCCCGAGTGGGGCGCCGCCCGACCTGACGAGCCTCCCCCCTCGACCGGTGTCGAGTCCGGCCGCCTTGTCGTGACCCTCACCGGGGCGGGAGGGGCTTGCGTCTCCACCACGGGCGTCCGGGGCGCGTCCCGCCCTTCGCTCCGCGCCCGCGTCATCTGAGGGGCCGACGGCAGCCGCCTGTCGTCCCGCGGCGCGAATCGCAAGGGGGAGCGCGACGCCCCCGAGGACGAGCCCCCCTTGTGGGCGCGCTCCGATAGGTCCCGGCTCCGGCTCCTATCCTGGCGAGGGGAGACCGTCTCCCGCCGGGAAGTCCTTCCCTTCTCGAGGTCGTGACGGGGGGACGGAGGTGTGCGGCTGCGCCTCTCGCGCCGGCTCTCCTCGGAGGACCGCCGATGCCGGTCCGACCGAGAGCCTTCGCCCCTTCCCGAGTCCGGCGGTGGCGGCCCTCCTCTCCCGCTCCGCCCCGAGTGCTGCGCCGAGGACGAGGCGCCGGCGGTCATCACCACGACCGACTTCAGCTTCTGAGGAGGCGAGTCGTCGTCACTCTCCTTGTCATCCTCGCTCACCGAGACGTTCTCCACGAACTCCTCGGGGTCCTCGTCCTCGGAGACCTCGTCCTCTCCCTTCCTCCTCCTCCTGGATCGCTCGGCGTTCCGCTCACGCTTGGCGACCTCGCTCTTCTTCCACTCCTCCCGGCGATCTTTCCTCGCCTTGGCGTATGCGGCCTGGGCCCGGTTTCTCGCCCTGTCCTCGGGGAGTGGCGGCCGGGAGAGGGTGCAGTGGAGGCCCTTCATCTAAAAGAATTCGGGATCAGCCAATTGAAAAACCACTCGGGGATTCAAGGAGCACGAAGAAAACCTTACCAGATCCCGGGTGTGCTTGTTCGGGAGCATGGGGAGGAGGCCCGGGGGAGGATACGCTTCATGACCCTTCCCCATCGCCGCCGTCACTCGGCGCTTCACCTCGTCCCCCGAGGGCAGGGGGATCATCGTCACGGTCCCCTCGAAGGGGGCATTCTTCGGGATCATCTCCCAGATCTGGAGAGTGCGCCGCCTCAGCGGCACGATACCTCTCGAGAGGTACCCGCCGAGGACTTCTGCCGTGGTCACCCTCGCGTCGCGGAGCCGAGCGAGGGCCTCCCAGATGTCCCCGAGGACCTTCTCTTGCCGCTCCTTCTCGGGCCCGTACGCCCATGCCTCGGGCAACTTCTCGAAAGTTTTTCCGGTGTACGCCGGAAGGGGGTTCCTGCTGTCGTTCTTCAAGTAGAACCACAGCGGGTGCCAGCCCTTGTTCGAACTGGTCAAGGTCCCCGAGATGTAGGCCTTCATCCGCCCCTGCTTGGCCTTCAGCACGGCGCAGCCAATCGTCGCGGGGGCGCCGCCCTCCGCGGAATGCAACGAAAACTTAAAAAAGTACCTGAAGAGGTCCCAATGGGCCCCTATCCCCAGGTACCCCTCGCAGAGGGCGACGAACACCGCCATCTGCTGGACTCCGTTCGGGTTGAGGTGGTGGAGCTCCAGCCCGTACTCGTTGAGTACGGCGCGGATGAACCTTCCTGCGGGGACGGAGAACCCGCGCTCATGGAAGGCGACGAAAGAAACAACGTACCCCTCCGGCGGTTGGGGGTAGTCCTCGACGCCGGGCACCTTCCACTCCACGGCCTCCGTCAACGGCGGGAGCAGGCCTTCCGCCGCGAGGCCCTCCAGCTGCCGGCGTGAGACACGGGAACGCTCCCAGGTCGACATCCTGAAGCAGTCCGAAGAAGGAGCGCCGGCGAGATGGGGGGCTCGGTCACTTGCTCTCCGCAGCGACGATGCGACGGCGGCGGGGGATGCAAGAAGACAAGCGGCGGCGACGAAGAAGACGAAGCGCGCGTTGGAAGTTGGAAAGCTCTGGCGCGGGTAAAACCCCAGGCCGCCGCAGCACGCGGCTATAAGTAGGGGTGGGGCGGAACCGCCGCGGCCTTAATTGCGCGGGCCCACCACTGGCGCCGCGGCGACGTGCGCACGTCGCTTCGCCTGACCTCCTTAAAAGGCGCGCCCACCTCCCCACGCGGCGGGGGACCGGGCCGACGCTTCCGTTCCCGGCCCGTCAACGGTCCGGCAGCTGTCCGGCCCACCAAAGAAGCGTCCCCGACAAGCTTCCCCTCCCCGACAGGTTCTTCGATCCCGACAACATTTAAGGCAAACCACCCGGGCACAAAACCTTAACAAGAGCACCAGCTCTTCTCAAGGCTCGGGGGCTACACCCGGCGGGTGCGCTCGCGCGCCCCCACCGGAAAAACTGCAACTTACCATATCCGTGCTACCACTCAGCCTGGGCGCGAGCCTTCATCTCCCCCCCAGGCTCGGGGGCTACTGACGAGGGTCCGAATTAGGGGTACCCAATCAAACCCTTAATCCGGGAGCTCACGATAATCCACCCCTCAAAAAGCAAAAATTAGAGACCCAAACCAAAGCAGATTCATCATGCCACGACACCTCGGAGGCCGCCCGGCGAGCCTCCGATTCGCCCGAGTGGTTCTCCGCCTCCGAGGAGTCCCCGCGATTCGCCCGAGGAGTTCTCCGCCTCCGAGTGGCTTCCCGGTTCGCCCGAGGTGTCCTCCGCCTCCGAGTGGCTTCCCGGTTCGCCCGAGGTGTTCTCCGCTCCCGAGTGATCTCCAGCCCCTCGGGTAAAACTACCCGGCCATGCCCCGGCCCATCCGGCGCCGTACCCACTTGGTACTTGCCGCGTCAGAGCGTGATGGGCGTCCGTCCTTCGCCACGGCAGCCACAGTGGCGCCCGTCTCATCCGAACAGGAACGCTACAGTCTGGAGAAGGAATGCATGCGCTACACCGGGCACTCAAGTACGATCCCAGGCGCCCATGGACGACACCTGGAGCCCGAGCAGGACACCTGGAGCGCCCGAGGACCTCGAGCAAGTCAACCACGACCCGGGAACAACCCGGGAGCTTACCCGAGAAGGCGTCGACACCAACCACCCGGGATGTACGATCCCGGGTCCGGCGGGGCGCCCACTCCGTCAACACCTGCTCCCGGTACGGCTCGGCGAGCGACGCTGGTTGAAGCTCTCGGGGGCAGTAACTCCCCTTGTAATTTTCTCCTTTTTACCCCCCACTCCCTTCTCCCCTTGAAGCTATAAAAGGGGACAAGGGGACATCAGTGGGGGATTCGAACACTAGTCGAACGCTCGGTCACAGCACACACCACACGCTCATTCGCATCACTCAGGGACTTGGGACCCTCTCCCTCTCCCGACTAGTTTGTACACCCCTACTACAGACTTGGACTTGAGAACACCGGCTCACACTGGACGTAGGGTATTACTCTCCGGAGGCCCGAACCAGTCTAAAACCCCCTGTCTCTTGAGTCACCATCCGAGCCCTGACACGCGATCGTAGGAAATTTACTTGTCGGCGGTAGAGAACCCCGACACCAGTCACGCTGGTTCAACCCAGTGGCTGTTTGAAATGTGGAGAAGTGGGGCACAATGCCAACAATTGCCCCAAGCGCAACATGCAGGCACCTCAAAACCAGAAGCCAAATGGTCAGAGGCCTGGACAGCAAGCTCCACAAATGCGCTATGGGAATCAGAACCCCTAGAGCAGCACGGGCCAACAGAACTACATGTGTGATCAGGTGAACCATGTGTCAGCCGAATCAGCACAGCAGGCTCAGGATGTTGTGCTCGGTATGTTCCTCGTCAACTCTAAACATGCGTCAGTTTTGTTTGATGTTGGAGCATCGCATTCATTCATTACTGAGCAATTTGTGGCAAAACATAATTGATGGGGACTAGGGTTCCCAATCTTCCGTCGGGCGAAGATAACTCTCGTTTGGGCGGAGCGCGACACACCGATCCGGCTTCAGATCCAAAGACCCGAATCCCTGCAATCTTTGCACCACAACCCCTCTGGTTATCAACCATGTCACGATCCGGTTGACCTCGCCAAGAAGGCTAATCCCTGCCTGTGAAACGAAGAACATAAGCAAGAACTCAAAAGAACGCAGCTCTCAAATTATGGTGACAAACTGCTGATGAATGATTAAGCACACGAGTTGGGGTTTCACAAACCGATCAACGGCGACTATTTGAAGACAGATTGAACTAAAGAAAAACCCAAACCCTAACATGGGTGGCGGCGACTGAGTTATAGGGGTTAGGCTCGTGGTCAACCCCCGGAACGCGCCCCTAATGGGCTCAACGACGATACACGGCCCAAAGGCCAAAATACAGCGACGCAGCGCCGGCGCAGATTCTGGATGTCATATTGTTTTGACGATTTCTATTGACTCAGGCATCATTTGGACGCGGGACCAGTTTCATTAGAAGCTATATCAAATTATCTTTCTATCCATATGTGGATCATTGAAATCGGACTCCGTATGTGGCTTGGGCGTCCAATCTAAGGCAGACTGCTCCTGGACTCCGAGGTGCACTCGAAGTCGACTTGAATTGGGCCTCCACCTTGACTTGCACTCCCTCGCTGGTCCTCCATGCCTCCAAGCCCTTCTCCATGCATCTCCTGGTCCTTTCCTTGGTTCCTAATCATAATATAATCATTAGGCAGCAATCAATTCTCAAAATCATAAAATGAAGCGCTTAGGAACGAGCTCACCTCTAAATTCAATTGCCACGCACGAGCTCGTGTGATTGGACCTTGAATGTCCAGCGGAGGAGTATTGTGTGCATCCGAAGGAGTGATGTCCTCATCATCCTCCCCCTCTTGAAATGGAGTTATCCTTGACTCATGCTCATCTTCATCACCCATGTATGGCCTCAAATTTGCAATGTTAAAGGTGGGACTAACCCCAAACTCCGGAGGCAACTCAAGCCTATATGCATTATCATTAATTTTCTCAAGAATTCAAAAAGTACCATCAGCTCGAGGCATCAACTTAGACTTTCTAAGATCTGGAAATCTATCTTTTTGCAAGTGTAACCAAACTAAATCACCCGGTTCAAGCTTAAGCTCTTGTCTACCTTTACTACCATAATCCTGTATTGTTCATTCATTTTTTCAATATTGTGCTTAGTTGTCTCATGCATTTTTAAAATAAAATCAGCATGCTCTTTAGCATCATTGTGAATTATCTCAGTAGTGGGTAAAGGCAAAATATCAATAGGAGCACGGGGATTGAATCCATACACTACCTGAAATGGACTCACTTTGGTGGTAGAATGTGTTGCACGATTATATGCAAACTCCACATGGGCCAAACATTCTTCCCACATCTTCAGATTTTTCTTCAAAATAGCACACAACATGGTGCCCAAAGTGCGGTTGACAACCTTCGTTTGCCCATCTGTTTGTGGATGACATGTTGCAGAAAACAACAATTTTGTGCCCAATTTATTCCAAAGAGATCGCCAAAAATGACTCAAAAACTTTGCATCCCGATCTGAAACAATAGTAAAAGGCATACCATGCAAGCGAACAATCTCATTGAAAAAGAGGTCAGCAATATGAACAACGTCATCACATTTATGACATGGTATAAAGTGTGCCATCTTAGAAACCGATCCACCACAACAAAAATGCTATCCCTCCCCCTCTTAGTCCTAGGCAATCCTAAAACAAAATCCATAGAAATACCTGCCCAAGGAATAGAAGGAACAGGAAGAGGCATATATAAACCATGTGGATTCAAGCGTGACTTAGCCTTTTGACATGTAGTGCAGCGGCTCACAATTCTCTCAACATCATGTCTCATCTTTGGCCAAAAGAAATGGTTGGCCAACACATCCACCGTCTTTTTGGCACCAAAATGCCCCATCAAACCTCTACCATGTGCTTCCTGCAATAAGAGAAGACGAACGGATCCAAGTGGAATGCATAGGCGGTTAGCTCTAAACAAATACCCATCATTCAGCACATATTTATTCCAAGCATGACCCTCTTTGCAATACAAAAGCACATCTTTGAAATCAGCATCAAGTTCATATTGTCCCTTAATCGATTCAAGTCCAAAAATTTGACAATAAAGTTGAGACAACGTGGTATAACGGTGAGACAAAGCATCCGCAATAATATTATTTTTCCCTTTCTTATGTTTAATGATGTAGGGAAAAGATTCAATAAATTCAACCCACTTAGCATGTCTACGGTTCAGTTTATTTTGCATGCGGAGGTATTTAAGCGATTCACGATTAGATTGAATAATGAATTCCTTAGGCCATAAATAATGTTGCCACATCTCTAGTGAACGAACAAGAGCATAAAATTCTTTATCATATGTGGAATAATTCAAAGTAGGCCCATTCAATTTCTTGCTAAACTAAGCAACAGGTTTACCTCCTTGCATCAGTAAGCCACCAATGCCAACTCCACTAGCATCACATTCTAGCTCAAAAGTCTTACCAAAATCAGGAAGTTGCAGCAAAGGTGCCGACGTAAGCCTTGCCTTCAAAGCCTCAAAAGCTTGTTCTTGTGCTGGACCCCAATGGAATGAAATACCCTTCTTCGTCAACTCATGTAAAGGGGCAGCAATGGTGCTAAAATCTTTCACAAAACGCCGATCAAACCCTGCAAGACCAAGAAAACTCCAAACCTATGTAATAGTCTCAGGGATAGGCCAGCTCCTAATGGCCTCAATTTTTGCTCCATCCACTTCAATTCCCTGCGGAGTCACAACATAGCCAAGAAAAGCAGCTCGATCGGTGCAAAAGATGCACTTCTCAAGGTTAGCATACAAGCATGCCGCTCTCAAAGCATCAAAAACAGCACGTAAATGATCAATGTTCCTCATGTGACTTGCTATATATCAAGATATCATCAAAGTAAACCACCACAAATTTTCCCATGAAAGCACGTAAGACCTCATTCATCAATCGCATGAAAGTGCTAGGTGCATTAGTTAACCCGAAAAGCATGACTAACCACTCATACAGACCAAATTTTGTCTTAAAGGCAGTTTTCCATTCATCTCCCAATTTCATTCTAATTTGGTGGTAGCCACTACGCAAATCAATCTTTGTAAAAATTATGGCGCCACTTAACTCATCAAGCATATCATTGTTGACACCAGCGGTGGCAAACAGAAAGTCTGCAAGCGCACGACTGTCGTAGTAGCTTTCACCCGTGAGTAAACCAGGTATCAAATCCACGGGGAACGTAAAGGCTATCTAATCACTAAGAATGTCCGGATCGATCGAGTGTATATAAAGGCTGGGTAGAGAGGATAACTTAGCACTAAGGCTGCGAATATAGCTAAGGGAATTCTCCGATGTTTGCTTTGGGCACCGGGGTATCCTAGACCTCTAGGAAATTTCCGGCCAACAGCTCTACGGCGTACCGTACGTGGAGGATTACAAAGGACGGACAGGGCTGTCACCACCTGCCGCCTACCTCTACTAATCCGTGGGGCTACGAGGCAAACGAGGGCAGATATACACCTAAGCACCACGCCTAAGATAATATCAGCTATCCTAACCTTGATCAGAGATTAGGATACTTTATGAATAAAGGAATGAACCAACAAGCACAATAGAGAACTCAGCTTTCTATAACTCAGACTTAAGTACTAGTTGGATCCCGGATACTTACTGAGTAGCTTGCATCCGTCGAGGTACAGGTGGAGGGTCGCCGACACGCCGGGACTCCTCTAGACTCTCCCTCACTCTCTCCCTACTTCTACTCTAGATATGAGGAGGGCTTCGCCTTGGATCTTCACTTCATCTCGATGATGATTAGCCCTGCCCCGAGTCCAGGTATTTATAGCATGGAGAGGCGGTTTAGAGTCGGTATGCGACAGTAGAGACGGTCCGGAGGTGGGCCGAGGTTGGCCGACTTGGGGGGATCGGCCGACCGTGGGATGAACCGACTTCGATGATCCACGGCACAGATGGCTCCCTGGAGATGGTTGACAGTTGCTCGTGAAGGCGGTGGCGGTTTCGTCGCTCAACCAGATCGGCCGACCTGGCTAGGTCGGCCGACCCAGGGTTGTGGCCCCTCGGCCCCACTCTATCAGTGTCACTCTCCTGTGGGCCCCATGGTCGGTTTCCGGTGGGTAATGGCGAAGATATGTAAGTTAAGTCAGGGATGTGGGCCCATGAATCCATGTGCTTGCCACATGGCCCAATCCCATCTCTTCAGCTCCACCGACTTGATCTCAACGTCCCTGATCACTCTCAAGTGTGCTTCTGTTGATGGGCTAAGGTTGGACCTCCCTGGACCTGGACCCAGGTCGGCCGACCAGGAGAGGTCGGGCGACCTGGCCCTGGGCCCACTTTAGTCCTTCTTTTGCCACTTTGTTCCTGTAAGCACATATACACTAAAACTTGTGGAATTCATTAGTAAATAACCCTATGTCTATTTGTTTTATCATCCTTTTATATCTTTGTTGGCAATAATATTCTATCACTAAGAACCGCCAACAAGCTCCCCCACACTTATCCTTTACTCGTCCTCGAGTAAAGTCTAAACTTCATCATGGAAATCATGAACAAACATATAAGTTATTCCCAAACATTTAGGCTTAGTGGAATTATATGAGTGGCTAACATGTCTTCTTGGGTTATTGCAGGAAGGAACAGCTTTTCTATGACATGATACACTTTACTCTCAAGTACTTGGGTTTTCAGAATTTTGCAAAAGAAAACCAATGCCTTGCTCCTTAACAAGTTTCTCTCTGGATATTCATAGTGGTTGGACAACACTCATACTCTCCAAAATAGAACTTTATATGTGGAGCTCTCAAGACTCATACCTTATTTCACTTGTGTTGTCATTCCAAGGATTGGATCCAAATAAGAAACAAGTCATGTAATCAAGTCAAGATGTGTAAGTGTGTGATATGAGGTGGAAATGTAGTAGTACTCCTTTGTCTTGACTTCCTTCCCTTTTCTTTTTCTTTTTGGATATGGGCTATTGCACTTTTTTCACTCAATGCTTTTTAGCATGAGTTTCTTTCTTCTTTCTTCTTTTTTTCTATGCATATGGCCCATATCTTCTTTTCATCTTGATTTTGGGGAAGAAAGTCACTTAGAAGTATTTTATTCATGAACATGAAACAAAGGCATGTTTTACTTTACCCTCAGTGTAAGGGTTTAGCTTTTTAGGGTGGAGTGTACGTGATCTTGACTTTAAAAACATGAAGTATCTCTAGTAAGGGTCACAAGACTTGGAACAACTCAAAGCTCAAAAGGAATGCTTGATTATAATTGTAAGTGGCTGTCTCTCAAACCCATGAGGAGCATAGCAAGGTTAAAAGTTTCAAAAACTTTTCATAAATTCCAAGTACTCGAGTAAGTAAAAGTATCTTTCATATTAAAGCCATATCTCAAAATGCAATAACTTAGATGACATGAGTTCCTAAAAACATGAGGATTTCCATAAGCCAAATGGTACAGGGAATAAAATATATGTAAGTTAATATTCTCCATGTGATGGGGAGATGCAAAAAGGGTTAATTTAATTAAGTTCAGAATTCCATGATCAGGTTCTGCAAGTATTCAATTGAAACAGGGGTTAGGACGATCAAACCAGTGTGCAGGAAAAAGAAGAAGCCAGGTGGGACCCAGGCCAGGTCGGCCGACCTGGCGGGGTCGGGTGACCTGGTGGTAACTCCTCTGGTTCAGCTCTTTTGCATGATGTTCTGAGTCGTTCTGGTATGCTCTATTTCGCGTTGGATCACTCTGTTTCCCGTTGCGAATCTCCCCCACACTTGTACCTTTTATTCATAAACAAGTGGAAACAAAAAGACACAATCCTAATACACTAAACAATTTATTTTATTCATAAACTCAGAGGCACATTACATGATGAACAAATGAAATAAATGAAATGAATGAATAAAAAGACTAATGTGCCTATCCTGAACCAAAGCCTAGGGTGCCTATGGTGCATTGTAGAGATTTTCATCCCCTGCGGCTTTGGCATAGCGCTTAAGCTTCACGACTGTAGATCTGCGTAGCATATCAAAGTCGTCTTGAAGATTAATGCGTTCAAGTCGCTCTTCGGTGAACTTCTTCTCCAACTTTGCATAGTCACGACCGAGTTGATTAATCAACTCTTGTAACTCAGCGTTGGAGGGAGCCTTGGGGGCCTTTTCCTCATCACTCTCATAATGACCTCCAGGCCTGCGAATTGGAGGAGGCTTGATGTGCCTCTTGATCTTGCCGGCGGGTGAAGATTCCACCGACTCCTCCAATTCCTTCCTCTCCTCAGGTGTGAGGAGAGGGAACAGCCCCTTTCCATAGCCACCCCCGGGTTCCCTTTCCCCAAAGACCTGGAAACGTGGCTCTGGGGTGCTAGCAGGAGAGTAGATGGACACATCGGATGTATAGTGATACGCCACGACATCCTCCCACTTGTTCCTGACCACTTCCTTCAACTTCTCCCCTGGTTGAAGCTTGGGGAGTCCATCCCCCTTGATTGGAGTGGCTGCCGGCGTCTTCTTCGGAGTCAATTGCCCCATCGTCGGCCTTCTGTATGGGCTTGATGCCCGTGCATCACGCCTCTGAGTCCTCCTCGGAGACTGGGACCGCACCGCCGAGCGAGACCTCGAGGGGCCACCAGGGTCGGTCGGCCGACCTAGGCCGTCGGCCGATCCCCTGGTGCGTCCTCTCGTGTCTTCCTCTGGCGGGAGGCTAGCCAGAGGGGATACGACCACCTCCATGGCCTGCTCCAGGTTGATGGGTACTAGTTGTTTCGCCGGAGTGGGCTCTACTTCCAGATTGAAGGTCGATCGGGATTTGGGGTGGCTTTTGCCTACCATTGTTGGGGATTTGGAAGGTGTGGTTTGGTGAATTCAGAATGTGGGCGAGGGAGAACTCAGATGAGAGGGAAGAAGAGGATGGGTGGAAATTTAAAGAAAGAATGACCCTCTTCTCGGATCCGTCAGAGGTTGAATCGCTCGTCCACCGCGGAACGGCTTCAGAGACGTTGGTGCGGGATGTTGGCAAAGGATAGGGCTGATCGGGCTCAGTGGCACTTCAGTCGACCTGGTGGGGTCGGCCGATCTAGCCTTGAGCCCGGTCGCCTTTTCCCTTTTTGTGCACTACATGACAGGTCCAATATACCCTAAAGTGCATGCATACAGGCTCTAGGGGTTAAGGACTTAGCTAAAGGTGTGATTATAAATGGGAATTATCCATGACCAAATTGATCACATCAAATTCCTCATCTACTTTATCAGTTTCAAGGAAAACTTTTAAACGTTGACCATTTACCTTGAAGAGGTTACCTTCATCATCTTGGAGTGTGATTGCCCCGTGCGATGAAGTTTCCACCACAACGAATGGTCCTTCCTATTTGCTCTGAAGTTTTCCATGCCCAAAGAGCTTCACCTTGGAATTAAAGAGTAATACCTTATCCCCGGGGTGAAACTCCTTCACCTTGATCCTTTTGTCATGCCACCTCTTGGTTCTATCTTTATAGATTCTAGCACTGTGGTACGCTTTGTCCCTTCACTCTTCTAGCTCTGATAGCTGCATTCTCCCCATCTGCTGGGCTGCTGGCAAATCCATATTCCACTTTCTTATGGTCCAGTGTGCTCGATGCTCTAGCTCAACTGGTAGATGGCAAGTCTTGCTGTAAACCAGTTGATATGGAGACATCCCGATTGGCGTTTTGTACGCCGTTCGGTAGGCCCATAGAGCATCCGGTAGCTTGCTCTTCCATCCTTTGCCCAATTCTATCACGGTTTTTTGTAGAATGTTCTTGATTTGCTTGTTTGAAGTTTCTGCTTGACCGCTTGTCTGGGGGTGGTATGGTGTAGCAATATTGTGCTTCGCCCCCAGTTCTGCCAGAAACTTTCGGAATGTCTTGTCGATGAAATGTGACCCTCCATCACTGATCACCATCCTGGGGGTTCCAAAACATGGAAAGATGATCTCATGGAACATCTTCCGCGCGTGTTTGGAGTCAGCGGCTCGACATGGCATTGCTTCAACCCATTTTGAGACGTAGTCCACTGCCACAAGGATGTACTCGCTATCATAGGATTTGACAAAGGGTCCCAAGAAATCAATGCCCCACACATCGAACAACTCAACTTGTAAGTAGTTTGTGAGTGGCATTGCATCTCTTGCTGTGATCCCTCCATGTTTCTGGCATTGCTAGCATCGTCGAATGAATTCCTTTGTATCCTCATACATTGTGGGCCAGTACAATCCACTCTGCCAGATCTTCGACCTTGTCCTAAATGCCCCGTAGTGACCTTCATATGGGGCTTCATGGCACTGCTAAAGGATCTTTCTTGCCTCGTTTGTTGGTACACATCGCCTGAGCATGCCATCTGAACATACCCTGTACAGGTATGGTTTATCCCATAGATGGAGTCTACTCTCGTAGATAAGCCTTCTCTTGTTCTCCCCTGGCGGTACATATCCTGCAACCATAAAGTTCACAATATTTGCATACTAGGGGTCGGAGGCAGTCACCTTGAGTATGGTGTCGTCGCGTAGCAAGTCATTTATCGGTAGATCCTGCATGTCAGTAAACTGCATACGCGACAAATGATCGGCCACTGAATTCTCTACTCCTTTTTTTATCTTTAATTTCCAAGTCAAATTCATGGAGTAAGAGAATCCAGCAGATAAGGCGTGGTTTAGCATCTTTCTTGGTAAGCAGATATTTCAAGGCAGCATGATCGGTGTAAACAATCGCCTTAGCTCCTACCAATTAAGATCTAAACATGTCTATAGCAAAAACTACTACCAAAAGCTCTTTTCAGTGGTAGCATAGTTAAGTTGAGCTCCTGTCAAAATTTTACTAGCATACGAGATAGCATGATGATTCTTATTTTTGGTTTGTCCAAGGACAGCACCAACAGCATAATCACTAGCATCACACATAATCTCGAAAGGTAGCGTCCAATCAGGGGGTTGAATGACTGGTGCTGAGATGAGAGCATTCTTTAAAATGGTGAAAGCATGTAAACACTCATCATCAAAGTTGAAGGGTACATCCTTCACTAAAAGGCTAGTGAGGGGCCTGGCTATCTGAGAGAAATCTCTAATGAAACGCCGGTAAAATCCCGCATGGCCTAGGAAGCTACGGATTCCTTTGATATTGGTAGGAGGCGAAAGCTTTTCTATGACTTCGATTTTCGCTCTATCCACCTCTATTCCCCTTTCGGACACCAAGTGTCCTAACACTATACCCTCTCGGACCATGAAATGGCACTTTTCCCAGTTTAGCACAGGTCCTTGTCTCGGCATCTTTGTAGTACCTTGTCTAGATTCTGCAGACAATGGTCAAAAGTCTTTCTATAGACTGAAAAGGCATCCATGAAAACTTCCATTATCTCTTCAATCATGTCTGAGAAAATAGACATCATGCACCTTTGGAACGATGCTGGCGCATTGCATAACCCGAATGACATCCTGCGGTATGCATACGTTCTGTAGGGGCACGTGAAGGTGGTCTTTTCTTGATCATCGGGGTGGATGGGAATCTGGTGATAGCCAGAATACCCATCAAGGAAACAGAAGAAGGAGTGGTTCGCGAGTCTCTCCAACATCTCATCAATGAAGGGAAGCGGGAAGTGATCCTTCTTCGTCGCCTTGTTGAGTCGGCGGTAATCAATGCACATCCGCCACCTAGTAACGGTACGCTGAGGAATCAGCTCATTTTTCTCGTTACTTACGACGGTCATACCTCCCTTCTTGGGTACTACTTGGACAGGGCTTACCTATTCACTATGAGGGACGGGATAAATGATCCCGGCGTGCAGAAGTTTTAGAACTTCCTTCTTTATGACTTCCTCATCGCATTGTTTAGCCTACGCTGAGGCTCCCTAGAAGGTGTAGAATCTGGATCTATGGGAATGCGATGGGTACAAAGTGCTGGACTTACTCCCTTCAAGTCTTTGAGGGAGTATCCGAATGCCGAGCGGTGTTTCTCAAGCACATTTACGAGTCTATCACTCTCGTCCTATGTTAGCTTGTCACTAATGATAACAGGGGAATCCCTGTCCTCATTTAGAAAGACATAGCGAAGACCAGCAGGCAAGGGTTTTAGCTCTATGTGTGCCTTGGGTGGCTCCTCGGTTTCAAGTGGCTCAGAAGCGTCATCCTCTTCCTCTATAAAGTCGTGAACATGCTCTTCGAGGAATGACTCAAATGGGTCACTCGGCTGTAGGGATTTCACGTCCTCGGCTGGGTTAGGGTCTACCAAAGGTTCAACTATGGAATTTTTGACCCTAGCTAGAGGTATAGTGAGGAGATTTCTTCCTACTTTGGCTAGGAGGTTTCCTTCCGAGGTTACATCCTGTAGGAGGGCCTCGATAGGATGTCCTATCAAGAGGTCAAAATCTGATGTCTCAAAGACATAAAAGTCTAGAGCCATCTCAATCCCATTGTGCATGAGGAGAAGGTCTCGTGCTAAGCCGAGACTCTCGAGAATACGGGCTGAGGGCGTTCTAAGGAGTTTTGATGTTGGGGCCAGCTTCTTACAACGTCCAAGGACATGCGCGAAAGAACTAGACATGATGTTCGCCCCAACAGTCGGGTTGTAGAGAATGTCTACGGCTACCTTGCTTACGAAACCTCGAATGGTCTGTGAAGGTGAGTCAATCCGAATAATTTCAGAAGAAAACTCAGCCTCATTTGATCATTCCGTGTTTAATATGGCAATAAGCTCCCTTACGGTTTCGTTTAGGAATTCTGTCTCCATATAAATGGAGGGGGTCTCTACCATAGGCTTCTTCTGTGTTGTGTAGTTCAAGGTATTCCCAAAATATTCAAAAAGGTCTTCCTCGAACTCAAAGGGTAATCTGAGAGGTTGAGTTTCCTCTTCCTCAACGGATAAGTCTCAGGAGCTGGACTGGGCAAGTCTATGGGTTCTACTTGGGAGTCTTCTTGCTCAGTGTCGGTCGCGTCAGCAGGAGAGTTTTCCCGGATGGCTGCTAGGACTTCTTTTGCTTTGGCCGGGGTTATATGTAGGAATGAGCCTCCGGCTGCTATGTCTATGTACCGGGCATCTTCACTATTCAACCCAGACCGGAAATGCTGCATGAGCATGTAGTCTGGGAAGCCTAGATCAGTCCCGGTTAGACATGAGTCCTAGAACCGGTCCCATGCTTTGGCGATCGTTTCCTTTTCTCGTTGTTGGAAGTTAATGATCTCCTTCCGAAGTGTACAGATCCGGTGAACAGGAAAGTATTCAAGACAAAACTTGTCTCGTAACTTTTCCCATTCACCGTTCGTTAGCCCAACGGTATGGTCATACCACTTCCTTGCTCTCTCTTTGAGAGAGAACGGGAAGAGCTTCCATCTAATCGTTGCCTGTGTCATGCTCGATATAACCAGACACGAATAGAGCAACTCAAATTCATGTAAGTTATGGTACGGGTTTTCACCATCACCTCCAGAGAAGGATATGTCCTGGACCATAGCTATGAAGGCAGGGCGAAGTTCATAGCTATCAGTTAAAATAGGATTTGACAAGGGGTGCGGCTCCAATAATTCGCCCTTTGGAGCAGAGAACTCATGAATTTGGATGGAATTCATGGTTGAAATCAAAAACAAAAGAAATATAAAATAAAATATAAATGGGCAACCTTAGATCTTAGACAACAGCTACCGTTCCCCCGCAACGGCGCCAGAAAGCTTGTTGACACCAGCGGTGGCAAACAGAAAGTCCGCAAGCGCACGGCTGTCGTAGTAGCTTTCACCCGCGAGTAAACCAGGTATCGAATCCACGGGGAACGTAAAGGCTATGTAATCACTAAGAATGTCCGGATCGATCGAGTGTATATAAAGGCTGGGTAGAGAGGATAACTTAGCACTAAGGCTGCAAATATAGCTAAGGGAATTCTCCTATTCTTGCTTTGGGCACCGGGGTATCCTAGACCTCTAGGAAATTGCCGGCCAACAGCTCTACACCGTACCCATACGTGGAGGATTACAAAGGACGGACAGGGCTATCACTACCTGCCGCCTACCTCTACTAATCCGTGGGGCTACGAGGCAAACGAGGGCAGATATACACCTAAGCACCACGCCTAAGATAATATTAGCTATCCTAACCTTGATCAGAGATTAGAATACTTAACGAATAAAGCAACGAACCCACAAGCACAATAGAGAACTCAGCTTTCTATAACTCAGACTTAAGTACTAGTTGGATCCCGGATACTTACTGAGTAGCTTGCATCCGTCGAGGTACAGGTGGAGGGTCGCTGACATGCCGGGACTCCTCCAGACTCTCCCTCACTCTCTCCCTACTTCTACTCCAGATATGAGGAGGGCTTCACCTTGGATCTTCACTTCATTTCGATGATGATTAGCCCTTCCCCGAGTCCAGGTATTTATAGCATGGAGAGGCGGTTTAGAGTCGGTATGCGGCGGTTGAGATGGTTCGGAGGTGGGCCCAGGTCGGCCGACTTGGGGGGATCGGCCGACCGTGGGATGAACCGACTTCGGTGATCCACGGCACAGATGGCTCCCTAGAGACGGTTGACAGTTGCTCGTGAAGGCGGTGGCGGTTTCGTCGCTCGGCTAGATCGGCCGACCTGGCTAGGTCGGCCGACCCGGGGTTGTGACCCTTCGGCCCCACTCTGTCAGTGTCACTCTCCTATGGGCCCCATGGTTGGTTTCCGATGGGTAATCGCGAAGATATGTAAGTTAAGTCAGGGATGTGGGCCGATGAATCCATGTGCTTGCCACGTGGCCCAATCCCATCTCTTCAGCTCCACCGACTTGATCTCAACGTCCCTGATCACTCTCAAGTGTGCTTCTGTTGATGGGCTAAGGTTGGACCTCCCTGGGCCTGGACCCAGGTCGGTCGACCAGGAGAGGTCGGGCGACCTAGCCCTGGGCCCACTTTAGTCCTTCTTTTGCCACTTTGTTCCTGTAAGCACATGTGCACCAAAACTTATGGAATTCATTAGTAAATAACCCTATGTCTATTTGTTTTATCATCCTTTTGTATCTTTGTTGGCAATAATATTTTATCACTAAGAACCGCCAACAATCATCCAACCTAGGTATAGGGTGACGGTATCGAATAGTTATGTTGTTAATGGCTCTACAATCAACACACATGCGCATCGATCCATTTTTTTTGGAACCAAAATCATAGGTTCAGAACAAGGACTAAGGCTCTCATGAACATACCCGCGGTCCAGAAGCTCTTGGACTTGGCGCTGAATTTCTTTCGTCTCCTCGGGGTTGGCCCTATAAGCTGCTCGGTTTGGCAAAGATGCTCCCGGAATCAAATCAATTTGATGCTCAATACCTCTCAACGGTGGCAGCCCTGGTGGCAGCTCATGCGGAAACACATCCTTGTACTCCTGCAAAATGTTAGTGATAGTAGGAGGCAAAGTGCTAGCTATATCATCAATGGAGAATAAAGCATCGGTACATATCAATGCATAGCAGACAGTAGAGGCATCAATAGCATGAAGGTGAGATTTAGTTGCAAGAATGACATGATTCTTTAATTTAATTTCCTGTTGTTGTTCATTTTTAGCATCATCATCTAGTGTAGCAAGTCTTTACTTATCAGCTTGGACAATTTCAGCAGGGGTCATGGGTTGCAAGGTAATTTGTTGGCCCTTATACATAAGAGTGTACGTATTACTCCTACCATGCTGAGTAGCATCATTATCAAATTCCCATGGTCGACCCAACAAGAGAGAACAAGCCTCCATAGGCACCACATCACAATTTGCATAATCAGAATATGGACCAAGGGAAAAATGCACCCGGGCTGTCTGAGTTACCTTAACCTTACCCGAGTCGTTGAGCCACTGAACATGGTACGGATGTTTATGAGGACGCGTGGCCAAGCCTAGCTTCTTCACCAAATCGGAAATTACCAAGTTGTTGCAGCTGCCTCCATCAATGATGACTCGAGCACGCCGATCTTTAATCACAAATAAAATCTGGAACAAATTGTGGCGCTGCATCTTCTCGGCTTGCTCCATCTGTGTACTGAGTACTCGGAGGACAATGCAAATCCACTTGTCGCCCGCATCACCCGAGCTCAAGGAAAAAAACCATCTTTAGAAGCGGGTTCATCATCAATGTTGTCCTCCACATCGGAAGTGCTAATGTAATCATCATCCGTAACAATGTATGCCCGTTTGCTTGGACATTCCTTGGCTACATGACCAAGTCCCTGATAGCGATGGCACTGTATAGAAGAAGAGCGGGCTGGAGAAGGCACTGACACCGACGGTGTAGTCTTGGTCTGATCCTGCAAGCGAGTCTTACCAGCGGAGGCCAAAGTCGGTGGTGGTGTGGAACGTGTAGTTGCTGGCGATGCCGAGGGGGAAGCACTCGATGGTTTGGGCGTGAAGGACTTGGGCACGAAGGAGCTGTTGTAGGTGCTCTTGCTCCGTGGCTGCTGCTGTTGTTGTCATCCCTGCAATTCTTTTTCTGTAGGCATAGCAAGTTGGAACAACTAGTTGGTAGTAGTAAAATCTTTATAGTCAATGATATCCTGAATTTCACGTCTCAAAACACCATAAAAGTGACACACTTTATCCTCAGGATCCTCTACTACCCCACAATGAAGCATACCCTTTTGCAGCTCTGCATAATACTCTTGAACAGACATATCGCCCTGCTCTAAACGTTGCAATTTCTTACGTAAAGCACGCTTATAAGATGCAGGAACAAATCGATCACGCATTGCAAGTTTAAGCCCATCCCAAGTATCAGGTTGCATGTTTAAAGTCGCACACTCTTGCCACCGGATTATTGCAAAATCTTTAAATTCACTAGTGGCTTGTCTAACTTTATGGTGATCAGGAACAAGGTGTGAGGCAAATTTTTATTCTACAGTCATCTTCCAATCAAGGTATTCATCAGCATCAAATCTCCCATGAAAAAAAGGTATAGTAAACTTAATTTTAGCATAAGGTCATCATTACCTTGGTTGTATCGAGTTCTAGAGCCTCCCATACCTTTTTTATTGCGTGCAAGTATTCTACATGCACGTTTCTCGCTGGTCGGAAAGCGGTCGGGCTGACCATTCAGACCAAGAACAACATCCTCATCTATCTCATCATCATCGTCTGGCTCATCCTTGGCGTCGTCGGTCTTGGAAGGTTTGATCTCAATCTGTTCAACCCTGTTGGCTAACGTGGATACTCGCTTTTCCACATCCTCAATCATATGATTGGCGTCTTTGACTTCATTTGTTAGCTTGCTCATCTCCTTAAGGAAAAGGTCCTTCAGCTCGTCCTTCAGCTCCTGCAACTGACTAGACAAAACAGGCATGTCGTCTGGCATGATGTTTAGTGATCAACAAAAACCCTATGAACTATATAGGTCGGCTGGTGGAATCATGCCCTCACACACGTCTTACCAAGTTCTTACCAACGCAAGCAGTGGATGGTACAACCGGCGGCTGGTTCGTGATACCTGTGAGGAAGTACCGAGATTGCAAGGGTCCTTTGCTGTACTGATCTGAAGTATATGTGGAGCTTGGAAGGCACAAAAGGAATCACAATGTTTCTGTGGTATACAAGTCAATAACAGAAAGTAATGCTGAATTATAGTCCCAAGTACTTGTTCCCGTTGCTGGTCTAATTGTGCCAAATACCAATAGTGTGATGGACAATGTGGTGAACAAATGTGATGGATAATAAGAGCAATAGGACAGCAACTGAACACAATGTATACAAGACAGCACACGCTAACACAGCTCAATGGCCCTTCGCTATGTGCTCCTATAGATGTTCCAAATTTGCCCTTCTCTTTTTTTCTATTTTTTGGGCTGTTGTTGTTTTTTTGGGAAATTTTTTCTTTTTGTTTTTATTTTTTATATTTTTTCTTACTCAGGAGCACAAAGGAAGGAACCACACAAAAATTGAGCTTAAACAGATGAAAAATGTGGCCTATAGAATTTTCATAAGGTATACCTAAAATTCAGAAAAACGTTCGGGCCTCGGAAAGAGGAACTTCCAGGCCGATTTTCGCAAATCTGAGAATAGCAAACCCACCGAAGTTCGTATGTGGGAGTTATGGCCGTTTGAAGTGAGGACTCCAAAACTAAAGGACAAAATGGGAACAATGGGTGTAAAAATGACGGCGACGGCGAGGGTTTGGTGGATGGCAGAGGGAAGACACACGAACTAGACTTGAACACACCCTAACCAGCAACAAGACCTCGACCAGGACACAAACTCAACATGACGGACTCTAAAATTGAAATATGCAAAGGCTATGGCGCGGAAGGTTCTAGAATGGGGGTAAACAAAGTATGGCACTAGACTACGGGACAAAGGCGAAACACTCGACAAAGGGGATACAAACCTGACGAAAGACCTGTCTTTGAATACCACTTGATGGGGACTAGGGTTCCCAATCTTCCGTTAGGCGAAGATAACTCTCGTTTGGGCGGAGCGCGACACACCGATCCGGCTTCAGATCCAAAGATCCGAATCCCTGCAATCTTAGCACCACAACTCCTCTGGTTACCAACCACATCACGATCCAGTTGACCTCGCCAAGAAGACTAATCCCTGCCTGCGAAATGAAGAACACAAGCAAGAACTCGAAAGAATGCAGCTCTCAAATTATGGTGACAAACTGCTGATGAATGATTAAGCACACGAGTTGGGGTTTCACAAACCAATCAACAGTGACTATTCAAAGACAGATTGAACTAAAGCAAAACCCAAACCCTAACGTGGGTGGCGGCGACTGAGTTATAGGGCTTAGGCTCGTGGTCAACCCCCGGGATGCGCCCCTAATGGGCTCAACGACGATACACGGCCCAAAGGCCAAAATACAGCGACGCAGCACTGGCGCAGATTCTGGATGTCATATTGTTTCGATGGTTCCGATTGACTCAGGCATCATTTGGATGTGGGACCAGTTCCATTAGAAGCTCTATGAAATTATCTTTCCATCCATATGTGGATCGTTGAAATCAGACTCCGTATGTGGCTTGGGCGTCCAATCTAAGGCAGACTGCTCCTGGACTCCGAGGTGGACTCGAAATCAACTTGAATTGGGCCTCCACCTTGACTTGCACTCCCTCGCTGGTCCTCCACGCCTCCAAGCCCTTCTCCATGCATCTCCTGGTCCTCTCCTTGGTTCCTAATCACAATATAATCATTAGGCAGGAATCTATTCTCAAAATCCTAAAATGAAGTGCTTAGGAACGAGCTCACCTCTAAATTCAATTGTCGCGCACGAGCTCGTGTGATTGGACCTTGAATGTCCAGCGGAGGAGTATTGTGTGCATCTGAAGGAGTGATGTCTTCATCAATAATATACCTATGTGCCTATCGGTATTTCTTATGATCGCAGATAAATCCACAAGCGCACGGATACCGTTGTAGCTTTCACCCGGAAGTATTCAGGGTATCTAATCCACAGGGAAGGCAGTGGTTGAATAGAGTAGTTATCCATTGTATTCAATCATAACACTATTAATATACCAAACTCTAGCAAGGGGTAAACATTGATAGATGGGTAGTGTGACATACAGAAGGTTTCATTGCTCATTATATAAGTCTAGTCAATATGAAGACCCTAAGAGAGAACTAGGGATTCTATGTACTTCTTCCATATGAGTTACATTCATTACAAGTGTATACTATACAAGCTCAGCAAGGGACACATGTTAGAGGGCAAATCGAGGAGTCATGAGGATCCTCCTCATCAAAGGGTACTGTCACGATGTTTATCACGAAGGCCTGCAAACGCCGAGGAGTCATGAGATCTCCTTCATCAAAGGGTACTGTCACGATGTTTATCACTAAGGTCTGCAAACGCCCAAACCTGAACGGCGAGGATTACAAAGGCCCAGCGGGGCTGTCACCACCCGGGGGCTACTTCTGAATATGTGGGGTAGGGTATCCTCAACGGTATTTCATACCCCAAACACCACGTTTGTAATATGAAATAACTACTCTATTTATTGTCCAGATAAACAGAGCAACCTTGCGGCGCATTGGGCCATTGCCATAACATGCATCAGCTATACTAAGGTGTAAGACATACAACTTATATGATGAACAAATAAGGCAATAAGCCAAATAACATAAGCAAGATAGTAATTCTATTAAAAGCTCAAAGTCTTATAAGTAAACAAAAGATAAAAGATAACTAAGCTTTAGACTTACCAAGACTCCTTCGGAAGCCCGTAGAAGCTCAACTCCTAAGACTACTTCACTACTAACTAAGACTAGAATGTGTGGCAAAGAGAGCTCTTCCTTCTTGGTGTCTGTTGAACTGAAGCTGTGGCCATCTATTTATAACTTGGTAGGACGATGGAGAGGCACCTCGAGGCGGTTGAGGCCGTTTGGCCTCGGGACCAGGTCGGCCAATCCCCATAGGTCGGTCGACCCTAGGATGCACCGACTTGAGTGATGCACGGTCGGGATGGACTCGTGGAGGCGGTGGGAAGCACCCCGTCAAAGTTGAGCAAGTTTGGCGTGAATCCCAGGTCGGGCGACGGGGCTAGGTCCGGCTCCTCTCGGGCCCATCTTCGCCTGGGTGACTATGGAGTGGGTCCTAATGACGGTTCCAGGTGGGTTTGCTCAATTTGAGTACGTTTAGATATGTTGGTGGGCCCCTCAATCCATGTGAACTCCCCTTGGACCACTCCCCTCTCTTGGATCCAACTGTCATGGATTCAATGGCTATGATGGTCCTAGAGTGTGCTTCCTTGCTGTGGCCGAATATGAGCTCCATTGGGCTTGGGCCCAGGTCGGCCGACCTAGGGGATCGGGCAACCTAGCCCTGAGCCCAAATCTCCTCCTCTTTTGGCAATTAGTCCCTGCATTCACATATTCACCAACACTTATGGAATTGATTAGATATAAACCCTATCACTATGTTTGGTGATTATATTTGACATATTCTCTGCAGGAGTTGACGGTCAAAATTGGCATTTAAGGACCGTCAACAAGCTCCCCCACACTTAGCCTTTGCTCGTCCTCGAGTAAAGCTCATGACTAAGGCGGAGAACATGATTCCAACTGATATGATGCAAGCATATAATTTATTCCAAGACATACCTGCACTTGTGAATTTTGAAATGTCTATCATGTCATCTTGGGTGGTTGAGGAACGGAACGGTCTTGATTCAAGTCATCTCAACACTTCTGTTAACTTGGGTTTTTTTGATAAGTTTTCAAAAACATAACCTTACTTAGCTCCTCAAATGATTCTCTTAGATCGCTCATTGTGTATGATTCCTCACCAAGGCATGTCTTTGCCTTATTTTACCCTACTTCTAAAAGGCTTATGTGGATCTCAAGGTAGGAGTAAAGATAAGGCATACTTGCATCACATATATTGCAAAGTCAAAGAGCGGATCCAAGAAGAAAACTATTCATACAATCTGATCAAGATGTGCATGTGTGTGGAACAATGGAAAATGTATGTGGAAAGTATGATAGCTCCTTTTTGTATGATCCCTCTCCTCTTTATTTTGAGAACATGGCTATATCATTTTTTTCTTTTCATGCTCAATGCTTTGTATGGGCATGTATATACTTTTTTTCTCTTTTTTTCTTGGAATTTCTTGTGTCCAAAATGTTTTTTCTATAACCCATGTCTCTTTTGCAAAGGATATTTGGAGAGAGATTCATAACACATATGGAGCATTTATTTGGTGGATGGATGGTTATTGCTAACTTCCAGTGTAGAAGTTTAGCATGTGTATGTGGAGTGTACGTGATCCTGATCAAGAAAGCATGAAGAGCATCTTACAAGGGTCACAACAATTTGACAAAGCTCAATGTAATAACAAGCAGCATATGTATAAGGTTTTCAATGTGAACAACATATGGCTTTGGTAGGAATGGAATATCATTGAGGAGCTTTGCAAGGCTAGTGATTTTAAACTTTTGCAATAAAAACCTCCCAAGTACTTTATACAGAAAGAGCAAGATTTCTTTCATCATACCATATCTCATTAATCAACCACTTAGATAAACATGCTTTCCTAAAGATGTATGTTCACAAATGACAGATATAGAGCAAGGAATAAGGAATATGCAAGCCAATCAAGGAAAATCATGTATATCAAAAGAGCATCAGGATTCATTGAGTTTAATTTTAGTGATGATCTTAAATTTGGAATTATTTAAACTCATGAATCAAAGAGGATGAGAGATAGGATGCGCAAACCATCGCTTTGGAAGAAAATGGAGGCGAGAGGTACCAAAGGGACGTCGGCCGATCTGGAGGGGTCGGCCGACCCCTTCTGGGCCTCTTCCTTCTTGATCTTTCTTGTGTAGCCTTGTGCGATGTTATGCAGCGTAGTTGTGGATGGACTCAATCATGTGCACATCAGAAAGCTTGAGAGACCCCACCCTTGATCTTTTGCCTGCATTTATTCTCACATGGTGGAAACACAACAATAGCTCCATGGTTTTAAGAACCATGAGCCTTTATTGGACTTCAAATATTTTTGGTGTTTTTAAGTTATAAAAAATTTTTATGGGTTTTTATTCTCTCTCTTTTTTTATGGCAAACAAATCTTTCAAGGTAACTTAGCAGGGGATCAAAGGAAAATATATGCACAAAGTGTTTTGGATACTTCCCTGACGAATTCCCCCAAACTCTAGTCTTGCAAGCGAATGCAAGATTTGAGCTTAAGAGTGCCAAAAGAGTTGTCCATTGTTCATCTTGCTTCATCGTGCAAATTTCTTCCATGTGACTAAAGATGTTGAATGTTGAAGTTATGCTCGCCATCCTTTAGTCATTACTTCATCCCTGCAAAAAGTTAGTGGACAACAAATACCCGAAGGACTATAAAGAAAAAATCATTGCTGCCATCGGGTTAGTTGTTCACATCCACGCTTAAAACAGATTGGTTTTTAACATTGTTAAGCGTAGATCCTGTTGGCCATTTTTATTTATTTATTTTTTCAAATGTTCTTTTTTAAAAAATTTATTTTCACCACTTAACTCAAACAAGGCTGAATTTAAATTGCATCAGCATGACCACAAGGGGTTTTGCATTATACTCACAGTGAACCTTCGAAAGGTGTTGTACCTCCTTGTATGTTGTGCACAATGTGTTGCAGCGCATCCAATGCCTTGGTTTGTCTCCAATTCGAATCAAGCTCGAAGACTTACTCGCTCAAGTTTGAAATCTTTCTTGCAGGGGTTAGTCCATGCATACAACCGATATCTATTCATGCATTTACTCAAAGGTTCATTAATCAAACTTGACACTATGTTTAATTTGATTAAAGAAGACCGTTTTAACCTAAGCACCATGTTTAATTTAAAAGGTCTATGAATGTACCTAGAGGTACCTCGAGAATATATTCAAATCAGAGCATACGAGGATAGATAAAGGAAGCATGATAACCTGACCAAGCATTTTTTTCAAATGGAGATATCATGAGTATATGAGTGGTGAACTTCGGGTTACCTCCCGGAAGGGTTTTGTTTAGAGTCAAAAGCATAACATGACACTTACCTTAGCATACTTATCGCTGGAGGTGGATGATTAGTTTAGGACTTCCATCGCGGTAGTCCCTTGGCTCTTGCTTATATCATTAATGGTGACGTGGTCGCACGTGGATAGCTTGTGCTCACTAAATGTTGGGATTTCCCCAACCAAGGAGTTGGCAAGGCGGCAGAACACGAGCATACGTCTTTTCTCATGAAAGCAAGTGCAAGAACAAAGGATGAAAGGCAAGGCGGAGCCAGGAGCCATATGGGGACTACTGAGGTGCAACGCCACAATGGCATGTACACCCAGTTGTCTTAATCCCATTGAGCCTTGCCGGCTTTATTATATATTATTTATTTATTTTTTCTTTTATTTATTTTTTAAGCAAGATAGGATACATGAACTAGCATCACCTGAAAACCAAGATAAAATTTTGTACAAATGGAACTTGTCATGAAGCACTTACCGAACTCCCCCATACTTGGATTTTTGTGTATCACAGGACACCCAAAAAATCAAGTGTGTAGGTCTCCATTGATTTTGTTCCATCACCAAAACTTACCATTGTTGGTATTGCTGATTGTTAACGGTCCTTATAACATAAAATCCGACCGTCACTAGGCTCAGAAACCAATAAAGATCAAGGCATAACTTAGACATTAGTATTCAAATAATAGTATACCATGCATATCTGGAATATATTTGAGTACAGGGACTACGGTGCAAAAGATGGACGAAACTGGGCACAGGCCCTGGTCGGCCGACCTGGCTAGGTCGGGCGACCTGGCCTGAGCCCCGATCAAGCCCATTTCTCACACAGGTAAAGAAGCACACTAAGGAAGGATCTTGAACGTTGATTCATGGTCGGTGAAAGTTAAGGATGAAGGAAGAGCCACATGTCCATCACATGGATTGAAGGGCCCACAACCAGAGACAAATGTACCCAAACTGACAGAACCCAACAGGAACAGACCTTAGGACCCACATGTAAGCCTCCCAGAGGAAGGTGGGCCCGAATGGCGGTTATGGGGGGTCGGCCGACCCAGCCAGGTCGGCCGATCCCGGCGTGCGTCCGACTCGGCCCTCCTTTGACCTACAACTGTAAACCGCCATGGAGATTACATCTAAGCCGTGAAGCGCTGAAGATGGTGGATCCAAGGGTCGGCCGACCTTGGGGATTCGGCCGACCTGGGCCCACCTCCCAACTGCCTCAACCGCCTCTAGCTGACTCCAACCGCCTTTGTGATGCTACAAATACCTGCAAAGGGCGCCGTACTCAACACACACCAGAAGAAGAGCTCTCCTTTGCTACAAGCTTAGTATTAGTCTTAGTAGTGATAGTCATAGTGTTAGATCTTCTGAAGGGCTTCCGGAGGAGTCTTGGTAAGTTCTAGAATTCAGTTCTTGTATTCTCTTACTTACTTGTAATACTCTGAGCTTAATGGAAATACCTTCATACTTATGTTGTATGCCTCAGTTATACCTTATCCACTTAGTATATACTACTTATGTCTTACACCTCAATCAAGTGAATGTATGCTATGACATTGGCTCAATGTGCCTTTTGGTTGCTCTATTTATTAACGTGATAGATAGAGTTGTATCTCGTATTGCAAACATGGAGTTTGGGATATGGAATACTATTGAGGGTACCGCTGCCCCACGGATTAGTAGAGGTAGGCGGCAGGTGGTGACAGCCCTGTCCGTCCTTTGTAATCCTCCACGTACGGGAGTGGGTATTAGGCCTTTATGATAAGACGTCCTACTGTCGTCCCTTGATGAGGGAACCACTGGATACCTCAATATGTCCTCTTGCATACGATCATTGAATGAGCTTGTATAGGGTATTGTAGTATATCCAAGTTCCATAAGTATGATGCTAATGAACCCTTATTAATCTTCACTAGTGTATTGTACTAAGACTAACATAATGATGAGCAATGAACTTCTGTGTGTCAACCCATTCATTCACTTCTATATCATTTACCCCTGTTTAGATTATGGTACATTAATATTGTTGTACGTAAGAGCATTGGATGGCACATCTCTCTTTTAACTAAATGCTTTCCCTGCGGATAAACAAATAACGATACTCTGGAATACTCCCAGGTGAAATGCTACAACGTACTTCTGTGCGCTTGCAGAATATCTGTAACGTCTAGATTTACGATGAAGTATCTCTAGTACCATTACTACTCTAAGTAGTGATGCTAAGAAATACCAACAAGCATTTCTGGCGCCGTTGCCGGGGAAAGCAAGTGGTTAAAGAGATTTGAACATCCATGCATTTCGTGCAACAAAATTAATTGCCAGTAATCTAGCAGGTTTACCCTTTTTGCTCTGTTTCTCTGTGATGTGAAACAGGGTAGTGCATGACTGGTTTCCAACTACCATCCAACTACGTCGAGAACCCAAATACCATAGGAAGGAGGGTACGCTCTCGTGTCGTAATCCCTCAGGTGTTCTTGTCGGAAACCGAACCAGTCATCGGAGAATCCTCCAACCAAGGAGAACAACCCGTTCCCGTAGCACCCCAACTGGAAGAAGCCATGGCCAACAGGACCATTCGTGACTACTCCGCTCCGTCCGCTGCCCAGATCCCTACGGGTCCAGCTGTGGAAGTGGGGGATCATGCTTTTGAGCTGAAGGCTCCGCTTATCAACATGGTGCAGGCTAGCCCCTTCTGTGGGAAAGCCAATGAGGACGCCAGTGCTCACCTGCAGCACTTCCTGGAGGTGTGTAGTACCATCACCATCCGAGGGGTGGATCAAGAGGCCATCAGGCTCTGTTTATTCCCGTTCTCGCTGCTGGGTAGAGCCAAACAATGGTTCTATTCCAACCGTGAGGCGGTGAATACATGGAAAACCAATGCCCTTCGGGGAAGAATTTCCAGTTTTCAGCAAGAGTCTGGGGAGACGGTCCCGGAAGCGTGGGATCGCTTTCAGGATTACATTCTGGCGTGCCCCCACCATGGCATGCAAGAGTGGCTCCTGCTTCAGAACTTCTACCATGGGCTGTCCCAAACAGCCCGTGAACACATGGATGCTGCTGCTGTAGGGGCATTCCTCTCCTTGACCGTGAACGCCGCCAAGCTTCTCATCGAGAAGATGGTGTCAAACCAATCCTGGAATGACGACCGTCTTCAGGGACGCAAACGCGGTATGCACACCGTAAAGGAGGTGGACATGCTGGCCGCCAAGATGGATCTTATTATGAAGTGCCTTGATGACCGCACCAAAGATGGAGGTGCCAACAACGAAGGGCCACTGGACTCACACATGACATGTGAAGTCTGTGGAGAAACAGGCCACTTGGGGAACAACTGCCCCGAGACACAAGAGGAGGTATAGTTCGTGAACGGCAACAACGGGTACAGGCCTCAAGGGAACTGGAATCAGCAACGCCCATTTTACCAGGGAGGTAACAATAATAACTCTTTCTCCAATCAACCTTCCCTTAAAGATCTTGTCCTTGGTCAGGCCAAGATTAATGAGTCTATTTCCAAGAGGCTTGCTGTTAATGATAAGGCTCTGGAGGGCATAAACTCTAAAATAGAAAGTTTGTCCTCCACCTTCCAAAGCCAGCTGAGTTTTAATAAGATGTTAGAAACCCAATTAGCTCAGTTAGCTGCCGCTGTTCCGTCTGGTGATAAGGGGCGAATTCCCGGACAACTGGATTCATCCCTTGAAAATGTTAAGGCTGTGTCCACGAGGAGCGGCAAGGCTACTCGGGACCCGGTTCCCCCTAACCATGCAGGGAAAACAGCAGCACCAAGAAAGGAGATCCCCACGGTGGAAGAAGAGCCAGAAGCCGAACTAGCACCAGCGGAACAGACCGCGCCGCATGAGTTCTACGACTCCAACGTCTTGCCATTCCCGCAGCGTCAAAAGAAACCATCCGCGGACGAGCAATTCGCCAGGTTCGTAGAAGTTATACAAAAATTGAATATACATGTGCCTTTGCTGGATGCTATGCAGGTACCGACCTATGCAAAGTACTTGAGGGACATTCTCAACAACAAACGTCCACTCCCAAGTACCGAGGTCGTAAAGCTGACTGAGGAGTGCAGTGCAGCGATCCTAAATAAAGTCCCGGAGAAGAAGAAGGATCCAGGATGTCCCACCATCACATGTACAATCGGGACACAACACTTTGAGCATGCACTCTGTGATCTAGGGGCAAGTGTCAGCGTAATGCCAAAGGTAGTTTTTGACCGCCTTAACTATACTACCTTGTCTCCTACTCCCATGAGACTGCAGTTGGCCGATTCCACGGTTCGCTACCCGGAGGGGATAGCCGAGGACATTCCGGTGCGCATCCGGGATTGCTTCATTTCTGTCAACTTCGTGGTACTGGACATGGACGTGAGCAACGATTCGTCGCTCATCCTTGGGCGACCTTTCTTGAGCACAGCAGACGCTCACATTAATGTGGGTGCTGGAGAGATCCAGCTCAACATTAATGGAAGGAAGGAGAAGTTTGAGTTCAGGCCAAAGGTGGAGCAATGCTCCATGATCAAGATCATGTACGGGAGAAACAGTCAGAACGTCAAAGAGGTGGAGGTGACACCTCCAGAGAAAGGCAGCCTAATTAAGTTCATGGAGAAGTTCTGGGAGAAGGATTTCCCCATCCGGTATTATGCAAAACACAACAAGAAGTCTACACGAGGTGCAAAAACATAGACAAAGAAGACACCGGAACAGGCTGTCGACCGCCAGAAAAAGGAAAAACAGGTATGGCGGGTTAAATCATTTGTATCCTCATCTCCAGGGTCAGATGCTGCTTCGTCAAGTTGAATCCTACAAAGGAGATGTCTTCGCTCGACGACGTAAAACACGAGTCCTGCGCCGACAGGTACATCGGTGTTAACGGACTAGCTTGGGAGAGGACCCTCAATCAGGTAAGATCAGGTAAGCATTATTGAATAAAGTTTTTAGTTCAAATAAAGTTAGTAAATGAGAGCCATCCATGATAATCCCTTAAATGTTTTAAGACCATGCTTAAATCATTTATTTTGGATATGATGAAAAGCTCTTATTTCTCTCTTGTGCCTATGTTTCAACCTGTTATTCTCTTTAGTTTTGAGTTTGCTGGTTGAGCATGATCTTTTTTGTTATCTGATCTATATGTGGGTAGCATAAGCACGCTCTGGTCTAGGTTGTTGTTAGCTAAGATATGATAAGACATGAGTACCCTGAGATCTTACTAAGCTAGACTTGATAACCGGAGTTTTCTCTTTTAAAATAAAATAAAGAGTTCCTTATGGTGATTAAATTCCCTACCAAAGCTCATAATGTTTTAAACCCCTAAATAAGCAACTTGTTTTTGCAATGAGTTTTGTCAAGGTCACTGTGATTCTTAGAGATTTACTTCATGCTTTTAAAACCAAGATCACGTACACACCACCATACACATGTTATACTTCTATTCTGGAGGTAAACATAACACCCATCCATCCACAAAATAAAAGCTCTACATAAGGTTTGGTACTCTTCCCTAACTTTATTGCAAAAAGAGACATGGAGCTTATGAAAAAAAAGGAGAGAGCAAATGAAGGCTCTTGGTTCAAAAATAAAGCCATGTCTCTAAAAGCAACTTTATAAAAAAGGGGAAGAGGGACCTATAAAAAAAAGAGAGAGCTATCATTTGCTATGCCATTCACACACATGCACATCTTGGTTTGAAGGTATGATTTATTTCTCCTTGAATCCTGATTTTGACTTTACAATATGTGCATTGCAAATATGCAATATAGCTCTCCTAACACAAGCTCCACTCCAATGAGTGACATGAGAGTTGAGAGAGGACATTGGTAAGGAAATACGCCATGAGTGACTTGAGAGTACCACCTAGGGAACTCCTCCTTTTGAAAATCCCAAAACCTCCGGTTTGATTGTCAAGCAAGGTAGAAGGAAAGGTGCTTGGTCTAAGTCATTCTAGCCATCAACCGCCCAAGACAATGAGAAGCTACAAGCCCCATGGAAGGCCAAGGTAATAAGGGAAGTTTATCTTACCAGCTTATTCAATCCTTGGTAGAATATCTTGCTGAACCACTAGTACTTTTGAGGAGTAATGAGAAGCAACTCCTGATCCACTGAGCCTACAAGTTCTAATCTTTGCTCAGGACGAGCAAAGGATAAGCTTGGGGGAGTTGTTGACGGTCCTTATAACATAAAATCCGACCGTCACTAGGCTCAGAAACCAATAAAGATCAAGGCATAACATAGACATTAGTATTCAAATAATAGTATACCATGCATATCTGGAATATATTTGATTACAGGGACTACGGTGCAAAAGATGGACGAAACTGGGCACAGGCCCTGGTCGGCCGACCTGGCTAGGTCGGGCGACCTGGCCTGAGCCTTGATCAAGCCCATTTCTCACATAGGTCAAGAAGCACACTAAGGAAGGATCTTGAACGTTGATTCATGGTTGGTGGAAGTTAAGGATGAAGGAAGAGCCACATGTCCATCACATGGATTGAAGGGCCCACAACCAGAGACAAATGTACCCAAACTGACAGAACCCAATAGGAACAGACCTTAGGACCCACATGTAAGCCTCCCAGAGGAAGGAGGGCCCGAATGGCGGTTATGAGGGGTCGGTCGACCCAGCCAGGTCGGCCGATACCGGCGTGCGTCCGACTCGGCCCTCCTTTGACCTACAACTGTAAACCGCCATGGAGATTACATCTGAGCCGTGAAGCGCTGAAGACGGTGGATCCAAGGGTCGGCCGACCTTAGGGATTCGGCCGACCTGGGCCCACCTCCCAACTGCCTCAACCGCCTCTAGCTGACTCCAACCGCCTTTGTGATGCTACAAATACCTGCAAAGGGCGTCGTACTCAACACACACCAGAAGAAGAGCTCTCCTTTGCTACAAGCTTAGTATTAGTCTTAGTAGTGATAGTCATAGTGTTAGATCTTCTGAAGGGCTTCCGGAGGAGTCTTGGTAAGTTCTAGAATTCAGTTCTTGTATTCTCTTACTTACTTGTAATACTCTGAGTTTAATGGAAATACCTTCATACTTATGTTGTATGCCTCAGTTATACCTTATCCACTTAGTATATACTAATGTCTTACACCTCAATCAAGTGAATGTATGCTATGACATTGGCTCAATGTGCCTTTTGGTTGCTCTATTTATTAACGTGATAGATAGAGTTGTATCTCGTATTGCAAACATGGAGTTTGGGATATGGAATACTATTGAGGGTACCGCTGCCCCACGGATTAGTAGAGGTAGGCGGCAGGTGGTGACAGCCCTGTCCGTCCTTTGTAATCCTCCACGTACGGGAGTGGGTATTAGGCCTTTATGATAAGACGTCCTACTGTCGTCCCTTGATGAGGGGAACCCACTGGATACCTCGATATGTCCTCTTGCATACGATCATTGAATGAGCTTGTATAGGGTATTGTAGTATATCCAAGTTCCATAAGTATGATGCTAATGAACCCTTATTAATCTTCACTAGTGTACTGTACTAAGACTAACATAATGATGAGCAATGAACTTCTGTGTGTCAACCCATTCATTCACTTCTATATCATTTACCCCTATTTAGATTATGGTACATTAATACTGTTGTACGTAAGAGCATTGGATGGCACATCTCTCTTTTAACTAAATGCTTTCCCTGCGGATAAACAAATAACGATACTCTGGAATACTCCCGGGTGAAATGCTACAACGTACTTCTGTGCGCTTGCAGAATATTTGTAACGTCTAGATTTACGATGAAGTATCTCTAGAACCATTACTACTCTAAGTAGTGATGCTAAGAAATACCAACACTGATGTAGCTCCATATTCTTAAGCATTGCACCCCTCGTTCTTTTCAGTTGCAACCTATAATGGTTAGTGACCAAAAAGACCCGAAGGGAACTTATCCTAAAAACATGTTCTTGCTTTTATATTGTTTTCTTAAACTTGAGAGCCCATCACTTGAAATTCCTAAGGAGGGATAGGAAAAAGGCCGAGGGCACTTGGCAGCTTAGCTGGGGGTGAGAATTGATGGTGGAGGGCACCGACTTTTTTTGAACAGAGGAGGCCTGGGGTCGGCTGACGGCCTGGGTCGACCGACCCTAGCACGGCTCCGTTTCAGCCAAGCTTCAAGGTTTGCACTGGATTTGCTGGCGTGAACTGATGGTGACTGAATTTGCTGCAAAAAGGCTAGGACTAGGTCGGCCGACGGATGGGGCCGAGCGATTCTGGTACAGGGCCCATTCTGTTGAACCTTCACAGTGGTATACCAGATGCAAATGCTGTTTTGAGTGTGAGTGAATGCGTCGCAGGAGAGGTAGCCACAGGTCGGGCGACCCATGGGGTGGGCCGACGGCCTGTTGGCACCCCTCAAGCCTAGCTGGCTCGGCTATCCTATGTGGTCCCGGCACATTCAGATGATGTAGGTGTACGCAGGAATTGAGCGGGGGATCCAAAGGGATTTCAAGAGAAAAGCTCCAAGTTTAAATTTTTTTTAATGCACAAAATTGATTTGGAATGTAAACATGCAGAGATTTGAATTCAGAAAAAATGCAATGTGAAATAAATATGGGATACATACCGATTTACCTGTCGGTGAGGACTCGTCAGTTTACTTCCGTCGAGTGAGGACGTCTCCATCATAGATTTTGAGTTGAAGTAACATTTGGAGATGGTTTGTATTGCCATACCTGTTTGTCTTCTTCGGACGGGATCATATAGGCCTTGGTGTTGAGCCTTGGCCTTGGGTCCGTTTGCGCTAGTCTTCCCATGTAATGGGCTGGCGTGTACCAATTTGACAGATGCTAGCCTAAGATCGAACACAATGTCTCTCATGTTCAGCTCTGGGCCGGTTTGCGAACTAGAGTGAATCGAGAACTCGCGAATCATTCTTTCGGCAGTAGCACCCGTCGATATTGGTGATGTAGGATTGACTGGAGTTGCTACCGATTAGACTACCTAGGAAGATACAATGCAAGATCATATTTCCCGATAATCTTGGGTTGTCGATGAAGTCCATTGGCAGTTCAAGACCAGTCATACACTACTGGTTCCACATCAAAGAGAAACAGAGCAAAGATAACCCTGCCGGAGCAGTGGTAATTAATCATGCTATTAATTGAGTACATGGGTTAACCACACTCTTCAACCATTGCCGTTCCCCGGCAACGGCACCAGAAAGTTGTTGGTATTTCTTACGACCGCAGATAAATCCGCAAGTGCACGGATACCATTGTAGCTTTCACCCGGAAGTATTCAGGGTATCAAATCCACAGGGAAGGCAGTTGTTGAATAGAGTAATTATCCATTGTATTCAATCATAACGCTATTAATATACCAAACCCTAGCAAGGGGTAAACATTGATAGATGGGTAGTGTGACACATAGAAGGTTTCATTGCTCATTATATAAGTCTAGTCAATATGAAGACCCTAAGAGAGAACTAGGGATTCTATGTACTTCTTCCATATGAGTTACATTCATTACAAGTGTATACTATACAAGCTCAGCAAGGGACACATGTTAGAGGGCAAATCGAGGAGTCATGAGATCTCCTTCATCAAAGGGTACTGTCACGATGTTTATCACTAAGGTCTGCAAACGCCCAAACCTGAACGGCGAGGATTACAAAGGCCCAGCGGGGCTGTCACCACCCGGGGGCTACTTCTGAATATGTGGGGTAGGGTATCCTCAACGGTATTTCATACCCCAAACACCACGTTTGTAATATGAAATAACTACTCTATTTATTGTCCAGATAAACAGAGCAACCTTGCGGCGCATTGGGCCATTGCCATAACATGCATCAGCTATACTAAGGTGCAAGACATACAACATATATGATGAACAAATAAGGCAATAAGCCAAATAACATAAGTAAGATAGTAATTCCATTAAAAGCTCAAAGTCTTATAAGTAAATAAAAGATAAAAGATAACTAAGCTCCAAGCTTACTAAGACTCCTTCGGAAGCTCGTAGAAGCTCAACTCCTAAGACTACTTCACTACTAACTAGGACTAGAATGTGTGGCAAAGAGAGCTCTTCCTTCTTGGTATCTGTTATCTGAAGCCGTGGCTATCTATTTATAGTCTGGTAGGATGGTGGAGAGGCACCTCAAGGCGGTTGAGGCCGTTTGGCCCCGGGACCAGGTCGGCCGATCCCCCTAGGTCGGCCGACCCTAGGATGCATCGACTTGAGTGATGCACGGCCGGGATGGACTCCTGAAGGCGGTGGAAAGCACCCCATCAAAGTTGAGCGAGTTTGGCGCGAGTCCCAGGTCGGGTGACGGGGCTGGGTCGGGTGACGGTCCACTGGCTCCTCTCAGGCACATCTTCGCCTGGGTGACTGTGGTGTGGGTCCTAATGACGGTTCCAGGTGGGTTTGCTCAATTTGAATATGTTTAGATATGTTGGTGGGCCCCCCAATCCATGTGAACTCCCCTTGGACCACTCCCCTCTCTTGGATCCAACCGTCATGGATTCAACGGCCATGATGATCCTGGAGTGTGCTTCCTTGCTGCGGCCGAATATGGGCTCCATTGGGCTTGGGCCCAGGTCGGTCGACCTAGGAGGTCGGGCGACCTTGCCCTGAGCCCAAATCTCCTCCTCTTTTGCCAATTAGTCCCTGCATTCACATATTCACCGACACTTGTGAAATTGATTAGATCTAAACCCTATCACTATGTTTGGTGATTATATTTGACATATTCTCTGCGGGAGTTGATGGTCAAAATTGGCATTTAAGGACCGTCAACAGTGCCTTATGAAGAAAACTCTGATAGTTAGTTCCCCGGGCAGTGAGATGAAGGCTAGTCACTTATGCCCGCATGTGAATCTAAAAATCATGGGGGTAGACTTTCTAGCAAACTTAAAAGTCCCTAAGTCTAGTGGGATCGATATGATTCTTGGAATGGACTGGTTAACTGGATGTGATGGAGTTATTCAATGTGCCAAGAAGTTAGTGCTCTTAACCAGCCCTCAAGGGGACAATATTGAGTTTGTGGCTAATACCTCATCCAAGGAAGAAGGAACTGTGAATCGGATCAAGGGAACATCTTTGGCAGAAACCAAGGTTGTGTGTGAATACCCCGACGTCTTTCCAGAAGACTTACTAGGTATGCCACCCGACCATATTATCGAGTTCCGTATTGATCTTTTACCTGGCACTACACTTATATTTAAAAGACCCTATAGATGGATGTTAAGGATTTGAGTGAATTAAAGAAACAAATAGAAGAGCTATTAGGAAAAATTTTATTCGTCCTAGCTCATCACCTTGGGGAGCCCCTATTATCTTTGTCGATAAAAAGGATGTCACTAGAAGGATGTGTGCGGATTATAGGACCCTCAACGATGCAACCATCAAGAACAAATATCCTCTACCCAGGATTGAAGATCTGTTTGATCAAATGAGAGGTGCTAAAGTATTCTCCAAGATCGACCTACGATCAGGATATTACCAATTGAGAATCTGACCTGAAGATATCCCCAAAATGGTGTTCACCTCCAGATATGGTCTATATGAGTATACGGTGTTGTCTTCTGGATTAACCAATGCTGCAGCGTACTTCATGTACTTGATAAACAAGGTGTTCATGGAATACCTCGACAAGTTCGTGGTAGTGTTCATCGATGATATCTTGGTGTTTTCTTGAAATGAAGAAGAACATAAAGAACATCTAAGGATGGTGCTACAGAAACTTCGACAGAATCAACTGTATGCCAAACTAAATAAGTGTGATTTTTGGTTGAGAGAAGTTTCTTTCCTTGGCTACGTCATCATCGATGGAGGAATAGCAGTTGACTCTAGTAAGGTTCAGGATGTGTTAAACTGGAACCTGCCCAAGAACGTGTCCTAAATCAGGAGTTTTCTTGGACTGGCAGGTTATTACCGCATATTCATTGAAAGATTCTCCAAGATCGTGAAACCACTCACTTCGTTGTTGGAAAAAGAATGAGAGTTCAAATGGGATGAAGCTTGTCAGAATAGTTTTGAACAGCTGAAAAAGAGGTAACCACGACCCCTGTGTTGATAATGCCAGATATACACAAAGGATTTGACTTCTACTGCAACGCTTCACGTCTAGGTCTCGGATGTGTCTTAATGCAAGAAGGCAAAGTGGTAGCCTATGCATCTCGACAAATGAGGAAGCATGAGCAAAATTACCCAACTCATGATTTAGAGCCAATCATTGTCGTACACGCATTGAAGATCTAAAAACATTATATGATCAGAAATAAGTGTTAAATTTTCACTGACCATAAAAGCTTGAAGTATATCTTCACTCAGAGGGATCTCAATCTCAGACAGCGCAGACGGCTGGAGTTAATAAAGGATTATGACTTGGATATCGAATATCACCCCGGCAAGACAAATGTTGTGGCAGACGCTTTGAGCAGGAAGGGTCAAGCTAATATGGCTATAGCCCGGCTGATGCCTCAAGAATTGTGTTGGGAAATGGAGCGACTCAACCTAGGAATCCTTTCTCACATGGAAGCCATGACTATGGAAATTGAACCCACACTCGAACAAGAGATCAGAACAGGGTAGTTGACAGATGCCACGATCAAAGAAAGTAAGACTTTGATTGGTTTAGGAAAGACCACTGATTTCACCAAAGATGATCAAGGAACTATTTGGTTAAGGAAAAGGATCTGTGTACCTGATGTCGACCGTCTTCGTGAACTCATATTGAAGGAAGCACATGACTCAGTCTATTCCATTCATCCTGGAAGTACCAAAATGTACCAGGATTTGAAGGAGAAATATTGGTGTTATGGTCTAAAGAGGGACGTAGCAACTCACGTGGCTTTGTGTGACGTACGCCAAAGAGTAAAAGCATAGCACCAAAGGCCAATAGGTTTACTTCAGCCGTTGAAAGTACCCGAGTGGAAATGGGAAGAGATTGGTATGGATTATCGTAGGATTGCCTCGCACTCGTGACGGCTATGATTCCATATGGGTTACTGTGGAAGAAGATAGTATCTAATCGAGGTACTCAGTTCATGTCACAATTTTGGCAGAACCTCATGAATCAATGGACACCAAGCTTAATTTCAGTTCTGCATATCATCTGTAGACGCATGGACAGACTGAAAGGACTAATCAAATCCTAGAGGATATGCTAAGAGCTTGTGCCTTAAAGCATGGAGGTAGCTGGGATAAGTGTTTGTCGTACGCAGAATTTTCTTATAATAACAACTACCAAGCCAGTCTCAAGATGGCCCCATTTGAAGCCGTATACGGAAGAAAGTGTAGGACACCACTGTATTGGAGTCAGACAGGAGAAAGTCCGATTTTTGGACAAGAAATTCTGCAAGAAGTCGAAAGACAAGTCTAGACAATCCGGGATAATCTCAGAACTTCTCAGTCACGGCAGAAGAGTTATGCTGATACTCGAAGAAGAGAACTAACGTTTGAAGTAGGAGATTATGTGTATCTCAAGGTATCGCCTATGAGAGGTCTCCGTAGATTCAAGGTCAAAGGAAAGTTGTCACCTCGTGACATTGGTCCTTTTCAGATCTTGGAAAGAAAAGGTGAAGTGGCATATCAGTTGGAATTACCTGAGCGACTATCAGATGTCCACGACGTGTTCCATATATCTCAGCTGAAAAAGTGCTTGAGAGTACCCGAAGAACAATTATTACCACTGGAAGAACTCAATGTGCAAGATGATTTGACTTATTCAGAGCACACAATCAAAATACTAGAAGCATCTCAAAGGGTCACTCAGAACAAAGTAATCAAAATGTGCAAAGCACAGTGGATTCATCACTTAGAGGACGAAGCTACGTGGAAAAGAGAAGATGAGTTTATTGCAGATTTCCCGCAATTGTTCTATAATCTATCCGAATCTCGAGGATGAGATTCTCTTTAAAAGGGGGGTAGGATTTGTAACACCCAAATTCCATCACATAAATAAATGTAAACAACTTGGTATTTATTGAGAATTTTCTTAAGGATTCATTGAATTTTCTTAATATATTGTGGCCTTAATTATTTGAACAATAATTAAAGTTTTAGTTCAAAAAGTGACTTTTGCATTTCATGCTTTTGCATTTGGAGTTTTGATTGACCTTTGTTCAAATTCCAAATCCAATCCTAGTTTAAACTTGAATCAAATTCAATTCAGTCTCAAATCAAATCCAAATAAAAGTTCAAAACTTTCCTTTTCCCTCCCTATATTTTGGCCCAGCCCATTTTTCTCCCTGGGCCCCTTCTCTTTTTCTCCCTCTCCTTTCCTCTCTTTTCTTTCTTCCCTCCCGGCCTAGCTCGTGGTCGCGGCCCACAGCCGGCCCACTCTCCCCTCTGCGCTCTCTCTCCCACTCCCTCGCTGGCCCGCTAGGGCCCACCTTAGGCGCCAACGGTCACCCACTCGCGTGCTCTCTCTCTTTCTCTCTGCCACTAGACCCTATAGGTTAGCTTCCCCCTCCTCTCGCCGCCTATCTCGTTGAGTCGTCGCTTGAGCTCGCACGATAGCCATGTCATGTCCACGCCCTCCCCACGCACCTTCGTCCTCTTTAAACACTCGAATCACTGTGCCTCGCTCCTCTTCACTCACCCCCTCTCTACCTTCCACGCCCGCAGCTCCCGTCCCTCTTCAATGGCCTTCACGGCCGGGCCATCAATCCCCTTCATCGATTCCCCTCGCTTGTGCCCTCTCTGCTCCACCTCCTCAGCTATAAAGCCTTCCCCTCACTCCCCGCACACGTGCACACTCTCCTATCTCCAGAACTCCCACCGCTCAGACACGCACATTCGCACACCGGACCTCGCCCCCCACCGTCTCGAGGTAGAACGCATCGTCGTTGTCACTCTTCGCAGTCCGCACCCCCTCTGACCCTCCCTTTCTCTTTGACGCATGTGCATGGCTCCCAGGAATGCGACCCCGCGGTGAACTCAATGTCGAACCTCTCCACTCATCGCTCGTCGTTGCTCATAAGCTCCGCTGCCCGCCACCGATTGCCATCGAGCTTCTCTAGTCATCCCTCGATGCCAACGATCCCTGGGTGCGAGCTCACAATGCCTCTATCTCTCTCCCAGTGCCATTCCCACAGCTCCTCGTGCTCTGTAGCGCGGTGTAGAGTTTTCGCTGGCAAAGCCCCGCCGCAGCCCCTGGCGGCGCCGCCGCCGGACTTGCCGCCGGCCATCCTAACCCTTCTCCATCGTCCGATCTCGAATCAACGGCCCAGATCAGTCTCTGTGTACCGGTCAACAGTCCACAAACCGGTCCACTTAGCCAGTCTTAAGAGCCCTAGCATTTTTCAGTATTTAAACCCACAGTCCTCTGTTAGTTCAAAATATTCATATATATGCAATTATCTTTCATGTTTATGCCCCTGAACTCTTTATATATTGAACCCGCCATCCCCCCTCCGTGCTTTTTATGAGTTAGACCTTGTGTTTTTATGTATAATTGTGTTTATGCCCTCAGTTTTATTCAAAATAGTATACAAACTTAGGTTTATTTGCATATTAATCCCTGCAAACTTATAAATAGTGTATCTTCATCGTTTTAAATCCTTTTTGGGCGATTTTCGCGTCCACACGATCGTTTCTGCATGATCTATAGTTTTAGGTGTTTGTTCTGTGCTTTTATTACTGTTTGGTATACTATTTTTATTTATTTTTTGTATTGTCTTATGTGATCGTTTAGAGAGCAGCAGTTGTACGAGGAAGGAGAGGAGCAGCAGTTGTACGAGGAAGATCAGCAGCAGTTCATTGAGGAAGGCAAGTGGCCTCCCTCTTCATAATTTTCTTCATCCCAGTAATATCATACTATTCACCTTTATATTTCTGTTATTCAATTAATTTTATGGGTCACCTATTAAGGACACGTCTAGTCTTTTGCCATAAACCTTGAATTACCTGGTTATGAAAGGGTAGAAATACTTAGTTGCTTATATTTGGGTTGGTTTTGTTAATCTCATGCAAATGTTAATCATGACTTTACTTTATTGCTATACACTGGTTTAATTACAAGATCATCATGCTTTAACTGGAACATGGAGTACCACCCAAGAAAATAGTGCAACCATAGTATCATATGGCTCTGATCTTAGCTAATTAATTAGACATGAGGTTAACTAGTGTCCTTACCAAAGCGCAAGGAGGGGGAAGGTGAGGGGTCGTAGCCTGGTCCTCTTGGAGGACTAGCCTTTGCTAAGGTACGATCTCATTAGAGAGGGTTGTGGACCTCACCGCTACTAAAACTCTAGCGGGCCGTTAGTTGCTTTTGTCTTTGTAAAGGCTTCGTAGTGAACCCCCGCCACTCACCAAAGGAAGTGTTTAAGGGCCTTGCAAACCCGGGCGATTTGGGGAACATGAGCTGTGGGTAAAGTGTACAACCTCTGCAGAGTGTAAAACTGATATATCAGTCGTGCTCACGACTAAGAGCGGCTTGGACCCTCACATGATAATTGAACTTAAATATGATTTAACTTGTGGTTCTTGGTCTTTTGTGGAATATTTGGTTATCCTGCTTAATTTGGGTTTGTATATACTTACATCTAGTAAATAAATAGGTGCTTGCTAATGATAAAACTTGACCAATTAAAAGTGCTAACCGCATGGCCTGAACCCCCTTTTGATGGCCTTGCATTTATCCCCCACTTGTTGAGTACCAACCATAAGTGTACTCACCCTTACTAAACAACTGTTGTTCAAAAGAAAATGTTGAAGTAGAGTACTACATCGATTACGATGAGTTCTAGGCGCGTCAATCAGTCAAGTGCCTGTGGATGAAGTCGTGCAGCTGTTTTCGTTTTAGGATGTCGGTGAACGTTTAAGACCTTGATGTCTATTATCGATGAGTGTAATAAAGTTAAATATTGTCTTTTATACTCTTTCATACACTGTATTTTGTTATGTTCACTGTCGGGTGTGACACTAGCCTAAGAAAAGACATTAATGCACTCAATACAACACAGAGAATAAGAAAATCAAAGGGAGATATAGACATTTTGCACTTACAACCCATCCCTCATCTGGACTATAATCTCAAGATCCAAACAGACTATCTAGAATCCAGATTCTAACCAACACTACTATTTGGATTCTTATCATCCATAAAATAATTATGATTTCAATCGTCAAGGTTCAAACATTCGTCATCTACCCACTTCTCTACCCAAATAATCTCACTTACAAGTTGAAACTTTATTATTGATATAATAAACACCCAAAACTATTGTGTTAAACCCATCAAAACATCTTCTTTAGATAATCACTACACAAAAAGGGCCAAAATAAACGAGATGTTTCTGACAGTAGGCAAAAATATGATGATGGATTGGAATCGGTAGTCGTAATAGCCTAAGAGGGGGAGAGGGTGAATTATGCAACTTAGACCTATGCTTTCTACTATCACTACTACAGAATGATTTTCACTGGTGGTCCGTAACCTATTTTTACAACCAGTTTTAAAAAGTGACCCTTATCAAGTGGCAGTGAAAATCCAATTTTACAACTGGTTTTGAACCGCCTGTGAAAATCAATTTTTGATTTTCATAGCCGGTTTTAGAGAACCGGCTGTGAAAATAATTTCAAAAACCAAAAATGAAAAATCAAATAAAAATATAAAATGGGTGCACAAAAAAAAATTAACCTCATTCACTATGAACTGAACAATATCACCTCCAACGACATGATTTTTTGCACTTGTTGCATTCACCATGATTCGAACCCGTGACCTATTACTTCGTGCAAAGCTTCATTTACCACTGCATCACACCATTACTTGTGTCGTAATGAGTGATGCACTTTTTTTATATTAACAGTGCCAAATTTTTATAAACTTCTAGAGGACACACCTTTGATCCAATTAGGTTGACAACTTTTGTGATAGTTCCTAACGTGCACTTGCTTCCAAGAAAAATAATATCAAAATAAAAAATAGTTGTACAAAAATTGATTTATAAGTGCAAAAAAATCATTTAATTCATAAAAAATAGCAAATCATTTCAAAAAAACTCCTAAACTCCTCCATTGTAACCTATATGCAGTATAAAATATGTATATGTCATATAAGTAAAAATAAGTTTTAGGATGTACAAACATCAAACTTTTCCTTTAGATTGAATGAAAGAGTGTTAGAAATGTATGTGTTTATGAATAATGTATAGTCTAATTTTTTTGAAATGTGTTGAATTTTTTATGAGAAGGCTATACACTTATAAAAGGACTCCATGTCAATTTTTATAATTTCTAGACAAGTTTCTGATATTATTATTATTTTTACAAGTAAGAGAGTAAATTAAAGTGCGAGTTATCCATGGCAAACCTATTGACTTTTCATATATTTTTCATGATTTGATCTAAACTAGAGCATATGTCTTTATATACTATTTTTCTAGTATTTGGTAAGTGCTAGTTAAGAGAGATGTAGTTCAAATTAGAATTACTAAGAATAAGTACGTAAAAATTTATTTAATAGTTAGAAAATAACAAATCATTTCAAAAAATCCAAAACTCCTCCATGGAAACATATATGTAGTATAAGACATTTAAAAAGTATGTCCATGTAATATGAGCAAAAATAACGTTTTTGGTTGTGCAAACTAATCGATGTTACACTTCTTTAATATTAAATGTTTTCAATCTTAGATCTGATTGGGCTGAATTGTTTTTGGTTGTCCTTTGTGCTCCTAGTTCAATAAAACACATCAGAAAAATAAGATAGAAATAAAAATAAGATAGAAATAAAAATATCACAGCCAGTTCGTGGCAACAACCGGCTGTGAAAATAGATTTGATTTTCACAGCCGGTTCTAGCCACGAACCACTTGTGAAAATGATTTTCACAATCGGTCTACTTACTAACCGGCTATGAAAATGTATCAGTGCCACTTTTTTGAAACCCGGCTGTGAAAATAGTGACTACAAAAACAATTCTGTAGTAGTGTATTTTTCCCAATACCATATTTTAATTCGTATCCAAATGTATTCATTGTGCATTTGCCATTCTCCATACTAGAATAACAGAAGCCTCAAACTTCTTTGGAATGTATCAACTCCAAACTTTTAAATAGTCACCCAACTTCGAAAATGGAAACACAACACATTCTTTTAAATAGAAGCATTTGATTATATCACTCCTATAGTTACTCTGTCTGAATAATGACTAATGTTATAAAAAGCAAAATATTGTAGCTCATACTTATGATCTGCACATAATGCAATGTAATAGTGTTCATTTATTTTTTATATGGAAACCACAAATGAAGCAATACTATTCCTTTTTCTATATGATTATTTCTTATGCCCTTTCTAAGACCCACAATGTAAAATCAACTAAGTAGGTTCTGTTCTTTAAAAAAGTAGGTTTTGGTATTTTATTTTTGGGTGTCAATATCGAAAGAGAGAACTCAGATGAAAATAATTAACTTCCCAACTAACTCTAACATGCGTCTTACTCTATCAGTTCATGATGAATTTGCCAGTGCTATTGTTTTCGTAAACTTAGCATATATACTGCTTGGTTGCCTTGATGTCTTAAAAGATCCATGTTGATCTGATTGGTCATATATAACTTGGTGCATTGGAATTATTTATTTTGATTTATGATCCTTTGGTTACTAGCTGTGTCAATGTTTCTTAGTGCCTTTTATAGATCAGATGGTCCAAAACTGTAATGATCTCAAAATCTGAACCTGATGGATATGCTCTGGTCTTTTATTTCCATTCAGGCTACTATGCTCAAAAATCTTAGTGTCTGAACCTGTATCTTATGCTCCGAACTTGTTATGATGAGACTAAAACAATGAAGCTGTTCTGACTGATAATGCACATACCTACATAAGTACTTATGCTATTATGTTCACAAATCTGAATGACTAAATCGTTTACTGTTATGCTCGGCAAGGTATACACTTGACGCAACCGTGGCTGATCAAGGCGAGACACAAGACTGATGGCAGACGGACATTCCAGGGGCGCGCTGCGACGCGCGGGACACGCGCACGACGCGAGCGTGCACTAGCAGTTCCTTTAGTTTGAATTACCTTTTTCAGTTGTTGTAAGAATCTATAAAACGTATGACTATCAGAATAGAGGTTACGCTAAAAGATCAATCAGATCTTTCGGCGGTCAGTTACATCCCTCGTGTTTCATCTCGCCCTCACGCTCCTCGCTCGCTCGCGGACGCCGGCCGTCAGGACGGCGTCGCGCCGCCCTCGCTGCTGGAACATCGCCGCAGGCTCATCCTCATCGCGGCGAAGGGGTAGTTCCTGACAATCTGGTATCAGGATGTCGGGTACGACTTCAGCTGCGCCGTCCTCGCGCTCAGCCGCTCCGCCGCCGCCCGTCACCAATCCGCCGCCGCCGCCGTCCACTGCACCCGGTGCTCCGCCCTCCATGGTGTCAGTCCCAGTCGCTTCGGCAGCACCTGCGTCCGGCATCGACACGCTCACCTCGGCCATCTACGGGCTTCAGCGACAGATGGGCCAGTTCGCCACTCGCCTCACCGCCATGGAGGGAAGCGCGTCCTTCCGGTCACGCGACACTACAGCGTCGTCGTCAGGTGGCACAGGTGCGGGGATTTCGTTCTCTCCGAGTTCACATCTTCTAGGCATGCCGGGTTATGGCGGCATTCCAGCGTTCCAACCAATTCCGGCCACCCTCGTGCACACATCCACCACCACTCGCCATGTTCCCATCACACAAATCCCCTTTCCACACTCGCCTTCCCCAATTCCCCCTCTTCCTGATAACCCACCTCCTCCCCAAGAGCTTCAAGCGGATCCTGAAGATGCCTTAGGTGTGCCACGCTATCACAAGCTTTCGTTCCCAACATTTGATGGTAAAGAAGATCCTATAGGATGGCTAAACCGCTGTGAGCATTTTTTCCGAGCACAGCGCACTCGGGAAACTGATCGTGTATGGCTTGCTTCATTCCACATGACTGGCACTGCACAGCACTGGTACTATATGCTTGAGCGTGATCTAGGTGACATCAATACACTCAGTTGGACATTGTTCCGGGATCTATGCCAGCAACGTTTTGGTCCACCATTAGGTACCAATCATCTGTCAGAGTTAGCTCGGCTGCCTTACCGGGGTTCAGTGTCAGACTATCAGGAGGCTTTCCAGGGCCGAATGGCACATGCTGGCTACCTGTCGCCCTTACAACAAGTTCAGTTGTTCACTGGAGGGTTACCTGAGCCGATTAGAACCAATGTTGAATTACAAGGACCGACAGACTTACAGCGTGCTATGTGCCTCGCTCGAGCATATGAGCGTCGTGCAGCATTGTCTTCATCATCATCTGGTCAGCGTGTCTACAGGCCACCTCCCAGATCCAGTACTGCTGCTCCTGCAAACTCATTGCCGGTTCCAACGATCACATCATCAGCTCCAGCTTCAGCCCCATCCAAACCATTCCGCAGGCTATCACCGCAAGAGATGGCTGAACGTCGTCGTCAGGGATTATGCTATAATTGTGATGAACCTTATGTCAGGGGACACAAATGCCCAAGATTGTTCTATCTGGAAGTTACTGATTATGATGACACTGATACTTCGTCAGCTACTGAGCAGCAAGAAGAGGAAGATGTGCCTCCTCTCATCTCTCTCCATGCCATCACAGGGATCAGAACAGAGAAACTATGAAGCTTCGCTTGTCAGTTGGCAACTAGGTGCTCACTGCTCTCTTGGACACTGGCTCCACCCACAACTTTGTAAGTATGGAAGCTGCACATAAGATTGGTCTTTATTTCCATGACAGTGCTGGTGCTAGGGTAGTGGTTGCCAATGGAGATCGTGTTCCTTGCACTGGTCTTGCAAAAGATGTTGCCATTAGAATTTCGGATGAGTTCTTCACAATTGATTGCTATACTATTCCACTTGATTGCTATGATATGGTACTGGGCATCTCGTTCCTTCGCACATTGGGACCGATTTTATGGGATTTTGATGATCTCTGCATGGCATTTTGGCATCATGGTAAACGCATATTGTGGAAAGGCATTGGTTCGACACGGTGGGATATTCCTGCTTGCCATCAGATAAAGGTGTCTGAACCTGCAATCTTGGATGCACTACTTGAGTCGTTTGCAGATGTTTTTGAGCAACCTTCAGGCCTTCCTCCCAAACGTCCTTGTGACCATAGAATTCATTTGCTGCCTAATTCTGCACCGATTGCTGTCAGGCCTTATAGGTATCCTCAACTTCAAAAAGATGAGTTAGAGCGTCAGTGTGCCACCATGCTGGAGCAGGGAATTATTCGACCAAGCACCTCACCATTTTCAGCACCAGTACTTTTGGTCAAGAAACAGGACAATTCATGGCGTTTTTACAGAGCCCTTAATGATCAAACTGTCAAGGACAAATTCCCAATTCCTATTGTTGAAGAACTATTGGATGAACTCCATGGCGCCCAATTCTTCACTAAGTTGGATCTTAGAGCCGGTTACCATCAGGTGAGAGTGCATCCTGACGACATTGAGAAGACAACATTCAGGACACATCAAGGACACTTTGAATTTTTGGTCATGCCATTTGGTCTCACCAATGCACTAGCCACCTTTCAAAGTCTCATGAATTCAATCCTACAACATTTCCTTCGCAAATGTGTCCTAGTTTTCTTTGATGATATACTCATCTACAGTAAGTCGTGGACGGAACACCTACAACACCTCCGGGCAGTTTTGTCAGTACTTCGTGCCAATGACCTGAAGATCAAAAGGTCCAAATGTGCATTTGCCACTCCTTCAGTCTCATATTTGGGACATGTGATCTCAGCTGCTGGTGTAGCCATGGATGAGGACAAGGTCACGGCAGTGGCAGCATGGCCACAACCGACATCAGCTCGTGCTCTGCGTGGCTTCCTAGGCCTTGCCGGGTATTATAGGCGCTTCATTCGGGATTTTGGTTCTCTTGCTGCTCCTCTCACCCAACTACTTCGAAAGGAAGGCTTTGTCTGGACAGAGGCAGCGAGTTCTGCTTTCCTTGCACTGAAGACAGCTCTGTCCTCATCTCCTGTTCTCCATCTCCCAGATTTCACCTCAACGTTTATGGTGGACTGTGATGCTTCCGGCACGGGGTTTGGAGCAGTCCTTCACCAAGGTGCAGGCCCCCTAGCCTTCTTCAGCAAGCCATTTGCAGCACGCCACCTTAAGCTAGCTGCCTATGAAAGGGAGCTCATTGGTTTGGTTCAAGCCGTTCGTCACTGGAGGCCATATTTATGGGGACGCCATTTCACTGTCCGCACTGATCATTATGCGCTAAAGTTCATCTTGGATCAGCGGTTATCAACGGTTCCACAACATCAATGGGTCAGCAAACTGTTTGGTTTCGACTTCGCTGTGGAGTATAGGCCGGGGAGATTGAACACTGTCGCCGATGCTCTATCCAGAAGAGAGTCTGATCTGCCATCGCTGCATACACTCTCAGCACCTACATTCACTTTCTTTCAGGAACTACGTGAGGAGCTAGACAGTGATGCCAACCTAAGGGATTTACGTGACACCATTACGTCCACTCGGGGAGATGCATGGCGTGTGGACGCTGGACTCATTCTGCACGGTTCGCGAGTTTTCATCCCTCAGACCTCCCGGGCGCTGCCAGTGGTGTTGCAGATAGCTCACACCGATGGTCACGAAGGAATCCAAAAGACCCTCCATCGCTTACGTCGTGACTTCCATCTTGACAATGACCGCACCATCGTCAGAGACTACGTCCGGGCGTGTGCCGTTTGTCAGCAAAATAAAACGGAAACATTGCAGCCGGCTGGCCTCCTCAAACCCCTGCCAATTCCATCACAGGTATGGGCTGATATCTCCATTGATTTCATAGAAGGACTACCCAAAGTTCATGGCAAGAGTGTGATCCTTACTGTGGTCGACCGGTTGTCAAAATATGCCCACTTCATTCCCCTGGGACACCCTTACACGGCTACATCAGTCGCACGGGCTTTCTTCCAAGATATTGTGCGCCTTCATGGGTTCCCTGCTTCCATTGTTAGTGACAGAGATCCGGTGTTCACTGGGCATGTTTGGAAGGACCTATTTAAGATGGCTGGTGTGAAATTATGCATGAGCACAGCATTCCACCCACAATCTGACGGTCAGTCCGAAGCTGTGAACAAAGCCATAGCCATGTATCTTCGCTGCATCACCGGAGATCGTCCTCGTGCCTGGCTGGATTGGCTACCTTGGGCCGAATATTGTTACAACACAGGTTTCCACTCCGCACTCCAAGCCACGCCGTTCCAGGTGGTATATGGCCGACCACCTCCGCCGTTACTCCAATACACAGCGTCTTCAGCTCACACGGCGACTGTCGACACACTCCTGCAAGAGCGAGATGCTTTCATCGCTGATGTCAGGGAACGCCTGCTACAAGCTCAAGCTTTTGCCAAGAAGTACTATGACAAACATCATCGGCAGCAGGAGTTCATGGTCGGCTCATGGGTCTGGCTCAGACTCCTCCATCGACCTGCACAATCCCTCCTACCAGGGCCCCGCAACAAGCTCAGTCCACGTTATGCCGGACCTTTCATGGTGGTGGAACGGATTGGCGAGGTGGCCTATCGTCTACAGCTCCCTGCCGGGGCGCGCATCCATGATGTGTTCCATGTGGGGGTTCTCAAGCCATTCTATGGTGAACCGCCAGCGTCTCCACCTCCGCTGCCACCACTCCAGCACGGCCGGCTACTGCAAGCTCCGGAAGCCATCCTACGCTCTCAACTACGCCGTGGACGTTGGCATGTTCTCGTACAATGGACTGGTCTGCCTCGCGCTGACGCGACATGGGAACCGGTGGACGAGTTCCGTGAAGCGTATCCCGACTTCCAGCTCGAGGACGAGCTGTTTCCGGAGGGGGGGAGAGATGTTATGCTCGGCAAGGTATACACTCGACGCAACCGTGGCTGATCAAGGCGAGACACAAGACTGATGGCAGACGGACGTTCCAGGGGCGTGCTGCGACGCGTGGGACACGCGCACGACGCGAGCGTGCACTAGCAGTTCCTTTAGTTTGAATTCCCTTTTTCAGTTGTTGTAAGAATCTATAAAACGTATGACTATCAGAATAGAGGTTACGCTAAAAGATCAATCAGATCTTTCGGCGGTCAGTTACATCCCTCGTGTTTCATCTCGCCCTCACGCTCCTCGCTCGCTCGTGGATGCCGGCCGTCAGGACGGCGTCGCGCCGCCCTCGCTGCTGGAACATCGCCGCAGGCTCATCCTCATCGCGGCGAAGGGGTAGTTCCTGACATTTACATTGTACTGTTAGTGCTGATCTTTTGTTTCTCGTCATTTCCCATGTATATGCAGGAGAAACCATGCCAAGAGGACCACAAAGATTAATGAACCTAAACCTTGAAGCAATAGAGGATGAGGGGCATGACAATTTAGTAGAGAATGAAAACAATGAAATTTTATAGGGTCCTCTAGATATTGATGGTTTACTAGCCCGTATTTCTAGCACCATCCTAAAAGGCCAATTAAGATAGCATGTTATGCAACGATTGGTATGGGTTGTGTTTATGACCGTTTCTTTGCTGTGTGAGCCAATGGTCAGTTGATTGGATATTATATTGTATTCAATTAGAGAAGCGTTCCCCTTGCTTGCTTGGCCGGGATAGAACCAGCGTTTAGGTTGCGGTTAGACGCGGGGGTTGGAACTCCCTCTTGACTGATGATTGGTACGAACTTGCTGAAGGCACGAACGTAGAAGCGAAAGAAGAAGCGAGGGGATTGAGCTTCCAAGCGAAAGAATAAGGGATGAGCGCTTTGTTGCGCCTGCGCATACATTTTCTTGCTAAGCACCGAGTAATCAATTGGCATCGGTCCCAACTTTTTTGAAGTAAGCATCAGATGCTGTAATATTGAAAATGGTGCCCGGATCTTCTCTCTCCTATTCAGACATCTGGGCTGTTTAGATTTGGTAAAAAACTTTGCGAAATTTACTGTAGCAATTTTAAATCAAAGATTAAAAGGACTAAACATGATCTAATTATAAAACTAATTACACAGATGGACGAGAAATCGCGAGACGAATCTATTAAGCCTAATTAATTTGTTATTAGAGATTGTTTACTGTAGCACGATATTGTCGAATCATGGCCTAATTAGGCTTAATAGATTCGTCTCACAATTTCACCCGGGGTTATGAAATGAGTTTTGTCAGTTATCCACATTTAATATTTCTAATTAGTATCTGAACATTTGAATTTACTGTCACGATGAAAAAAACTTACCGAACTTCCATCGTTTTTGCTCACGCTTGGGTGCCCTTAATATGTTTTTTTTTTTGAACGGAGTGCTCTTAATATGTGAAAGAGCTACATCAACTTGTGCCAAAACTGCGCCGAACAGTGCACTACTGTCTAACGCTTTTTGCCAACGCGGCGCAGATAGAGAGACGGAGGGGGGTGTTTTTATTTAAGAAAAAGGACCCAGTTAAATTTCTTGCAAATTTATCAAGTTTTGACCAAATTTAAACAATATGTTTAGACTCGTGCTTTTTGACCAGCAACCTGTGGACTAATCAACGGTAGTTATTGCCTTTGGGCCACTGGATACTTGCTCGAGCAACCATTGCCCGCCGTCTGCGCGCGGCCTGACCTGACGATGCTGCCCTTCGTCCTCTCAAAATCAACAGCCTCGCCGTCTCCCGCCAACCTCCACCTCCGTCTCCTCCGTCTCCTCCCCGCCTCTTCCCTCCACACGACCACCCCTCTCCGGCCCGCACCCATTGGCGCAGCCCCTCCAGCTCCGCCTCCAGCCCAAAGCCCCTCCTTGCTTCCCCCGTGTCCATCTCCTTCGTACAACCACTACGCCACCACCCTCCGATCCTGCGTCCTCTCCAAAGCCCTCCGGCCCGGGCGGCAGCTCCACGCGAGGCTCCTCGTATCCGACCTCGGCCTCGACCCCGCCCTCGCCACAAGGCTCGTCGACCTCTACGCCTCCTGCGGCTATGTCTCCCACGCGCGGCGCCTGTTCGACGGAATGCCCCAGCAGCGGAACGTGTTCCTGTGGAACGTCCTCATCCGCGCCTATGCGCGGGACGGGCCCCGCGAGGCGGCCATCGAGATGTACCGTGTGATGCTGGCCCACGGAGGCGTGGAGCCGGACAACTTCACGTACCCGCCGGTGCTCAAGGCGTGCGCCGCGCTCCTGGACCTGGCCGCAGGCCGGGAGGTGCACGAGCGCGTGGCGCGCACGCGGTGGGCCGCGGACGTGTTCGTGCGCGCGGGGATCATCGACATGTACGCCAAGTGCGGGTGCCTGGACGAGGCTCGGGCGGTGTTTGATGGCACCACGGTGAGGGACGCCGTGCTGTGGAACTCGATGATCGCGGCGTGCAGGCAGAACGGCCGGCCGACGGAAGCGCTTGCTCTCTGCCGCGACATGGCGGCAGAAGGCACTGGGCCGACGATAGCTACTCTTGTTAGTGCAATATCCGCTGCGGCTGATGCGGCGGCCCTGCCCAGAGGGAGGGAGCTGCATGGGTATGGTTGGAGGAGAGGGTTCGGTTTACAGGACAAGCTGAAGACTTCCCTTTTGGACATGTATGCCAAGAGCGGTTTGGTTGCGGTGGCTCGTGTTGTCTTTGATCAACTCGTGCACAGAGATCTTATTTCCTGGAATTCCATGATCTGTGCATATGGAATGCATGGCTATGCTGATGAAGCACTTGCATTGTTTAGCGAAATGAGGAGTGAAGCACAAGTGATGCCTGACAATATCACTTTTGTTGGTGTTCTGTCTGCTTGTAACCATGGAGGGATAGCAAAAGAAGCAAAAGAATTCTTCCATCTGATGGTGAGTGTGTATTCCATTAAGCCAACAGTGCAGCATTACACTTGCCTTGTAGATGTTCTGGGTCACTCTGGTAGGTTCAAAGAAGCTTCCGATCTCATCAATGGGATGTCGGTGGAACCAGATTCAGGGATATGGGGTGCACTGCTTAATGGTTGTAAGATCCACAAAAATGTTGAGCTAGCTGAATTAGCCCTGCAGAAATTGATTGAACTGGAACCTGAAGATGCTGGTAATTATGTGCTTCTGTCAAATATATATGCTCAGTCTGGGAAATGGGAAGAAACTGCAAGGGTGAGGAAGCTGATGACTGATAGAGGCTTGAAGAAGATAATTGCTTGTAGCTGGTTTGAACTGAAAGGGAAATCTCACGCGTTTCTTGTTGGTGATGCCTCTCATCCTAGATCTGATGAAATATATGAAGAACTGGAGAGATTGGAAGGTCTCATGAGTCAAGCTGGCTATGTGCCTGACACCACGCCAGTTTTCCATAATGTGGAAGATGATGAAAAGCGGAACATGGTAAGGGGCCATAGCGAGAGGTTGGCCATTGCATTTGGACTCATTAGCACACCTCCTGGGACAACGCTGCTTGTAACAAAGAATCTTCGAGTTTGTGAGGACTGTCATGTTGTCATCAAGCTGATTTCACAGATTGTGCAGCGTGAAATTATCATAAGAGATGTTAACCGCTACCATCACTTTGTAAATGGTGAATGCTCCTGCAAAGACCATTGGTAACTTACTGAAGCAAGAGGCTTGTTGAAGACTATCTAGTTAACAGGCATCGTATCTGTCTTCCATGGCAGAAGACAAAAATGACAGAAGGATAATCTTATTTGAAACATGACTGAGCCATGGGAACTTGAACTTCAATATATCTCTTGAGAACAATAATAAGGTACATTTTTCATTATCCATGCAAACAAGGTTTTGTGTGGGGTGCATGGCGAATTTGTAAACATCAGGCTGCAGTGCTGCTCATTAGATGGCTTGGAGAAAGCTTTTGGCAATTTACATTTTTTTTTTCTTATGGAACTTCAAGTCTCATCTTACATACATATAACGAGAGCTGAAGCTCACAGTGCCAGACAATTGTACTTTTCATGAATGCACCGGACATTTTTAATTGAGCTGATAGTGTTTTTGTATTTCTCGTAAGTATATTTTAATATAGGAATATATTAAACAGGACATTGGTAATGGTCACCGAAAAGGGGGCCAGGTTAGAGAGATGACACTTACTGGGAACTTTGGATAATGCCACTGCCAAGTAAACTTGCTCTGAGTTTTGTCTAGAGTTACCTCTAACTTATTACCTTCAATTGCTGTATAAATTTTTATAAGTCATGGCAAAAATAATTTCCTTGACACTTTTTCTTACCAACTTGGGTTAATTTTTTGTTATGTCATTATATGTTTATCTCAGTGATGTTGTGCACAGTTACATTTCTGCTTTCCATTGTATCCTGTCAACGGGTAGATGTGGTTCTTTCTTCTTGCTCTATTTTTTTCATATTTGTGATTCCGCAACATTATTATTTAAAAATTCTCCGTTTATGGATTTTGTAATTACATATGGCATTTATGATCAGTCTGATTGTATGGCTCACTGTTATGTGCACTGATGAAGAGCTGCTTGCTATGTTCCGAATCCTAGGTTACAATGATACGTCAACATGTTGAAGGCATGGGCATCAGGGCATGGCAGTTGGCTGATGGCATGTAAAGTGGATAGATTTTCCTGGTACAACAAGATATATTGGAAATAATACTAGCTCATTTCTTCTGCCCAATTTGGTTCGCCTAACTTCCATCATGTTCAGCTGAGCTAAAGATCAAACCTCCCGGAAAAAAAAGGATCTGTGAATCCATCTCCTGGGTGCAGGCTATTGAACATGCATGAGGGTAGCAGTGTAGCAGCGAAACTGGTTTGCAGCCTTGTCAAGTGTCAACTGGAGAGTGTCGTACCAAAAGTTAAAAGAACTCAATAGACATGGATTTGCTATCATTGCAGAGAAAGTCTGTAAATCCTGTTAGATTTTTGGATTGATAAAGCATGTCTTTTACAAGCTAACAAAAAAGTAAAATTTGGGGAAAAAAAGAATTATAAGCTCACATTTGGTTGCCCTAAGAATTTTAGATGCATGCAAGAAGTGTTTAATTGAAATGGCTTATTCTTCACGTTTAGTTTGGAGAAAGATGGGAATTAAGCAACTATCCATAAAGTCAATCCTTACCACGAAACATTGAAAACACATCGGACAAGTTGATACTTTTTTCCCTGATATACTCCTCTGTTCCAAATTAAAATTCATTTTGACTTTTTATGTACGTAATATTAGGACATAATGTATGGTAAAAGTTATATGAATCTAAAAAGCCATAATAAATTATAATTTAAAATAGAGGGCATACAAAAAGTAAAGTACACCAGCGGTTCCTGAACTTTGTTTCCGTACATCATCTAGGTCCCAAACTCTTAAAATCCATTTTCAGATCTTTAAAATTGTTCCAAGGTGTCGCATAGGTCCCTAATCTCTCAAAATGAATTTTTAGGTACATAAAATTGCGTCATGCAAGTCTCTAAACTGTCAATATGCTATTTTAAATTTAATAAAAATGTCATTTTGCTACTTGAAGTTAATGAAAATTTTGTTTACTATTTTAAATTTAATAAAAATATTATTTTTGTTTTTATTGAGAATGGGAACAAATTATTGTAATAAATTTATACAAGTGCATGCAAAATATAATTATTAGTAGAAAATATTCAAAATTAGCATAGTTGATTTCTTTCGATCCAATAGTCTTGATTATCCCATGATGAGTATGATTAATAAGCAGTTAATTCAGAAGTGAGGTGGTCTTGGTGGTAAGATTTCTAAATGAATCGGCTGAAAAATAGTTCAATAATTAGTCCATTTCAAATACAATTAATTAATAGCGATTTTTGAAAATATGAAAATTCATCTTGAGAGTTTAGGAACCAAGTGACACTGAGGAAGTTTGGGAAGCTGAAGATGCAATATTGAGAGTTTAGGGACCCGAATGACATCTATAGACAAGTTCGGAGATCTAAAAATATATATTGAGAGTTCAGAGACCTGAATGACATCCACTACTGGAAATCGGTTGTTTGCTGAGTGCCCGGTGGTTTGCCGAGTGCATTCTATCGGGCACAAATTGGCAAAAAAAATAAACTCGGCAAAATTTGTGTTTTGCCGAGTGCCAGAAAAAAAAATACACTCGGCAAAGAATTGAATGACACACGGCAAAGACAAAACACTCGACAAACTTGTTTGTTTGCTGAGTGTTTTCTTTTGGCACTCGACAAACAAGGCTTTGCCGAGTGCTGGAAGAAAAAACACTCGACAAAAACCATGTTTGCCGAGTGCTGGAAAAAATACTCGACAAAGAGAAATTTAAAGCACATTTTGAATCAGTAAATTAATTCAAATTAAAAAGTTTTCAACTACAAAGTTGTATAACTTCTCAAGATCTATAACTTTTTATTTTGGTCATTTATTGATTCAACAAAGCGATATTAACATCTCTCATTTAGTTCCATTAAACTAGAAAAGAGATATATAAGATTTGTGAGCAATGTTACTACCACTATGTCGAATGAACAAATGACCAAAATAAAAGTTGTAGATCTTTAGAAGTTATACAACTTTTAGTTGAATTCTTTTTAATTTGAATTATTTTTGCCAACGAAAAGTACGTTTGAATTTCTCAAATTTGAAATTTGAGTTTTTCGAACGACCTCGGATGGAGAAACAACCAAAATGAGAGTTGTATATTGCAATAAGTTATGAAACTTTGTAGTTGACAACTTTTTTATTTGAAATCATCTTGTCAACGAAAACTAAGTTTGAGTTTCTCAAATTTTAAATTCAAATTTTGTACGATCTTGGATGGAGAAACTACCAAAATTAAAGTTGTAGGTTTCAAAAAGTTATGAAACTTGTAGTTGACAACTTTTTAATTTGAATTCGTTTAGGGCCTCAAACAAGCAATTTACACTCGGTTTAATATAATATGTGAGAAACCAAAACAGAGTATAGACACAAGTGAGATTCTGGTGTATTGGTAGAGAAAGTTACGCAAGGGAAGGTCCATGGTTCAAAACCCGCTAACTGCGTAGCACGCGAAATTTACGCAACTTGCCTACATGCGCTGGCCGGTTGACGAGGGTCTGGATTAGGGGTACCCAATCAAACCCTTAACCCGGGTCCTCACGATAATCCACCCCTCAAAAGCAAAAACCGAAGAACCAAATCAAAGCAGATTCTCCATGCCCCAACAGCTCGGAGGCCGCCCGACGAGTCTCCGATTCGCCCAAGGAGTTCTCCGCCTCCGAGAGGTTCCCCGATTCGCCCGAGGAGTTCTCTGCCTCCGAGTGGTTCCCCGGCTCGCCCGAGGAGTTCTCCGCCTCCGAAAGGCTCTCCGATTCGCCCGGGGAGTTCTCCGCCTCCGAGGAGTCTCCGGCTTGCCCAGTCAAACTACTCGGCCTCGTCCCGTCCCGGCCCATCCAGTGCCGTACCCACTTGGTACCCGCTGCGTCAGAGCATGATGGGCGTCCGTCCTTCGCCACGACAGCCACAGTGGCGCCCGTCTCATCCGAACAGGAACGCTACAGTCCTGAGAGAAATGCATGCGCAACACCGGGCGCCCAAGGACGACCCCAGGCGTCCAAGGACGACACCTGGAGCCCGAGGAGGACACCTGGAGTTCCCAAAGGCCTCGAGCGAGTCAACCACGACCCGAAAACTACCCGAGAATCTGCCCAAGAAGTCATCTACACCAACCACCCAGGATGTACGATCCCGGGTCCGGCGGGGCGCCCACTCCGTCAACACCTGCTCCCCGTACGGCTCGGCGCGCGGCGCAAGTTAAAGGCTTCGTGGGCAGTAACTCCCCTTGTAATTTTCTTCTTTCTCGCCTCCCGCTCCCTTCTCTCCTTGAGACTATAAAAGGGGACAAGGGGACACCAGTGGGAAGGGGGGACAACGGTCAAACATTCGAACACAGCACGAACAACACGCTCACTCGCACAGCACAGGGACTTGGGACCCTCTCCCTCTCCCGACTAGTTTGTACCCCCTACTACAGACTTGGACTTGAGAACATCGGCACACACTGGACGTAGGGTGTTACTCTCCGGAGGCCCGAACCAGTCTAAACCCCCTGTCTCTTGAGTCACCATCCGGACCCTGACACGCGATCGTAGAAATTCACTTGCCGGCGGTAGAGAACCCCGACAGTTGGCGCGCCAGGTAGGGGCCTTTTCGCGTGTCACGACACTTCACCAGGGCCCGGGTGGCCCACGGCGGCGCCTCGCTGGCGCCCGGCAACCACCTGCGGTTCGGCTCCCTCGACTTCATTTTCGGCAAGTCGGTGGAGCCCATCATCGGGGCAACTTTCGTGCGCCCCAAGCCAGCCTGCGACAACGGTGGCAAGACGTTCCACGACGAGGGGCCCAAGCCCTCCCACGCCACGACGGGAGCCACCGCCTACGTCCTCGACCTGCTCGGTGGGGACCTGGCGGCCGCCCTGGGACGGAGCCCGTCCCAGGAACGCTTCCGCAACGTCTCCTACATGATCACCAACCTCGCCCTCCAGGTTGGAGGGCAGGAGCAGCTCCCCTGGGACGAGTTCATCGACTACTACAACGCCATGTACCCGGAGGGACAGCCAGGCCTGCCGAGTGACCCGGCGGCCACCCCGACACCGACGGAGTCCGACCCCTGCGTCCCGCCAACTGCCAAAAGCGCGGTGAGCGAGCAAAGCTCGCACCCGCGGTTGAGGTGGGCTCCGCCGAACTTCGACCCTTCTCGGGAGTGCTTCATGTGTCACACCCCCGACGGGGATGTGCAGTCCGCCAGCAGCTCGACGAGGGACGGCGCAGCACCACCTGCCAATGCCCCTGCGGCTCCGCCTGCCAACGCCCCTGCGGCTCCGCCTGCCAATGCCCCTGCGGCACCACCTCCCAACGCCCCGGCGGGCGATGCCCGGCGGGTCAGGCTGCAGGAGCTCGACGAGGCCCGCCGTCAGATCGAGGCAGAACGCCAGCAGCTCAACCGCGAGCTCGAGAGAAACGCGGATGGAGGAGCCGCCCGCGCACGGGCCCGGGACGTGCAACAGCGCATCATCAATAACGGTAACAACGTCAACGACGCGCCGGTCTTCAACCGGGCGTCCCAGAACCTCGCAGCGGCTGCTGTCCTGCTTCGTGAACACCCTGAACCAGCGGCGCCCAAAGATCGAAGGTTCCATCAGCAGCTCCGCGCGCTCCTGGAAACCGCAGCAGTCCAACAGGCGGAAAGCTCCGCCTCACGCCAGCGAGCTCCCCGGGAGCCCGATCGAGAGCATTCCGTACATCATCACGGGGCCGTAGCCGACGGAGGCGCCAGACGACGGGATGAGCACCATCAGCACCGCCCACGCCGAGCCTACAACAGGCGGCGCGGGGGCCGCTACGACAGCGGCGAGGACCGGAGCAGGAGTGCGTCACCCGACCCCAGAGGGCCGCGTGCCTTTGGACCTCGCGTCCTCGGCGCTCAGGTCCCGCCGCGCTTCCGAGCTCCCACGACGGTGCCCAAATACGACGGGGACACAAACCCCAGCGTCTGGCTGGAGGACTACCGGCTCGCGTGCCACGCGGGCGGGGCGCAAGACGACCACTTCATCATCAAAAGTCTTCCACTCTACCTCGCTGACTCGGCTCGGACATGGCTGGAGCACCTCCCTGCAGGGAAGATCGACAGCTGGGCGCAGTTGCGTGATGCCTTCATTGGCAACTTCCAGGGCACCTATACTCGTCCCGGGAACCCCTGGGATCTCCGCAACTGCCTCCAGAGAGAAGACAAGACCCTGCGCGACTACATCAAGCGCTTCTCCAAGCGGTGCACCGAGCTGCCGAACACCGCCGACACCGACGTCGTCGTGGCATTCCAATTCAGAACGACTTGTGCGGCCCTCATTCACGAGCTAGGGCGCAAAAAGCCGTGAACCATCCGAGACCTCCTCGACATCGCCACCGACTACGCCGATGGGGAGGACGCCGTCGCTGCAACTCTTGATCGGCCTCAGGGCAAGGGCAAGCAGTCGAAGGCGGTCGGCGAGGGCACCTCCGCCTGACCCGACAAGAAGAAAAGGAAGGACAAGCGGAGGCGCGATGGCGGCATGGTGGCGACGGCCGAGCGGAAGACCGCTAAACCCAAAGGGAACCCGGCGCCAAGGGACCACTTCGAGAAGCTCCTCGAGGCGCCCTGCACCAACCACGAGGGCCCTGTCAAGCACGCTCTGAAGGATTGCAAGCTCATGAAAAGCTTCCTCGCCGGTACCCTGAAGAAGAAACCTCATGAGAACACCAAAGATGGGGTCGGAGGCCCGAACGATGACGACGGCTATCCCAGGGAAGACGGTGCAGTCCTGATGATCGTTGGAGGGACGGCGGCCTGCCCCTCGAGGCGCGACGAGAAGCTGATCCGCCGAGAGGTTTTTCACACGGAGCCCGTGGTGCCCTCTTACCTAAGGTGGTCCGAGGCCCCGATCACTTTTGATCGCTCTGATCATCCCGACCATGTTCCACAACCTGGAAGGTACCCCCTCGTGGTTGCTCCTCTCTTCGGGACGAAACGCGTCCACAAGGTGTTGATGGACGGCGGGAGCGGCCTCAACATCCTCTACGCCGACACTCTCGATGAGATGGGGATCTCGCGGTCCCGGCTTCGGCCGTCGCGGCGCCGTTCCACGGGGTTGTCCCCGGGGCGGACGCAATACCGCTCGGGCAGATCGATCTGCCCGTCACGTTCGGGACTCCTCGAAACTTCCGCAGAGAAACCCTCACTTTCGAAGTGGTGGGATTTCCTGGGATGTATCACGCCATCCTCGGGAGGCCTGCATACGCAAAGTTCATGGCTGTCCCAAACTATACGTACCTCAAATTGAAGATCCCCGGACCCAAAGGTGTCATCACAGTGGGGACTTCGTTTGAGCATGCGTTCGCCTGTGAAACCGAGTGCTTCCAATTCGCTGAGGCGCTCGTCCAGTCCAAGAAGCTCGCCGCTGAGCCTTCGCCCAGGGACCCGGATATCCCCGAGACCTCCAAGCGTGCTGCGTGCTCCTTTGAGCCAGCCAAGGACGTCAAGGAGGTTGCCGTGGCCAACGATGGTCGCACCCTCCGTGTCGGGATGGCGCTCGATCCTCTATAGGAAAGCGCGCTCGTCGACTTTCTCCACGCAAACCTCGATGTGTTTGCATGGAAGCCCTCGGACATGCCGGGGATTCCAAGGGAAGTCGCCGAGCACAAACTTGATATTAAGCCTGGCGCTCGACCGGTTAAACAGAGGCTTCGACGTTATGACGAGGACAAGTACAAAGCCATCGGCGAAGAGCTCAAAAAGCTCCTCAGCGCCGGCTTCATTAGGGAGGTGTACCACCCCGAGTGGTTGGCCAACCCCGTCCTTGTAAAAAAGAAGAATGGGAAATGGAGGATGTGCGTTGACTATACTGGCCTTAACAAGGCATGTCCAAAAGACTCCTTCCCTCTTCCGCGCATAGATAAGGTGGTCGACTCCACCGCGGGGTGCGAAACCCTCTGCTTTCTCGATGCGTACTCCGGGTACCACCAGATCGCGATGAGCCTGGCCGACCAGCTCGCGACATCGTTTATCACGCCTTACGGCACCTTCTGCTATTCGTCTATGCCATTCGGGCTGAAAAACGCGGGCGCTACGTTCCAAAGATGCATGCGACGCGTCTTTGGCGACCTAATCGGCCGATTGGTCGAGGCGTACGTCGACGATATAGTAGTAAAATCCAAGCGGACTGGCGACTTGGTCTCCGACCTCGCAGCTGTCTTTGAGAAGCTCCGGCTGAACAAAGTAAAGCTCAACCCCGAGAAATGCGTTTTCGGGTCCCTAGAGGCATGC
>CM014275.1:59534129-59560424 GCA_004135705.1 Alloteropsis semialata
TTTGAACCATTAGATTTGGAAGCCTAAATCTGGACCATCAATACATCTGTGGGTTACTGCTACATAAGGTCCTCGAACCCTGGCCATCTCTCCATTATTTACAAAAACAGATCTGAAAGCCGCCAGAGCTATGCTACGGCAGTACGGAAGGACCTGGCTCGACGTCGGACTACTGATCGCATCATCCGGCCAGCACCATCGCCGCCGAGAGGACGGACGTCCCTGCCTCGACTGCGGGTGGGTATCCTTCCTTATCCTCCCAAGTCCTGATCAGCATCACTATATTCTTTAATTGCCTACAAGTTCGCAGCCATACAGGCCAGGCCGGCACTAATGGGAAGGTCTCAAGGGAATCGGCAGACGTTGTGGCTTGAAAGGTCTGCACAGCTTCGTAGCATTGTGTTCTTGTTGATGCGCTAATAATCCTTTTGCTGTTTGTTCTCCTTGTCGCAGCAGCGTCGCAGCCCGCAGATCAGCACGCGACCCTCATGTCTCGGTTGGGTAAGCACGAGATCCCTTTGAATCCCCTCGACGGAGCAGTTTTTATGTGAATTTGTCTAGCCTCGACATCTGTGCAGTGATTTATGGGTGGGCACACGCGTAGCTACATCTTTCTTCTGCATGAATGCATTGATCCGTGTGATAAATTGCAACGATTGTGGCATATTGTTGCTAAGAAGGAATGTGGGATTGTGATCTGGGCCTTAATACTTTGCATTATTAGATTATAACCCTGCTGGAAGCTATACTTCGTTCATTGTTAGGATATTTTAGGGCTCCTGTTACGAATTTTAGTTAGGTGGAATTTGGGTAAGAGGTTGGCCTTGACACAAATAATAGATGGTTCTGGGTGGTGGATCTGTGCAACTACATTGTGTTTTAGAGAAAGGTTATTAGTTATTTTAGTTGCTTAACAATTGAGCGATCTTGTTCTGAGCTTATAATGATTATGTATGTATCTACCGAAATTTTCTATGATCTTTCTGTCCCTTTTTGTTAACTACTCTGTAGGATTCAATGCCTTCTCCGCTTGCTTGCATTGATGCCTTGCTATAATAGGTACATAGGATTGAATGCTTTCTCTTGCTTGCATTGGTGCCTTGCTATAACAGGCCTCTTGCTTGCACTGGCGGTTTTCTATAACCCTCTTATAGACCTTTACTGCCAGTTAGTGCATTCTTTGTTAAAATACTAAACGGTATGGAACCAGTGTTGGACTTGCCATTATTTTGATATAACGATCTGGAGGTGTATGGAGCGCCAGAATTTTGGTAAATTTGGAGAGCGCGCTAACACTAGAAATTAGTGGAGGTATATGGTGTGCAGGGACTGCCAAGTCCCCCTGCTGGGAATTTGACTTTTCATTCCCTGTTTATATTATATTTGTAGAGGGCATTCTTTGTTTCGGAATGCTTGTACTGCTTTTAACTTTCCAGTTACCAACTCAACCTATACCCTTGAAATTTCAAAATTTTAAGACCACATTTGAACTAAATCTGAAAAATATAAGAGTAGTCTTCCCCATATAACAACCCCTTGGAACTGAGATTTGCCCTAAGCCTCCAGCCAAGTTAACTGCCTTCCTTATGCAGCCACTTGTTGGGCTGATGCCACTTAATTTCCAAACCATATAGTTTGCCTTGCCAAATTGTGGCCATTGGTGGCCCTGATTTTTTGGCAACTTTGGCCACCCAAATGAACTAGAAACTAAATGAGGGGCCTGCAAAGTCAGATTTTTTTTTTACCAAAACTAAAGGTGGCCAAAGTTTGGGTTAGCAAAGCTTGGGCACACTAGAGTAACATACTGAATGTTGCCTGGTACACCAATGCCTCCCCGCTCCTGCTCTACCCTTGCACCAATAGCGCTTTAATAGTTTTTCATGATAAATTCATACTGTCTTGTATATGGATGTTTTGTACAGCTTGTAGATGTCATTTGAATAAAATGAACTTGCCCATGTGCAATAATATGACCATTATTACAACAAATGACCTTACTTCCACTACCGGTTTTTTGTATTCCCCCTGCTTACATCTGGAACTAGTGGGAGTAGTTATTTTGCTAGGGTGACTACATCTGGTTTACTGGATGCTTAATTCTTTTATCTCGTAATTCTGATGGAAATAACAAGTTAAGTCTCTTTCAGGGGCTAAAGTAGAGGCACCATCTTCTGGAGAGGTTAAAAATTACCGTTTTAGATCAGATGTGCCGTCCCCACCTTCTCATACTGCTGTTGGAGGTCCAGCTTCACTCCTTCCTAAGCGCAAACCCCTGACAGAAGAAGAGATTGAGGCTATCATGGTATGCCCCTTGTTCACAGATGTTGAAATATAAGTGGAACTGCTATATTAGTTCTTACTATTTGTTGTATTGCATTAGCCACAATTTGTTGCATTTTGATCCAAATAAATTAAATAAATTTGGAGAATGTTCTTACCATCGTTATTTAATGACAATGGCAAAACACATGTTTAATACCCTTGCAAAAACTAAGTTTGTTGCTTAAAGTCCTGTCATTTTTATGTATATAGTCGCAGATCACTGAAGTTATGTGCATATAGAGTCTAATTAATGGATAATATTTGCTTCGTTAAGGAAACCTTTTTCTGTAGTGATGAAAGCTGTTTCTATTTTGAAATTTGTCAATAAGGTCTTTGGTGTTTTTTGCACCTTGTAGCCAATGGTCACTTTGCTCGCAGATACTTAAATGGACTGTGGAGTTGTTGCTACTGTTTCAGTTTCATTCTTTTAAGATATGTCGTTGGCTAACCACATTGCATAACTAAGGGCCAGAGAAGGTGTCAGCTCTGTCAAAAAAATAAAATAAAATTGTTGTTAACTGCATTTATTCCCATACCAAGATCATGAAATTTAACATTTTCTCAGCTTCTGTAAAACTATAGATACGAACTTAATTAGCATTATGTGGCTCGGCTTGTTGAAGCTTTAAAGCTTACCTGCCAAGGAATCTGTAAACCACCAGATATAATTGCATAAAAATTGAATCAATGCCTTCACTGCCATTGACCAGGATTTTTGCTTCCTCTTAAATTGGGTTTTATCTTGATTTCCTTGATGGACATGGTTTTTTTACCTAGTACTGTAGATTGTACTTCGAAATCTGTGCATTTAGAAATGGGATAAATTTCTTATCTGCTAAAGCAAATTTTCAATCCACTGGACTGACCCGCCTGAGAAGGAGGGTGTGGCGTATGGATCCTTTCAATGAGAAAATGGATGGCATATAGAGTATTAGGAACGATCATTGCAAAATCACTGATAGGTAGCTAGGACCTATTTTGATATTGAGAGCTTTTATCTTTGACATTCCTATACTGCATGAACAATATATTAGCCTGATGTAGGGGTTATAACAGATCCAATACCGAATCAATAATGGTCCAACTTAATTTGTATTTTTCTTTTGAAGCAAAGTACTTTTATTGATTGAACAATACAGATTTAAATATATTCCAAGGATTGAATGTTACAAGCTATACTAAATACAATTGTATTGAATGTCTACCCAATTCACTTGGATGTCTGTATTTAGTAACTTTTTAATGTTAATGAGATATCAATAACACTTGCATGGCATGCTTAATCACCCAAATTTTATTTATTTCGGTGCAATGAACATGAATGCATGTCAATTTCTGAACTTGTCCACTGGTTAGGTACTTTATGAACCCATTTAAACTCTCTAACTTGGAAAATGCTCATCTCTGTACAGCTAGGTGGCTCCATCTGATATGGCTTCACATGGATGGGAAATTTAGGAGCTATCAATAAGATCATATAATACCCGAACCTGAACTTGCTTCGCTTTGACTCTTAAGGGTTGTGTTATTCAAGCCATGTCGATATGGAATTCGTTATTTGTTTCCCTGTCTGGAAGGCAGTTGCTGTGACTGTGACATTTGTTCTTTATATTCTTCACATGTGACTGACCAAATCGTGAGCTTATTGAAGTTGGAGCCATGTTGATATGGAATTCAGTTTCTGTTTCTGTCGCGAAATCAGCCATTGTGACATCTTCTTTAATATCCTTCACATGTGACTGACTAAGGCCTTGTTTAGTTGCACAAACTTTTCAAACTTTTCACTATTCATTCGTCACATTAAATGTTAGGACACTAATTAAGGGTATTAAACGTGGATTAATGACAAAACCCATTTCATAACCTTGGGTAACTTCGCGAGACGAATCTAATGAGTCTAATTAGGTCATGATTAGACAACGTCGTGCTACAGTAAACAATCTCTAATGACGGATTAATTAGGCTTAATAGATTTGTCTCGCGATTTTTCGTCCATCCGTGTAATTAGTTTTATAATTAGATCATGTTTAGTATTCCTAATCTTTAGTTTAAAACTGCTACAGTAAATTTCGCAAACTTTCAACACCGAACTAAACAGGGCCTAAATCGAGATTATCTAACTTTGTCGCAGAACAAATGTTGACACCGCGACTTTGCTGGTCTCTGATTCTTTTTCTTGTCGTGTTTTGAATTCTCTCCCCACAAGTTCTGATGAGCATGCGTTCTGAGCATACCTTTCTTGTGCGACTACTCGCCGACGAGGCTATAAGATCCCACTGCTTAGGGGCAAAATTCCTGGCGTGGCGTTGGTGGGCGACCCATGCTCTTTCGATTTCCGTACTGGTGCCAATACTTCTCATCTAGTCGTACCACTGTACCAGAGGCTGAACATGTGAACAATTCTAATTAGGTGAGCAGTATTAGCGTGCAGAAATCAACCTCTGCATTGTCCGAATGTTTCGTTTCTGGCAGTTTTTGGCTGATGCTGCACGGAATCGACTTCAAATTATGAGTGTTGTGTACATATGGGACAGACGTTGAGCACGAATCACCAGTGGCACGACTAGAGCTGCTTCACCAGTGGCACGACTAGTGCCGTGCAAGCAAGCAACAGGAAATCTGGAAATGACAGAGTGTCCAGTCTCTCGAATACTGCTCGTTAAAAACTCCATTTCCTTAACACGTTTATTTGCTTGTTCTTTCCCCTATTTGGTTCCCGGAAGGTACGGAGGTGTTCATCCAAGTGGACCGTGTGCTATTCGTCTTTCCGTTCTTTTCCCCTTAGGCCCAGTGCATATTTCATTGCATAGTTATCTAGACTCAGGAACTAGGTAACCGTGCTGACTGCTGATGGAGTTTCGTGATGATGAAACTCTTCTCATATTTGATAAAACTCTCTCTTTCTCTCTCCGCGCCACATCAGCAAAATTAATGATTTGGCATAAAATTTAATGTCATGAACTCTTCATTAAACCCCATTGATACAACCAGTGATTTGAACCCTCTATCTCCTTCCGTACTCTAGAGAGTCTAGTCTACTGACTACATATATGCTTATCTTGCTGCATTGCTCTGCCGTGTTTTGATTCCAAATCCGGTCGGCTTCAGCACCTTGAGGACAGGGAACAGGACAAGAAAACCGAGAGAGCCATTTCCGGAGAGCAGGCAGAGCAGGCAGGCAACTGGGTCAGAGACGCCACGCCCGCCACGCCACGCCGTCCCGACGGCCATGGCCCAATCCTTCTCCACCCACGTCCGCTCCTCATCCTGCGCGCCTCGCCACCCGCCTCCTCCCTTGACTTTCTCCTGCAAACCAAGAACGACAGCCCCGCCGGTACCCTCCCCACGGTACGGAGCGCGCCGCAGGGCCGTCACGGCGGCCGCCTCCCTCCACCTCGGCCCGGGGGAGATCGCCGAGCTCGCGCGCAACAAGGTTCGGTCGGCGGTTTGCTTTCTGGTGCCCGGCCAATCAGGTTCGTTTCTTGTTTTTTTTTTCTTCTTTGTCCTGATTCTTTGGCTGGTTCGTTGGAAGGTTCTGATTGCGGCGACGGTGGCCGGCGCGATCGGGCAGCTGTCCAAGCCCTTCACCTCGGGCAAGAATGGGGCCGCCGGCGCCGGCCTTGACCTCAAGACTGTCTTCCGCTCCGGAGGGATGCCCTCCACCCACTCCGCGGTGAGAAGATCGGATTACCCCATCAGTCCCTTACTGATACCTTTCGTTTTTCAGTTTCTGCGCCACTCGCTGTATCCCTTCAATATTTTTGGGGCTGTTGGTTGTTGTTGGTAGCCTAATCACAGGGAACATGTTTGCCATATGTGGTAAAGTGTTCTCATTAGTTTGCACAATCAAATGGTTGACGGATGCAGTGGCGGACCTAGGATTTAAAGTTAGGTATGCCACGCCAGGCCAGGAAAGTAGAGGGCATGTGTGCTACACAGGCGCCAAGATGTAGGCAGCTCACGTTACTATACAATGCATCTCGCGACCGAATGATTCATTGAGACTTGAGACAGAGGAGGCTGAAATAACTTGAAAAATTACTGAAAATATTTCTATGGGTTTGAGCTGAATTTCTAGGTATGCCATGGCATACCGGGCCCACCCGCTAGGAACGCCACTGGACGGATGGATATGTATCGAGGAATCGAGTTGATCATTGAGGAGTTATCAGATACAACGTATCCCAAATCGTTGCGAAACTGAATTGAAACATATGCTATTGCTGGTCAGAGAAGAATTGATGCAATGTACATGTACAATCCCAAACTGCTACTTTTTTTTTAAAGAACAGGAGGGGCAAGCCCCTACTGGTTATATATTGAGTAAATAAAAAGACAAAGTCTGATACAGCCTAAGGAAAGCAAAGAACGAAAACACACAAAAGCAAAATACAAAAGGAAAGAGGGAAACGCGACAAGTAACTGCTACTCTCCATTTTAATGCAAAGTAATTCTGTTTCAGCGTTAGTTTTTTTTTATGTAAAGGTGCCAATTCCATTCGTCATAACTCTTCTAGAAGTTCTGAGTTCTAACTACGCTGTTCCTATCTTGTAGAGTGTTGTGGCTGTGGCTACGTCGCTTGGGCTAGTAAGGTACGTTCTCGAAGATTGGTACTGCTGAACCTAGTTGTTTCTGCCTGTTTTCAACCTAGGCTCCATGCTTCTATTTTTCTTGATTATTGATTTAGTGTGCAGGGGGTTTGCAGACTCTGTATTCGGGATGGCAGTGGTGTTTGCAGTGATTGTAATGTATGATGCACAGGTACGCTGAATCGGTCTGAGCTCATTCATTTACCTTCACATCATTCTGAATCGTTCAACCTTTTGAGTCCACTGCTGAATAGTTAGGATTTTAGTCATGTGGAAAACAATTATGTTTGCAAGTTAGTTCTCTCCTTAGTTGCCATATTTGCCCATATGTTTTTCCTTCTTAATAATAGACAACGCACTGTTTAGTTTGTTACCTCATCTTCCTTGCCATCATTCCTTCTTGTAGTTATCTCCCTTTGGATACAGATTTCATTGATACTCCTACTTATACAAGAGAGTTTAAGATATAGTAGAGTTTATTATATTTTTCTAATTTTTGATGTGTCTGCAAAATTTTCAATCTGGAGTTTATCAGTATTAGTCAGCTTGTTGTCGAAGTGTCCCAATTATGCGCATCATTTTTTTTACAGTTTCCTACCCATCTTATGAGGATCTTTTTTCTACACAAATTATTTTGTAGTTTAAATTTGCTAAAAATGATTCATGGCTTTGATGGCCTAGGCATAAAGTTTCTTATGTCATAAAAGAGCTAGCTTTTTTTTGCGAAAATAAAAGAGCTAGCTTATGAAATAGAGCTGAAAGCTATCTGTTTCTCAATATGACTGCAAATGTTTGGTAAACATATTGGTTGATGTCTTTCCTAATGGAAGCCAGGGGACTTACATATCTGATTTTCAAAACTAAACTCTGATAAACAGATTATCTTGCATTCTGAAGGATGAAGTCTCATAATCTGCAGTGGGAATATGAGATTTCTGTACTTTATCTATACTATTATGAAGAGGGTACTGGGTCCCCTGATTAGTAGAAAAAGATATGAGTGGTGGCGCATGTTTTGTTTGGTAGGGGAGGGGCCGGGGTGTTCAATCTTGGTACATATGAATCTTACAGCAGTACGTTACAGGTTTTCTGGTCAGTTTTCTCCTGTAATCATATAGCTACCCATGTGCATATCATCTAACTAAATAACTACAAACATATTTGAAAAAGGAATTTTCAAATAGGATCTATATCAGTGTGAGATTTTTGCTTGCTTCTGCCCTCTGCTACATACATTACGTGCTCTGTTTTCTTTCTCAATTTCCTGTGGAATCTATGCGATCCCAACACATCAAAAAGGGTTAGCTACTTTTTATACGCCTTCGGTTTACTAATATCTATCAGCTTTAACATTTATTATTCAAATTTTGTCTGTCTAAATTTTTTTAAATATTTAGTTAAAAAATCTTTTTGGATAAGCAGTCAGAAGTATTATAGAAACACTATATACCTATATGCTTATAAGTATTTGTGCATACACTTGTCAAAAAATATCCAGTCAAAGTTTGAATAGTAAAATCAAAGTTGATTGTTATTTGTTAGTGTGAGTATATAACTGATGTTGGAGTGGAATAGACAACGCACATGTGTAGCAAGAAGCATTATGACCTGAGCATTAGCAGATAATGAATTCTTACCCAAAAAGATGTCAGTTGCACTGGAGTGTGCACTGCAGAGCACTATGTCGTGCCTTTACCTGAAGTATGAATTTCAGGGATACATGTCTGGGTTTGGCTTTTTCCTTGTTGCATTTTTTGTTCGTATGTTGACATCTGAGACCATTGCTTTATATTTGGTATTTTTATAATCAGGTGTGTTCTCATCTTTATTGTATTGCTAGTGGCATATTGGCATATTGCTAGTAGCTGTTCTCATCGTTATTGTATTCATTTTAAATTTGTCTAACAGCGTATTAGCTGTTCAGTCATATACAAAGTACAAACTAACAAGATCAATCAAAATATATGATACCCTACTTTTGGATTAAACTTGCATGCGCTTTCCTCAAGGATCAGTTCTCACATAATATTCGTTGGCTGTTCCCAATAGGGAGTTAGAAGAGAGGTGGGCAACCATGCAAAGGTTTTGAACAAGTTTTGGGTTCTCAGAGAGAAGGTACCTCAAGATTCGGAGGCGGCCATGGCTTCTGAGTTCATCTCGGTAACTGAGGAAGTGATTTCCTCGTCCCGTTCAAATGCGAGCCCCTCCCCACGGCCCAGTTCTAGGATCGAATCATCAAGGCCGAGCGTACTCCGGAGTTCAGAACATGAGATAACTGAACTGAGAGAACTGAATTCGTCTTACATAAAGGGTTACCTGCTGAGTGAATCTGTTGGCCACACAGAGCTTCAGGTCACTGTGGGCGCCTTGTTAGGTTTTATTGTGAGCTTAGCCGTATATGCGACACTGTAACCACCATTTTTGTACAATCTTAATTAGCTGAACATCTAGATTATTGTTACCGAAACTAACACAAGTGATTCATTGTTATCCCTACGGTTAAATCAGAGATTCCTTTGCCAGTTTCAAACTCTGTCACCAAATGATATGAGCTTAATTTGTGCCCCTTCTTGGTCTGTCACTGATGTGTACATCGAACATTGCAGCAGGGAGCAGCTAGTCCTGCATATTTCCCGCGTTCGCTGTCGACGAAATCGCAAACAGAATCTGGCTGGTGGTACACAGGTTGGCACGTACAAATGTTTTGTCTTCTCCACGCAGGCACGAAGTTTGATGCGCGTGGCTGGAATAATTAACTAGCCATGGCTTGCAGCTTGCTACAAACTTGGGATTGGGATGTGATGGCATGGAGGCAGAACCGTAACGCATCCGGCGTTGCCTTCTTTCTCTGGAATAAATAGTTCATTGGTCTAGGTAAACAAATGGTCTGGATCAAGTCTCCCAAGGAGGAAGACGGCCAGAGAGTGGATTCGTATATAAACACATCTAACATCTAAAACTGAAGTTAAATTGTTATAGAAAATACTAATATATACACGAAACTTCAACTCAAGTTTGTGAAGATTTTTTTTATCTTAGTCATATGGAGGGAATTTCAAGTGCTCCAAAAGAATCGATGAGGAAATTTACAGTACTGGTCTGTTACTATAGGCCTTGTTTGGTTCCAAAAGCGCTAAAAAGCGCTAAAGGGAATCTTGCATGCATGGAGTACTAAATAAAATCTATTTGCAAAACCTCTTCACAGATGGGTGTAACTTTTCGAGACGAATCTAATGACCCTAATTAAAAAATCTTTACATCTTCTGTATATTGAAGTGTTTGAATTTGGGTCTGCCATATGCACATGAATATACATTGACTTTGAATTTCTATGAAAACTCTAAAGTGAGTGGAAGCTCATCTTATTAAGTAGCTGATTGGGCTATCTTATTATCTGATTTCGTTATTTGGGGAAAATGTAAGGTGAAACGGCACTCTTCTTAAGAATTTAACAAAGATAGCTGCTAAACATGGCAACAATTGTTTTGCTGGATCTCTCCCGTATGGTTACATATGCTTATATCAGGTTTTATTGTGAGCTTGGCCGTATGGTCAAACTTCAAATGTTTTGACTTTTCAAGAAAGTTAGAACGACTTGTAGGAAGCAGCAAATAGCGCTGGTTATAGATGCTCACCTTATGAACATCACCCATTTCTAAGGTCATGAAGAATCAGTAAGATACATAGTGAAATAATTTGGACTCTGGGTCACTAATAATCAAATCCAAATGCCCTATATATGGTCCATCATCCATTTGATTCTTGTATTTTGCATTTGCTAATGTGCATTTTATTGGCAATAAGAAACCTCAACCTAGACTATCCAAGACTGACATAAGGTAGAACTAAGGAGGCAAAATAAACACTGTAAACTCCTATATTTTGTATCTCAATTAGTAAGGCAATGGTACATCATTTTGTCGGTGGATTCAAATTTGATTCTTGTATTTTGCATTTGCTAATGTGCATTTTATTGGCAATAAGAAACCTCAAACTAGACTATCCAAGACTGACATAAGGTAGAACTAAGGAGGCAAAATAAACACTGTAAACTCCTATATTTTGTATCTCAATTTGTAAGGCAATGGTGCATCATTTTGTCAGTGGATTCAAATGATGGAGGGCATATAGGATTATATGCATCAAATCATGCATGATCGAACAAGAAAAAGGGCGACAAAAGCAATTCAGATGGTACATATGCAACGCTTTATTTTCGTGACCATGTCCATGAGTAGATATGATCCTTAGTTTAACTTTAACAACTAAAGGACCAATTAATGTGAAATTTGAAACAGGAATAACATTCCAAACAAGAAATTGAAGTTCTTGATTCACTGGGCCATCTCTTCACATTCTTCTCAAAAGCACTTAATAATAACGAGCAACCCTAAGCCAAAATGGGAACATAAAAAAGATCCTCTTGACCAAGCAGCCATAGTTCAGACGGCATTCGATGCACGCATGGCCCAAACAGTTGCACCGTATATACATTTGAAAGCACTAGCGAAGTAGATCGAATTAAGCAGTCTATAATCAATAAAATTTCCTTAGTGCTCAATAACATCGCGGCTAAACTTGAGGTCGGCTCATGCATCTACTTGGAGAACCTGAGGAGGTCAGCCGCCTCGCCGCCGAGGTACTGCAAGGGAAGCCTCTGCAAGGATGACGAGGAGCCACCGAGCTCCATAAGCTGCTGGTGATGATATGGCGCCATTGGCGCGGCAGATGCTGTGGAGACCTTGCCCTGGAACAGCTGATCTAGGTTCTGGTGAGAGGCGAGTAGCTTGTCCAGGATTGACCAATCCGTCGTGCCGGCGAAGCGGTCGACACCACCGCCGCCGCCTCCACCACCGTGGAGCATCCCGTCGGTGGTGTTCGATGTCAGCTTCATCAGGTTCTGCGAGCACTCGACATCAAGTGAGTTCATGGCCATGCCGACGCCGGGCTGGCTAGGGAGGAGTGTTGGCACGGGCTGGTCGGCGCTCATCAGTTGCGGGAGCTGCATGGAGGGGTCGAAGGAAGCGAACTGATCATATTGCATGAGGTGAGGGTTGTGCTTGTGCTCCGTTGGAAGGGCGCCGGGGACCGGAACTGGGAAGGGCTGGAGCTCATCGTCGTCCAGTGCTGCCATCTCAGCCGGGTTGAGGCCCCTCTGATAGTTCTTCTTCTTGAAAACCCTACACACCACCCATCCATCTTCCTGCAGATCAGATCAGAATTTGTGTCAGTTTCAGTGGGGCAGTACGGAGACCAAATTGTGAAATCTTCCTTGTAACAACTTTTACAAGCATGGAACTTAAGTGAATGCTATTATTATTACATGGTTTGAACTTCCAAGTGAATAAAATCTAGAGAAGGTAAGAACTTTTTCGTTGTTGGAGGCAAAGAAACTAAGGGTTTTTTTTTCCCTCATCAATATCTTGTTGACATCATAAACATGAGAGAAGCTGATCGTGGGCAAAGAAAATCAAATAAACCCTTGTAGCTTTCTAGGTTTTGTGCAACACATGATGCTGTCTTACCTGAATCTCAACGTTCTCTTCGTCCAGGCGGTACTCGTGCATGATCCAGTCAGTTTTCTTGCCGTGAGGAGCCCTTCCGACGTAGAACACCAGAGTCTTCCTCAAGCCGATCCTCCTGGCGTTGCCGAGGAAGATGGCCTTGTCTCTCCCCGTAGCTTTCCAGAAGCCCGCCGTCGTGGCACGGTTCGTCCTCGTCCCCGTTGGGTACTTCTTGTCCTTGTGGCTGAAGAAGTACCACTCGTTCTGAGGCCCGGTGCCTATTCTGCACCTATCTGCCATGTCCCACAAATATATAAGGTTCTTGTGATCGAGTTAGCTCTGTCTCTTTGGGAAATTTAGGTCTAACAAGATCAGATCTAGCTTGGTGAAGACAAGTATATATGTTTGCACATAAATGACACATGTATATTTACCTTTGAGATCCCAGGGCTCAAGCTTATTGAGATCAATTTCTCTTATGACATCAAGATCAATGGGCTCATATGCAACCTTCTTCCTCAGGTAGTAGTAGAGGAGCTCCTCGTCGGTCGGATGGAAGCGGAAGCCTGGTGGCACCGACAGTGGTCCACTGCTGGGATGCATTCTTCCTTGTTGCAAGACCTAGGTTCTGAGAAGCAAGCCATGTATGGAAAAATGAGATACTGTTAGAGGCTTCAAATTGCAACATCCTTATATACTTTCCTGCACCTGCATAGAGCTTTTGGAACAAAAGGAAGAGAACAAACCTTGTAAATATCCTTTGCCTGATTGCAGCTCAGCTCCTTGAAGCAACTGAGTATGGAGACAAGCAAGAAAAACAAGAGGAAGGTGTTGCTACAAGGGGGGAAAGCATGTATGGCTGCCTTATATGTAGTGGGATGATGAGAAAGGGATAGCAAGTCCAAGATGCTCACCAAAGACAAACCCTAGGTTTATAGAATGTATATAGCCTGTGGCAGATGGGTTTGAGCTGTATATTAGTTTTGGATTGATTGATGGGAGCATTGACTAATTACTCATAGGTTCAGAACCTCACAGTAAGGAGAGTCCATGCATGTATATGGCTATATGCATGTATGTCTTGGCTGGTTCTGGAAGGACCCAATGAAAAGAAGGGTGTGCTGTCCTTTGAACAGGGGACCTGCCTCAAAACTTGCCTTAGAAGAAGCAATCAGGTGTCTCCATCTACAACACTGTCATTATTGTGTGATTTTGCAAACTTGTCCCTCCGAAACATGATTGAGTTTATCACTCCATCTGCAGCTGGTGTTGCCCAGCCCTTTGGTTATTTCTTTGGTACTAATATGTAACATATACGACGACACATAGCAAGGGTGCATCTGTAAAAATGCAGTGACTTAGTTAGCCTGGAATATAGGGGGCTTGCACGGGGAAGTCAAGGGGAACAAGGGAATTAAACCTCCTATTCCATCTTTCCAAATCCCAATGTCTCTATTCCTCTTCTATTCCCTGCAAATCGCCATACATTATTCCATGATCCTTCAGACTAAACAATCTTTGTACACTGTTTGACATATATGAATTGGGGCTGATGATACGGAGTATGTATATAGATTACTTTACTGGTCCCAATTAGGGATCTAAAGCTCTAACCCTAGGTAGATATGAAATTACTGACTTTGCGTGGCATCTGATCTTGAAACTTAACTACAGTATTAGTTTATTCCCTACCAGAGATTTATTTTCGTAAGTAACCCACAGCTTATCACCAGTACTGCTAACCAGTTTTCCTGATGGGTAACTACCAACGAGAGAGTAAAATACTAAAATCACGGATGCAACGTTTAATTCAAAATAAAACGTGATTATGCATTCCTGGTCACGTATTTATGTGCTAAGTCCAAATATTATATATGTATTCAAATTAGTTATAGCTAGCAGTATGTACAGAAATAATAATCAAGAATATTATACACAATAGATGAAATTATACAAATAATCATAGCAATGAAGAATTTATCTATGCTAGTACTATGTCAGAGAGCAACAACTGGCCTGAAAACACATGGGGTTATTTGAAATGCTAGCGGCACTTTGCTCAAGGTAGCACATCGGGAAGAAAGCAACGTAAAGACACGGTCATATAGCAATCCAGGGATCGAAGACATGAAAACTTTCACGCACGCATGCATGCGCGAAGGTCGAGACCTGCGTGCCTTGTGTTCGTGCACAAAAACTTCCGGGTTCGATCGCAAAATAGAGAGTGATGTAATAACCGTGCAAAGGACTTGAGCTACTAGCTAGCTGTTGAAGCAAACTCTAAATAACGATGCAAGTTTGACTGGCTGATATTAAAATTTTACATCAGTGAGCAAACATGATTACGTACATGCTAATAGTTCGATTAATTAATTGGGTCTCTTATTGCAGGCTGAAGGGATCCTTACGCTATCTAGTGAGCTCTCCCCGATGCACCAAATGGCTCTAGCTACATGCATCTGGTCAACAAAGGACGTCGGCTAGCTAGCTGCATAGTTCGCGTGGAAAAGAAACTCCTACGCGTCCACAGTGATGGATGCAATCTTTTCTTGTGTGAGAACCTTGAAATTGATACGAAAATGCAGTTCTGGATGAAGGGCGAAAAAGCGTGCATCCAAATCCACATGATCAGTGTTCAAGCGTGTTCCAGTGGTATGCAACGTTCACATTTGTTAGTATATCATGCGACTAAATTTTTTCTCCACATGCAACGATAATATATTTGTAGGACGTCACTATCCAGAGCATAGAAAAAAACCGGATAGGTTCCCTGGTTGGACCGGGAAAAACCATGAACCAGTGATCTGATCGGTTTGGTTCAACTAAAAGATCGATCTTGCAATTGAACCGGTGTGAACAGGTTGAACCAGCCGGTTTTTGTTAAACCAGTGAACCAATGAATCGGTGAATCAGTAAACCAGTGATTAGTTTGATGTTTAGATGATAGTAGGAACTTTTGACAATAAAATATTGTGATATTACAATGTTCTCCCATCTATTATCTCAAATGTGATATGTTTATGCATAATAGTATAAAACTTGCATATCTTTCATACAAGTCATAAGAAATTAATATTATATTAATTAATAATGAACCACTAGTTCAACCCGTGAACCACTAGTCGAGTCAGTGAACCAGTAGCCTGACCGGTTCGATATCCGGTCCGGCTTTTCGTTTTATGATCCAGAGAGGGTTCTCCGGATATAGATATCTGTCCAAAGCCTCCTTATTCGCTCGTGGGCGCTAAAAAAAATGGGAAAAAACATCCATCCCACGTGTCTTTATGTTCCTCTGCACCGCTCTCCGTTTTTCTCCTTTCACGTCTATCTTTCTCTGCCCGAGCCCGCCTTCCCACCCCCTCACCTCCATCTTGCAGGCATTGCCTCCGACGTCAATGAGGACCTCCCTCCTCTGTCCCACCCCTTTCCTAGCTTCCTCTTCTTCCTCCTCCTCCTTCCTCTCCGCCCAAATCTCGCAGCTGAAAGCTTCATCTTTCACATCTCCGACACGTGCCCTGTCAACCGCTGGCCTCCAACACCATCCACTGCCGGCGCGACCTCGCCGTCGTGCCATCTGCCCGCCTCCCGCCACGGACCCTTTCCATGCCTTCTAACCATTGCTCTTCCTCACCCGGCCTCCAACATCGGCCACCATACATCCTCCACCACCCGGACGACGGCGCCATCGTCGTTCGGCCTTAGCACCCAAACCTTGCCTCCTCTGCCATGCCTACCGCTACCGCTGGGCATCCAGATAGCCTTAAATGAAGAGGGCTCTCTATGTAAGAATTAGGCTATTTATGTAGATGCTTATTAGCCACATCCTCTTGATCGAAGGATTACAGGGCACTAAAGAGATCGCCTTTCAAAAATGGTTCGCAACTTTTAGGCAGACAAAACCTTGTGCTCTTTTCTGGCCCAGACATATATTGATCGTGCAGAAGTGCTCTGTGAAGATGGGAATTCTTCACTTCGTTATCTTCAACGAGTGGACTTCTTACCACAATAGTTATAATGCTTGCGGACCAAGGATGCGGCTGGTGGTAGATCATGTAAGAGCTCAGTATTACAAATATTATCAATTTGGTAAAGTTTGTCTATGACATTTCAGCCATCAAAACTATATAGTGGATAAAAATTTTGGGACACAAAATATAATCTCACATGGACCTTGATGAGGACATCACCATGCTAGATATACACGAGTCGACCTCGTCACTAAGCTACAAGTCGTCGCCAACTTGGACTGCGAGTTCGTCTCGGATTCAGTCGACATGCCTGCACCAAAACGGCGATATCTTCCTCATATGCTGTCCAATGAAGGTGTTTCTTGGATGTGTTAGATTCATGACGACGAGACACTTCTTTTGGTTCTGGTCCTAGCTCTAGAAGGTTCGTGGATCATTCTGTGTGACCACGACAAAGTGCTACGTCACCTATTTTGGGCATTTTCAGGTCTTGTATCGTGTCGGGCCTTAAGCCCATGTTGGAGCGCCCCCCCGGTCGCCCAACCCTAGGACGCCCTGATAAACTCAGTAGCCGCCGCAGTTTAGACTTGGATTTTGTTTAGTCAAGTTTTCGAAGTCGAAACTGTGATAGATTCATTGTAACTGTGGCGACAGTCCGTTTACAGTGATCCAGGGCCCCCGTTCTTGTTCTACAACCCTGTGGCGATCAGTCCTTTGTTGATCAGAGCTTGAACTCCATATAATTCGCTTCATATTGATCTGCAATTTTAGATTGCGTCTTTCACTTTCTTGCTTGTGTTCTTCAATTCGCTTGCAGGGAAAAGCCTTCTCGGCGAGGTCAATCAAGTTGTGCTTGGTTGATAACCAACGGAGCAGTGGTGTAACGGTTGCAGAATTCGAATCGTGTCTGATTTGAAGCTGGATTGCCAACATCGAGCTCTCCACCAATCGAACTTATCATCTACCTCTCGGAAGATCGGCCAACTCCTCATCAAGTGGCATCAGGTTTCCAGGTTGCCCGTGAGGTATTATCGTGTGCCCTTTAGATTCATTCGTGTTCATCCCCTATAGTCCACAAAAGCCCTAAAAATATTTACTTTCCGCTGTCCTATTACCTTGTTTAGCCTTGCAATTTTGTTTTCAGATTCGCTTTGTTGATTTTGTGTCCGTGGTCGAGTCTTGTTGCTGGTTTAGGTTGTGCTCGTCATCGTAGTTCAATCGCCCATCGCTGTGTGTTTGTTTCCGCCGCTGTCCTACTCCACCTTTACCCAGATTACAAGTCGATCCACCCCATTACTCGACTTGCCCTCGCTAGCCGCCTTGTGTGAATTCTCGCCGCGCAAACCCTAGATAGGTTGCAAGCCGCTTTGATCGCCTTTGCATCGCATACCTGATCTTGTTTCATCTGGTGAATACCTATTGCTTGCTGCATACCAGGGAAGAAATTGCCCTTTGTTTTCATTGCTGAGAAGCTTTGCTCAGCCATGATCGGATAGGGAAGCTTTGCCCTAGCCGCCGCTGTTCCTGCCGAGTTGTGCCTTTCGAAAAACTATAACTTGAGCGACCTTCCATGAAACATGCAGAACTTTTCACTCGGTGCTCTGTTTGAGCTGAATTTTTTACAGCAGCTGGGCAACAAAAAGTTACTCATACGATTCACCTACTTTGCTGGTTTCACCATTCTCAAAAAAATGTAAAAAAAAGGAAGACCGACTTTTTGGGCTTTCAAGCTCCAGCACGGTTTTCAGAGAACGTTCCCAAATTTCTGTAGACCACATCTTACCTCTATTTAAGGTGTCAATTTTTGTGGTTCCATCTTTTGTCATCCCTGTCTAGAAAAAAATATAAAAAATAGTTGAAAAATAAAAAATCTTGATTCCTACTAGTCTGGAGGGAAATTCAAGGGAAATTCGAGAAAAGATTAAAAATGATTGCAGAAGTTGTTGTGTGCTTGTTCTTTGAGCTTTATCCATCGTTCTTTGTTCTAACTTGTTGTGCTAAGTCTAAGCACACATCTTAGCCAGCAATTGAGACTTGTGCTTTGGATACCTATTGAACTTTGCTATTCTGCTTTCGAAATTTGCTAATCCTTGCTACTATATTGTGCCTGCCCAAAGCTCCACATATACTTCTGTCAGTACAGGTTTCTCCTTGCAGCTATTACACCTAAGCTTGACAACAGATTGTGCGCCCTGTTGGCTTTGGTAAGAACACTTGCAAGATGGTGGTAAGCCGATTGTGATATTGCTTTCCATTTTCCACCACCACATAGTCACTGTTAGTTGATAGGGATAATACTTTTGTGTTGTCTTCTCCTGTCTTCTAACCATGTCAGGGGCCGAGTCTCCAACTGGTTTCAAGGATTGTGTGGCCAAAAAGGAACTTACGAAACTTATTGCTGATGAGCGTGCCTACATGACCGGAAGGTTTGATGATGAGGACATCCCAACCAGAGCTCCAACAGCACAAGTATATGAAGGACCAATTACCCGTAGCCGAGCAAAACAACTTCAACAAGAGGTACATGCTTTTCCTCTCTAAGTTACATTTTGATATTAATGAGAATGTTATACTGCCTAAATCGCGTACTCTACTTTTACTCAGGTTCACTCATGAAGATGGAACTTGTCCGAGTACTTTGGATACCCGTCCGAGTACTTTGGATCTTCGTCCAAGTACGTTGGATATTCGTCCGAGTACTTTTTCTCTTGACTCCCGAAGGCTATGAAGGCCATCAAGCATTTGATGGAAAGCTTGTCAAGTCTAATTTACAATATCATCAAGTTCCAAGTACTTTTGGATTTCCACTTATGAGGTTTGACCAGATTATTGAAGACATGTCAGAAGGTCAATAGTCTACTCAAAAATTTATCTAGGTTCAACTTCCCATGCAAAATTGTACCAACTCAAAAAGGGTCAGGGGTCATTATATACATGGTTGAAAAATGCTCTAAGTCTAGTTTCCAACGCAACTAACGGCACATCATTTGGAATTCCCAATTAAGAGTAATGACCATTTCTTTCAAGACTGCGCAGCAGCCCAAGAGACGCGCGTGAACTAAAGAGGACTTAATAAATGGTTCCACCACTTGGCTCTCCACTTCCCAACGTGGTGCCTTCAGTTTGCACCTATCTTAACCTAATCTAGGAGGGTTGTTCCTAGTATAAATATTCCATATGTACTTCTGAAAACACAAGTTGAATTTTGATATACAGATAACCTCGTATGGTTTTGCAGCCACGCTGCTGAGTGCCTTGCACACCCTTGTTCTTCCTTGTTCTTCTTGGACTTGTGATGAAATCACTCTGCGATCCGCTACTTCTTGCTCTACGGTTTCCAATACGGCTACACCGTTTTGTGTGGATTAGTTCCGGATTGTGGTTCTGTGGTCGTTCGGAGATCGAGTCGAAGTCCTCAAGGTTTCGGTGCCTCTCAACCCGTCGCTTGGTCGCATCCATCCTTGGTCAGGTATAAAGCTAGTTATCCAGCTGATTTCAGCAAGTTATCCTTTGTTCGTAAACCTACTATCGTGAAGATCGGGCTATCCTTGTATCGATTCATATCGGTACCTATCATGTGGTAATCAGAGCTGTCGTTGTCACGGTAGGTTTTGTTATCACCCACATATTTATCCTTTACTTTACCATCAAATTCTCTTTTGTTCCATGTCCTATAGTCCAAGTCCACTAAAAAGCCACACAAAAAATCCCATAACCATTTCATGGTACTGTTATCTTTGTGTGTTTTGTGTTTATCTAGTTGCTAGTCACCACCGTTTTTTTTTCCATCATATTGTTTTGTCATGTTCATCCTCACCCCCTGTTATTAAAAAAATTAGAAAAAAGTGTGAAGAAAGAGTTGAAAAAAAGAGCAAAAAAAACAGAGAAGAGAAGTTGAAAGGGGCTGCATCGCAGGTTGTGTAACCCAAAGTTTCAGATTTGTAATATCAAGTTTGTGGTGCATTTGACAGCAGCGTTTACATTTTTTTTGAATGGCTTACAACACTTGGGTTACAATACCATAGCCTTCCTTGGACAGCTACCTATAGCTCCACAAAAAGCCATAAACCGGACCTGTCGACTCGTAATCCTTTCAACCGCTTAATCACAGCTGGGTTACTACCACTTTTTGCACACTCACAGTCCGGAAGAACGGGTAAGAACTTTGGTAGGCAAGAGGTGAGGTTGTGTGATTCCACAAATTTTACCTTTTTCACATTTTCTTCCACTGTTCAAACATGGCAGGATCTAATTCGATTGTTCACGGTAGCAATCATGGAGATGAAGAACCTCCAGTTGCGCGAGCCAAGTTACGCCAACTTGGGAACTCATTGTTGGAGGCCATGGAGAGGATGTTCAATGAACGTCTCCCTGCAGCAGGTAGAAGGGCTCCACATCATGATGATGAAGAATTTGGAGATGAAAATTTAGGGTATGAAAATGGTTTTCGTGACCATTTTGGAGATGGCCGTGGTGGCCATGGTGGTGGTAGACGTGCTGATCATGATGATTAGCGAAGAGAAGGAGCTCACAGGCGTGTCCGTGGGCACCGTGTGCACTTTGATGGTGAAGAGGAGGTACATGATAATTATGATGATGATTTTTATGAAGATGATTCTTGGCACTTTGAACATCGCCATGATCGCCATCGTGGTGCTACCCATGATGGTGAACATCATCGTCATCACAATAGAGTTGATCCGGACAGCATTGCTCGTGTCAAGTTAAGTATTCCAAAATTTTCAGGAAAGGAAGATGCAGATGCATATCTTGAGTGGGAGGAGCAATGTGATCAGATTTTTAGAGTGCATAATCTCTCTGACCAGAGGTGTGTTAATCTTGCTTCTGTTGAATTCTCTGGTTATGCACTCACTTGGTGGAATCAAATGCAAGCAAATCAGCTTGTGTTGGGGCGTGATCATATCAACACATGGGATGAGATGAAGAGAGTAATGAGAAGACACTTTGTTCCCTCAAGCTATCAACGTGACCTTCGCAATAGGTTACAAACATTGAGACAAGGATCCAAATTGGTTGATGATTATTACAAGAAGATGGAGTTGCTCTTGATTTGATCTGGAATTAGAGAAGATGATGAGTCAAAAATGGTAAGATTTTTGCATGGTCTCAATGCTGAAATTTCTGATTTTGTTGAGATGTTTCCATATCATAATCTGCAGGGTCTTGTTGATCAAGCCATGCGCGTTGAGAGGAAAATTCAGTAAGAGGGACATGGTCGGTCCTATGGGGGTCGATCTATCTCAACTCCATGGCGCAGGCAGCAGCCCAGTACCTCTGTTGTTGGAGGAAGGTCACATGGAGGTGCGGCTAGGCCATCAACATCCATTGGTGCCGGAAAGACAACAGTTTCTATTGCTGCTTCTCCTACAATTCAGCAAGAGCAACGACGTCCAACTACAAGTATAGTAGCCCCCTTTAGTGCATCTATGCCTGCATCATCTTCACATAGCCGAACCATTGTTTGTCACAAGTGCCAAGGTCGTGGGCATATTGCTGCCCAATGTCCTAGTCGGTGGACCATGATTGTGAATGAGCTTGGTGAATGGGAATCTGAAAGTGAAGAAGAAGATGCACCACGCTATGACGAGGAAATTGAAAATGATGAGAATGAGATTCAGCCGGATGAAGGTGATAATAATTGCTTCATTTCTCGTCATGTGCTTAGTGTTACAGCTGTAAAGGAGGAGAATGGACAGCGGCACAGTCTTTTTCACACCCGAGGCATGATCAAGGAAAAGTTTTGCAGAATTATTGTTGATAATGACAGCTACAATAATATTGCAAGTCAAGAATTGGTTGATAGAATGAGATTAAAACAGCGGCGCCATCCTTCTCCATACAAGGTGCAATGGCTTAATGATTGTGGTGCGCTACATGTAACCAACACTGTGGCAATTCCTTTCTCTATTGGAAAATACAATGATCATGTGGAATGTGATGTTGTGCCTATGCAAACATGCCAACTGCTGTTGGGAAGACCTTGGTTATATGATCGTGATGTTCAGATTTTTGGTCGAGCCAATAAGCTTGTTCTCATGTACAAAGGAGAGCAAATTATTTTGCTTCCTTTATCACCAGAGGAAATTTTGAAGGATGACATCAAGAGAAAAGAGCGAGAGAGTGAGAACCACTTGAGAGTGACCCACATACATAGTGAGGGAGTGTCTCCAAAGCCAAATAAAACTCCACAGCTACAAAGAACCGAGCCAAAGGGAAAAAAGGGCTTAGTTATGATGGCTAGGAAAGGGGATTTAAAAGAATTGAGTGAACCCAATGCCATGTTCTTTGTACTGCTGTATAAAGACAATTTTCTTTCAACTAATGACTTACCCTCTACTTTGTCAAGTGTTATTTTTGATGTGTTACAGAAATTCGAAGATGTGTTCCCCGAGGAAGTATCACCTGGGCTGCCACCAAAGAGAGGCATTGATTATCAAATTGATCTTGTTCCTAGTGCTTCACTTCCCAACCGTGCACCATACCGCCCCAACCCGAAGGAGACAAAAGAAATTCAGCGCCAAGTGCAAGAGCTCATCTACAAAGGGTATGTAAAGGAAAGTCTCTCACCCTTGTGCAGTTCCTGTTCTTTTAGTTCCAAAGAAAGATGGATCATGGAGAATGTGTGTTGATTGCCGAGCCATTAATAACATCACAATAAGGTATAGACATCCCATACCTAGACTTGATGACATGCTTGATGAGCTTAGTGGTGCTATCCTTTTTACAAAAATTGATTTGAGAAGTGGCTACCACCAAATCCGAATGAGAGAAGGGGATGAGTGGAAAACAGCTTTTAAAACCAAATTTGGCTTGTATGAATGGTTGGTAACGCCTTTTGGATTGACCAATGCATCTAGTACATTCATGAGATTGATGAACCATGTACTAAGAGCATTCATTGGCAAGTTTGTTGTGGTTTGCTTTGATGATATCTTGATTTAATGTAAGTCTCTTGCAGAACATGTTGAACATATAAAATGTGTCCTTGCTGTTTTGAGGAAGGAATGCTTGTACGCTAACCTTGCTAAGTGCACCTTTTGCACCGACAAGATAGTCTTTCTTGGCTTTGTTGTTTCAGGTCAAGGTGTGGAGGTGAATGAGGAGAAGATCAAAGTTGTACGTGAGTTGTTACCTCCACAAAATGTGAGCCAAGTACGAAGCTTCCTCGGACTTGCCGGTTTCTACCGTCGGTTTGTGAAAGATTTCAGTACCATTGCTGCCCCAATCAACGAGTTAACAAAGAAGGAAGTTCCATTCCATTGGGGTGCAGCACAAGACAAGGCGTTTGCAAAGCTGAAAATGAAATTGATGACAACTCCACTCCTTGCACTTCCAGATTTTGGTAAGACTTTTGAAATTGAATGTGATGCAAGTGGTATAGGGATTGGAGGTGTACTCATGCAAGAAGTAAGTCCCATTGCATACTTCAGTGAAAAGCTAAATGGTCCAACTCTCAATTATTCAGTTTATGATAAAGAACTTTATGCTCTTGTGAGGAGTTTGGAAACTTGGCAGCACTACCTTTTGCCTAAAGAATTTTTGATACATTCAGACCATGAATCATTGAAACATCTTAAGGGTCAATTAAAACTAAACAAAAGACATGCTAAATGGAGTGAATTTATTGAATCTTTTCCTTACATTGTCAAGTACAAGAAAGGGAAAGATAATGTTGTTGCTGATGCTTTGCTGTCATGTTTTCCTTACATTGTCATGTTTTGCTGTCTCAACTTGATGCAAAAATTCTTTGTTTGGAAAGTTTTAAAGATTTATATGCTACTGATTCATACTTTGCTGAACCTTTTTCCAAATGTGGTGATGGCAAGGGTTGGAAAAAATTCCATTTGCATGATGAATTTTTGTTTGGGGCTAATAAACTTTGCATTCCAGATTGTTCTATTCGTCTTTTGCTTTTGCAGAAAGCCCATGCTGGTGGACTGATGGGCCATTTCGGAGCTAAGAAAACAGAGCAAGTGCTGGCTGACCACTTCTTTTGGCCTAAGATGAGGAGAGATGTGGAGCGATACATCCTACGCTGCGTAACATGTCACAAAGCTAAGTCATGCTTGAACCCTCATGGTCTATACACTCCTTTGCCTATTCCTCATGTCCCATGGGAAGACATTTCTATGGACTTTGTTCTTGGTTTACCTCGAACCAAGAGGGGGAGGGATTCAATATTTGTTGTGGTTGATCGGTTTAGCAAAATGGCTCATTTTATTCCTTGTCATACGAGCGATGATGCTTCACACATTGCTGAATTATTTTTTTAGGGAAATTGTGCGCCTACATGGTGTGCCACGAACAATTGTTTCAGATCGTGACACAAAGTTTTTGAGCTATTTTTGGAAGACATTATGGGGAAAACTTGGGACAAGATTGCTGTTCTCCACATGTTACCCACAAACTGATGGACAAACCAAAGTTGTGAACCGCACCTTGTCAACATTGCTGCGAGCTGTCCTCAAGAAGAACTTGAAGCCTTGGGAAGAAAGTTTGCCTCATGTGGAATTTGCATATAATGGGCAGTACATTCCACCACAAAATTTTCTCCATTTGAGATTGTATATGGCTTCAAACCTACTGCTCCCATCGATCTCTTGCCTTTGCCTATGCAGGAATGTGTGAACTTTGATGCAAGCAAGCGTGCTGAGTTTGTCAAGAAACTTCATGATCAAGCTTGAGCAAATATTGAGAAGATGACCAAGCTGTATGAGAAGTGCGCCAACAAGGGATGCAAGAAGATGTTGTTTATACAAGGAGACTTAGTTTGGGTGCATTTGCGCAAGGATCATTTTCCTGACCACCGCAAGAGCAAGTTGCAGCCACGTGCCGATGGTCCATTCAAAGTGCTTCGCAAGATCAATGATAATGCACATGAAATTGATCTTCCAAGTACATATGGTGTTAGTACCAGCTTCAATGTCACCGATCTATCTCCATTCTTTGGATTGGAAGGGTCAAGGATGACTCCTTTTCAAGAGGGAGAGGATGATGAGGACATCCTAGCCAGAGCTCCAACAGCACAAGTATATGAAGGACCAATTACCGTAGCCGAGCAAAACTTCAACAAGAGGTGCATGCTTTCCTCTTTGAGTTACACTTTGATATTAATGAGAATGTTATACTGTCTAAATCACATACTCTACTTTACTCAGGTTCACTCATGAAGATGGAACTTGTCCGAGTACTTTGGATACCCGTCCGAGTACTTTGGATCTCCGTCCGAGTACATTGGATATTCGTTCGAGTACTTTTTCTCTTGACTCCCAAAGGCTATGAAGGCCATCAAGCACTTGATGGAAAGCTTGTCAAGTCTAATTTACAACACCATCAAGTTTCGAGTACTTTTGGATTTCCACTTATGAGGTTTGACCAGATTAGTGAAGACATGTCAGAAGGTCAAGAGTCTGCTCGAGAATTTATCCAGGTTCAAATTCCCATGCAAAACTGTACCAACTCAAAAAGGGACAGGGGTCATTATATACATGGTTGGAAAATGCTCTAAGTCTAGTTTCCAATGCAACTGATGGCACATCATTTGAAATTCCCAATGAAGAGTAATGACCATTTCTTTGAAGACTGCACAGTAGCCCAAGAGACGCGCGTGAACTAAAGAGGACTTAATAAATGGTTCCACCACTTGGCTCTCCACTTCCTAACGTGGTGCCTTCAGTTCGCACCTATCTTAACCTAATCTAGGAGGGTTGTTCCTAGTATAAATATCGCATATGTACTTCGAAAACACAAGTTGAATTTTGATATACAGATAACCTCGTATGGTTTTGCAGCCACGCTGCTGAGTGCCTTGTACACCCTTGTTCTTCCTTGTTCTTCTTGGACTTGTGAAGAGATCCCTCTGGGATCCGCTACTTCTTGCTCTATGGTTTC
>CM014275.1:59561647-59597669 GCA_004135705.1 Alloteropsis semialata
TAGACTTATATAATGACCAATGAAATCTTCTGTGTGTCACCATCCCAAATTCTTCCTATCATGTTATTTCCTGTTCTAGTCTTGGTATGTTGATTGTGATATAGTTGATGCATTGGAAGACATAGTACTTTGCCATACGCTTTCCCTGAGAAAATAAATACGATACTCTGGAATACTCCCGGCTGAAATGCTACAATGTACTTCTGTGCGCTGGCAGAACTTATGTAACGCTAAGATTTATATTAAGGCATCTCTAGTGCCATCACTTATGTAGTGGTGATGATAAGAAATGCCAACAACCCCCTCCTGAGCAACGCCGTCCTCCTCCACCTCCTGAGGGTGTAGAAGATGAAGAAGAAGAGGAAGAGGAAGAGGTACTTCATCATGATGACCGTGATAGGGATCGCCTTCGTCATAACCGTTACGGCATGGGAGGTAACAATCGTGGTAATAATGATCCTTTTGCTAAAGCTAAATTTACCATGATTTCTTTTGCTGGTAATGCTGATCCTGAAGCATATTTAGATTGAGAACTTACTATTGAACAGAAATTTAATTCTCATTTAGTTTCTGAGTAGCATAAAGTTAGGCTTGCTACTAGTGAGTTTACTAGTTTTGCTTTATTCTAGTGGAATGATTTTTACATTGCTAATCAACCAAATGCTATACCTCAGAATTGGAATGCTTTGAAATGACGCATGAAATCTCATTTTGTTCCCCCTTATTACCAGAGTAACTTGAGATTAAAATTGCAAACTTTGACTTAAGGTACTAGAAGAGTAGAGGAATATTATCAGGAGTTTATTATTAGTTTAGCACGTTGTGATATTCATGAACATATATGGATACTTGTGCTAGATTCTTTGGTGGTTTAAATCGTGAAATCCAGGATATTCTTGATTATAAAGAATGGACTCATTTTGGACAATTGTATCATCTTACTCTTAAAGCTGAAAGGGAAGTACATGGACGAAGCCAACAACACTCTTTCAGCTCCAACACTGTTCGGGCCTTTTCCCAACGTCCGGCAAACGACAAGTCCAAGACCCCTGTTGCTAAGCTACCAGCTCCACCGACTGCAACTACACCTGCTTTCGATGTGAGTAGTTTGTCGCCTTTGCCTCCTTTGCAGTTTTAGGCACAGAGGAAAGGTGATTCACCTGGTGCTACTACAAGCCGCTCTTCCAACATTGTGTGCCACCGCTGCAAGGGAATGTGACATGTCATGAAGGATTGCCCCAGTAAACTTGCCTATAATGCAACTACTGATGGTGGATATGTAAGTTCTAGTGATGTTGAAGATGAATTGGCTCTTGTTGCTAACCTTGATGCAGATACAGATGGTGAAGGAGATACCATTCAAATTGATTCTGCAGCTGCAACTGCGGGGTTCAAAAGTATTCTTGTGCAGCGTGTGTTGAATTCACGTGTGGGACAAGAGAAAGAGACGAAGCTCCAACACCACAATTTGTTCCACATGTTTCTCATCATCAAGGACTACCGTGTCCTCACCATAATTGATGGTGAGAGCTGCAACAATTTGGTTAGTTCAGATCTGGTCGAGAAGCTTGGCTTGACCACACGACAACATCCGCATCCTTACAAGCTCCAACGGTTCAACAATAGTGGTAAGACAAAGGTAACTATATCAGCACGCATCAACTTTTCCATGGGTTCATATCATGATTTTGCTGATTTTGATATTGTTCCAATGCAAGCTTGTTCTATTTTATTAGGCCAACCATGGGAATTTGATACTGATGCTTCACACCATAGTAGAACTAATACATACACTTTCATGCATAAGGCCAAGAAATTTACTTTGCTTCCTTTATCTCCTGCGGATATTAGGAACCATGCTAATGCAATTAAGAATAAACCTCCATTAGACCTTGCTAAAACCAATGGGATTAAGTTAAAAGGAGGTGCTTTTCTTGCTACAACTTCTGCTACTGCTGAGCTATGTGATAATCAGGATGCACCTTGTTATACTATGCTTTGTCAAGATGTTAGTGTTTACCATGATATTATATCTTCTACTTTGCATCTGTCTATCAATAACCTTTTGTAGGAAATTGTTGATGGAAAGGAGTCGAGGATGACTCCAATTCAAGAAGGAGAGGATGATGAGGACATCACCACACTGGATATACACGAGTCGACCTCGTCACTAAACTGCAAGCCGTCGCCAACTTGGACTGCGAGTTCGTCTCGGATTCAGCCGACATGCCTGCACTAAAACAGCGATATCTTCCTCGTACGGAATCCAATGAAGGCGTTCTTGGATGCGTTAGATTCGTAACGATGAGATGCTTCTTTTGGTTCTAATCCTAGCTCCAGAAGATTCGTGGATCATTCTGTGTGACCATGACAATATGCTACGTCACCTATTTTGGGCCTTTTCAGGCCTTGTATTGTGTCGGGCCTTAAGCCCATGTTGGGGCACCCCCCCTGGTTGTGCCCTCATAAACTCAGTAGCCGCCGCCGTTTAGACTTGGGTTTTGTTTAGTCAAGTTTTCGAAGTCGAAACTGTGATAGATTCATTGTAACTGTGGCGACAAGTCCGTTTACAGTGATCCAGGGCCCCATTCTTGTTCTACAACCCTGTGGCGATCAGTCCTTTGTTGATCAGAGCTTGAACTCCATATAATTCACTTCATATTGATCTGCAATTTCAGATTGCGTCTTTCACTTTCTTGCTTGTGTTCTTCGATTCGCTTGCAGGAAAAAGCCTTCTCGGCGAGGTCAAAGTTGTGCTTGGTTGATAACCAACGGAGCAGTGGTGTAACGGTTGCAGGGTTCGAATGTGTCTGATTTGAAGCCGGATCGCCAACGTCGAGTTCTCCACCAATCGAACTTATCATCTACCTCTCGGAAGATTGGCCAGCTCCTCATCAGACCTGGCCCTATGGTCTCGAGGCCAATTTGAGAGGCCACGGGTTGACCCAATTCAGCGTTTAGATGTGGCCTCGATGCGAGGTAACAAATAGCAATAGTAGCGGCTGCAATAGCGGTAGCGGCCCGCTATGAGGCAATGGAGCTAAGATAGCGGCATGGAACTCAGCGCCCACTATTTGGGTTAGCGCCTGCTATTACAGGCGCAATTGCGGTTATCAGTCCGCTATTGCAGTAATGATATACATATGATGATATTTTATAGACCGATTTAGAAATTGAGAGCCATATTTTGCTTGACGCATGAAGTATTTAAATGCAACTAGATGTATATTTTAACTATTAAGTCATATGTGTATTGATATGTTAGTATTTTATCTTTTAGTAGGTTTTTAATGTTTAGAAAGTGATGTTTCAGGACATATGCACTCCAAATTTATGAGTAATATTGAAATTCCACTATTGGAACTTAGTGTCCGCAATATCGCCACTTTCTGCTATCTTGGCACCAATCCGCTACCAACCCATTATTTGCTATTTAGTATCTTGCCTCGACGGCCCAATAGGTAGCTCAGGCCAATCCAGTCTAGCATTTAGATTATATTTTTTGCAAGCACAGATCATTGCTAACACACTAACACATATGGTGTGCTGGGCTATATGCAGAGGTATTGATCCAGTATATTGCATAACAAGTATTATTATCCTAAATACCAATCATTGGTACCACACTAACACATAAAACAAACTCAACTTATTTTTATGATGTGACATGTTAATGCACTTCACAACATCATAATTTAGGCTACCAAATGCCCTAAGAAGGCTCCAATCAACAATAGCTAGCTGCAAAATATGACCAAAGGTGTTGGTACAAAATTAGGCCGCGTGGATTGGATCTTGTCATGTTGGTGAGGTGTTTTGGCTCGACCCTATCCTACCCATTGGGTTAATAGACTCTGAATCTATGATCCATTTCTAATTTGAGGCCGATGCATATGACCCATTGGTCTTGCTTTTATGAATCGTGCCAACTACCCAATAGGTCGATCCGGTATATTCCCCTCTATAAAGAAACCTCATGTCCGACCTTAGTTGTTTGTATGTGTGGCAATGGTTTTGTTGAAGAAATTACTTAAGAGTCCAAAGATTTGTATCTAGGACAGCTTCAGGCTGAAAGCCTAAAACTATATGAGATAGTAATTACTGAACCGCGTCACGCATAATTTAATTACACCACTAACCATGTGAGACAACTTCAAGTCGTCAGAGATAAGACCATCCAAACGTGTGCTTTAAGTAATTTTCGTTGTGTAAGCGAGAGGCCAATGGTGACCGGTGAGGCTTGGTGCTTGATTTGTGCAACGAGTGTAAAGTACCTTAAGCAATCTTGCAAACCTTGCAACTTACCAGGTGGAAAATAAAATCACTCTTAAAGAAGAAATATAAGGAACCGAGTTTCGCTCCCAAGTTGCAGTGAACACACGTTGCCGGATCACAGATGAGAACAGGCCTAAAGACAATCACAGTTTTTTTTTTTTGAAACACCAATACAAACACAGACGCTTACACATACACGAACAGTTATCCCTTTGAATACACACATGCAAACTATACTCCTATAAGCATCTCTAAAAGACTGGACCGACTGTTTCAATCTTGAGATTGACGAAGTCATCACAGGCGCCTCGCTATCGACGGATACGTTATCTACCATTGAAAGAATTGTGCCAATTAAATCTTAGGATAAATCCATGAAAATACGACACATGTGACAAGTCGAGGACTCGAACACAGATAGACAGGTTCCACCGCAAGAAATCAGAGTTACTCTTTGGTCGTCATGCCAATAATTCCTATTCCCAAATTCTCTCCACCTAACCCACTCGTGTGATCAATCTGCATCTGTATACTTTCCCAGTTGCCCAGACACTTGCATGCACAACCCACGTACACATACCTTTCTATAATATTTTTTTTATATCAGTGTATGAATGCAATCGATGATTTTGTTTCGCTCATTAGCATCTAGTCTCTTAGTTTGACCGTGGAATCTCAGCAACCTGCAAAGCGAATATATTGGTCAATAGTCCAGAATCGCAAGTCAGGGTTTTCCAGTTTTGTGGCATCCTTTCTATGATCATGACTTTATCGTTTGTTGAAACAAAAAAAAAACAATGCAATTGTTCATGTTACCCATAGAGAGGTACTCTAAGCTTTTAGACCTTTTATAATGGCCTAAGCAAATTTAAGCAAAAAAATTAGTGCAAATATACAAAAATTATAAGTGATACTTAAAGTATTCGTGATGATAAAATAAGTCACAAATAAAATAAATGATATACTTACATGATTTTTTGATTAGACGAATAGTCAAACATTGTGAGCAAAAGTCAACAACAAATAGTAACTTGGGTTGAAGTGAGTATTTCCCGACACTCTTTGTCACGCATACAATTTTTTTAGGACCTTGTTCATCTTTGCTGATTTAGTGGCTAGAGCTGTTTTATTTCTTTTGTCTTAAAGGAATGTATAGGTTTTCCCTCTCCGCCTCCTTATTAAGACACTGCCTCCTCATTCGCCAAAGATCTCCCCTGTTATCAGATACCCCATATCCTACCTTTGGCAGTTAGTAGTAGGAAACACACATGACGCAAGGAAACCCTGAAGTCGACTCCTCTTTCTTCTTGATATAGATGCATGGCCTTGTTGGATCGAGTGTTGCGCCAATAGGATTGCCAAAAGCCTTCTCCGCTCATGTCTGCCAGGATCAATAGAAGGTGTCCTGGCAATCCCCAATAAAGGTCGGCCTAATCTGATAAAAATTATGTTCCTCGCGTCCTCAACCAAAGACCAGAGCTATTGTCACAGCCTTGGCTGTTGGTAGTCGATGATAGGCCTGTTGCTGGGTATTCAAAACTTATACCCAACTTCACACCCACCTCAAATAGGGAGGGTATGGATAGAAAATTAATTATCCATTAAAAATGGGGAGGACACGGTATAGGAAAAAAACCTATTTATCCACTAGATACACATAGTATCTAGGACAAAATTAATTATCCATTGGATATGGTTAAGAATGGGAAGGTGAAGATTGTATAATAACTATTTGCACTTGGGTATGAACAAGGAAAAATTGGCTACATGACACTCTTCAAAGGTGGCTTTTGCATGAAGATAGTAGGGTATGAACAATAGTAGGGTTGTTCATACCCTCCCAGTGGCAGGGCTAGTCGATGAGCAGATCTAGTATAGGCATCATTTACTGTTGTCAAACTTTGATTTTAACAAAAGGAGAAATGAGTAATGAATGAAAAATCATCTTCTATTATTGATGTTATGTCACTTTTACTCATATCAAAAATGGATTGAGATACACTAGTCTATCAACTCGTGCTCCTGCACGGGGTATAATTTGGAAGACATGTGCAACAAAATTTATAAAAAATCTAGATCCATATATAATAATAAAATTATTTATCTAAATATATTTTTCCTCTTTACATAGCACATCTAGATTATGTTTAATTTGAGCTACAAAGTTAGCATGGAGATTGATATTCTCATTGTTTTCTCCATTCACGTATATATACATGGTTACACACATCATGTAACATTGTATGTATATATACCTCAATAAGTTAGCATTTTCCATATTAACAACGACAAAAATAGATAATTTAGAATGATATATTCATGTACTTTATAATGTTTTGATGACATATGTTGATAATTTCGATGCAAGTTTAGAGTCTGAGTCATGTTGAACATGGAAATTTGTGTTTTCATTATTTCCGATGTATATTTATATATGATCTACATTGTGACACACATACACACTCTAAGTTGATGTTTCCTATTTTAACAATTAATGGAAGGAATATGTAATTTAGAATCATATATTGGTGTACTTTGGGATATTTTTTTATAATGACATGTTGGTTTTTTAATAACAAAAACTGTAGGTAATCTAGATGCAGTTTTAGAGTGCTATTGTAAATTATTTTTATAATAGCATATGTGGGTAATTTAGATGAATATTAGAGATTACTTTAGTTTATTTTTATAATGGTAGAGGTGGGTAATTTACCTAATAGATTTAGGGGATTAATTACTTTAGGCTATTTTCATAATGGCAAAAGTGAGTTATTTTTTTATAAAAGATACAATGGATCCAATGGATTTGATAATTAGAGTCCACAGATAGATGGCTAGATAATTCTGATATTTTTGAGAATTTCTAAGATTTATATTTTTTTAGCGCGTCTCATGAGGATTAATATGGAGGCTGCAAAAGGAGCCTCCAATTACTAATGAGATGTATCCAATTTGACCAAAGGAAATATGGAGGCTGCAAAAGGAGCCTTCAATTACTAATTGGCAATTAGTAATAATAAGATGTATCCAATTTGACCAAAGGAAATATGACAAGAGGTACACCTATGCAGATAAATGATTATTTTAAAATGGCGTTTCCGTTCAACCAGTCTATAAATTTTGCCAAGAGATGATCGGGGAAGCAATAATCCTAGCTTTAATTAGTAGTCGATGTACAGTCTTGACTCTCACCAAATTACTGCTGCCAATATGTACGTTCCCCAAACCCAATGAAAGTCTATTGTGATTTTTCACCGATCTTAGGAGTTTTTTTTATAGTTTACATGTCGCATATTCTTGCAGTTTTTAAAATTAATTGAAGGAAAATAGAGGTGGCGAGAGAGATGTTGCCAAAACTGAGATGATAATAAAAGGAAACTTATTAATGATTGACTTGTTTTCAAGATGAAACCAGCCATTGATTCTTTTGGTTGAGAACATGTAAGCAACCAAATTGTCACACTCGGCAAAGCACCAGACACTTGGCAAATAGCCAGTTTCCGGTAGTGCATGCAAGAAAGTCCAAAGGAAAATCAACCATACAACTCGATCCATTTGTGAATTATTCATGACATAGAAGATAGTTGTTACAAGCTCCAGATTTTGCTGCTCATGTTGTTGCAGCATACTCTAATGTTATGATCTAACAAAACATATTAAAGTTTAATGTAACACAGTGTTTTGATATATAGTTTTGTTTGGTAGTAAATGTGAAATTGTGATCAAAGCTCTCAAATAATATTCTTTTGTGACTACATCAGCTACACATCAGCTATCTTCCGGTTAAAATTAGTATATATTACTACTTCCTTAACATTCATGCGTATATACATGCAAATCAAACCTAGAGGCAAATGCAGCCAATAACCAGCTATGCTAGACCCTAGAATTGTCGCACTATACATCCTGCATCTGCAGGCTCTTTCAGAACCAGCTCTCACGCTTCATGTCACAGCATGGACAACCTGCATAATTCCTATATGTCAACGAACCAGCCAGCCTCTGCAACACATCCATGACTCCAACCGATCTCTACAGCTATCAGACAATGGCAACTAAAACCATGCTTGTTGCGGAAGCATGGTGGTCGTGCCTTGGTATGTTCGCGATGGCTTCTAGGCATCTGAGCCTCCATCAATGGGTCATGTCTGCCCATGCACCTCGTAGTCGGACAGCTAGGGTTTTACTATAGGGTCCTGTCAGGGATGCTATCTTGAGAAAAAAGCAACGTACCATACTCTTGATTGTTCGGTAGATGCAGCTAATTTGTTGGTGGGATCGATGCTGCATGCATGCATCTGCTCTTTCTATTGCTACATATATAATATATGCAAGGGATGGTATCATATTGATCACACTGTTGTTAGAATAAACCACGGCATGGTGTTCATGGCTGTGGCTTCTGTGTCTGTGTCACGCGTGTGGCACGCGTCGAGTTCACGCTGCGTCCGTCGCGTGTGTGCGGGCGTTCGGCGTGTGGTCTGTTAGGATCTGTTCTAGTCAGGTTGCGTAGGTCTAGGGAGTCGGAAGAGTCCCATTGGCGCACGAGTTCGAGCTCAGGTTCACGCCATGGGTTGAGTCCGAGTCGGAACGGCGTTACGGGCGCGTTCCATGTCAAGCGCGGCGCGATGGCGTCGTGCAGCCGTGCAGGGAGGATCATGCCGTTGTAGCGTAGGGGACGGAGCTTGGCGAGCGAACGCCGGATTGCGCGGGCGAGTTCGTTGCTCAATGTGTAGAGGAGTCCGGGTCTCCAGAGGAGTGCGTGCGTGCGCACAGAGTTCGCCAAGACGTGTGTGCGTGGGCGCCGAGCTCGCCGGAGTGCGTGTGTGTGCGTCGGCCTACAAATGGTCATGTAATCCAAGTGTTTGGAGTTGAGTCGAGTCCATTTGTTCAATCAAAGCGCCAACATACAGGCCGTACGGCGGCCGGGGCGTTCGTCGCCATTGTTGCGTTTTACTGTTCATCTTCTTCTTCCTCCGTCCGGCGTGAGTTTGAGGAGTGGTAGGGCTCGATTTCTAACAATATAATTGGTATCAGGGCTTTGTGTCCATGGCGGGCGACGGCGAGGAGACTCCTCCAGGCTCCCCGAAGAAGCCGCTCGGCGGCAAGGGCGGAGATGGTGCCGGGAGCAGCGGCAAGGAGGACGTCGTGCGTGTCGTGTGGGAGTTCGGTGGGCTGGGCAACTGGCCGATGCTCACCAAGGAGAACTACACCGAGTGGGCGTTGATCATGAAGATCAAGATGAAGGCAAGGAACTTGTGGAAAGCCATCGAGCCCGGTGGCGTTGGTCTGCAGGAGGATTGCCTTGCCTTGGACGCGATCACCAGTGCCGTTCCGCCGGACATGGTGGCGTCCCTGGCAGTGAAGGACACCGCGCTGGAGGCGTGGAACGCGGTGAAGTCCATGCGCGTCGGGAGCGAAGCGGTGCGCAAGACCAAGGCGCAGCGACTGCGACGGGAGTTCGAGTCGCTCAAGTTCAAGAAGGGCGAGTCCGTCGACGACTTCGTCATCAGGCTGTCCAACCTCGTCACCGCGCTCAGCACCGTGGACGAGGTGATGGCGGACAGGAAGGTTGTCGAGAAGTTGCTTCGCGCCGTCCCCAAGCGGCTCGCCACGGTGGCCGTCGCCATCGAGGTCTCCGCCAACATGGAGACGCTGACCCTGGAGGACGCCGGTGGGAGGCTGTGCGCGGCGGAGGAACGTGAGGCCGAGGCAGGGTTTTTTTTACCGACCGTTACCGGTCCGGTTCCCGCGGTTACCGCTCTTACCGGTCCGGATCGGTAAGGGTACTGTTCATCGGTTACCGAAAAAAACCGGTACTGTTCATCGGGAACCGGTAAAAACCGGTCCGGTTTACCGCTACCGCCGGCCGGCGGTAGCAGGTCACCGGTCGGAAAAAAAAAACCCTGGGCCGAGGACGACGACGACGAGCCCCCAACGCGGGCAGACGGCAAGCTGCTCTACACCGAGGAGCAGTGGGAGGCGCGCAGGCGTGATCGTCGTGCGAAGGAACGCGCGCGCAGCGGCGGCGCGCATCACGGCGAGGGCAGCAAGAAGGGAAGCCGTGGCGGCGGCCGTGAAGATGACAGCGATGACGACGACGACGGGGCGAGCAGCGTTCGATCCGGTGCAAGCGGGCGTCGTCGCAGCTCCGGCAAGGGGCGGTGCTTCAACTGTGGCGTTCGCGGCCACTTCTCCAGGGAGTGCCCCAAGCCAAGGAAGGAGGAGGCGCTGTTCGCCGGCGCCGACGATGAGCCGACGCTCCTGTAGGGCAGGACGTGCGGCGGTGTCGTGGTTTAGGGGGTGAATGTTAGAATAAACCACGGCATGGTGTTCATGGCTGTGGCTTCTGTGTCTGTGTCACGCGTGTGGCACGCGTCGAGTTCACGCTGCGTCCGTCGCGTGTGTGCGGGCGTTCGGCGTGTGGTCTGTTAGGATCTGTTCTAGTCAGGTTGCGTAGGTCTAGGGAGTCGGAAGAGTCCCATTGGCGCACGAGTTCGAGCTCAGGTTCACGCCATGGGTTGAGTCCGAGTCGGAACGGTGTTACGGGCGCGTTCCATGTCAAGCGCGGCGCGATGGCGTCGTGCAGCCGTGTAGGGAGGATCATGCCGTTGTAGCGTAGGGGACGGAGCTTGGCGAGCGAACCAGAGCGGCCGGATTGCGCGGGCGAGTTCGTTGCTCAATGTGTAGAGGAGTCCGGGTCTCCAGAGGAGTGCGTGCGTGCACAGAGTTCGCCAAGACGTGTGTGCGTGGGCGCCGAGCTCGCCGGAGTGCGTGTGTGATGCGTCGGCCTACAAATGGTCATGTAATCCGAGTGTTTGGAGTTGAGTCGAGTCCATTTGTTCAATCAAAGCGCCAACATACAGGCCGTACGGCGGCCGGGGCGTTCGTCGCCATTGTTGCGTTTTACTGTTCATCTTCTTCTTCCTCCGTCCGGCGTGAGTTTGAGGAGTGGTAGGGCTCGATTTCTAACAACTGTAAATTTTTTAGTATTGTTCACTCATGCTTAATTTATCAATCGACGATTGATGTGCAAAGTACTGTAGGCTATGCAAAAGAAGACAGCCAGAGGAGGTGTTCTCTTTGATCAAAGAGGAAATGTGTCCCTGGGAAAGAATGGTCTGCTGCGAACCAAATTTTCCTTGATTGTAGCATGCTGCTCCTGTTTCTTGAGTTTACCCTTTATTTATGTAATATCTCCTTTGTAGAAGTCTGCTTGCTTCTCTTCTTAAATGAATAAGCCGTGCTCCTGCTAATTATTCCAAATAAAAGTACTATAGGCTATCAGGCCATGTTTGAAACTAAGTACAGATGACACATGTTGGGAGACAATTTAATGATAGAGTGATCGACAATTGTTCTCTTTTCTGCTTGTATGTTCAGGAGTTTTACTTTGCTCACATCGGTGAAAGACAATAGCACTGCAGGCATTAATGTTTCAGTTCTTCATATTAAAACGTAATTATTAGCAAGGTGATTGCATATGACAGTCTGGGTCACTTATCAGTTATAAGAATGATGATTGTTCTTGATTCAAAAATATTATAAAAGTTTTGATGTTAAAACACGACCAGTACATGCATAGTGACAAGGTATATATCTCTAGATATCTAAATTTTGAGCCAGGTAATTAATCATATGTAGTTACGTTAGGAATGGTTGTAGGAGAGGAAGAGTTCAGAAGATATTAAGCCGTGCTACAGTAAGGAAATAAACAATTGTAAGAAAAATGGCCCTATGTGCCATTTATATTGTGATTTTGGTGATTGAATGACAACAGTCATTGGGACTAACAAGTTTGTTAAGTAATTTATATAGAAAATTACGTCCCAAGATGCATAGGAAAAAACCAGAGAGTCTTATTTTCAAGTATCCAAAACATGGTATTGGCATACTAAACCGTGGAAAGGGCTTGAGTTGATTAAATAGGATAAGCCTGCAGTTTCTTTACACAGCGTACAATACGCCGATCAACGACGTACAAGTTAGAAGCATACGGTATGCAGAGGTGAATCAACCAGAGCAAAGAGATTCTACAAGGCGTATGATACGGCGATGAACGGCGTACTTGTTGGAAGCATACGGCGCTCAAGGAATTCAAGAGAAGGGCATCGGTGTATGATCCGGTGTTACTGTGCGCATGAAGGGCGGATGATACGGCGTTCAAGGCATAGTCAAGTTCAAGTTAGGGTCGTCAATACCCTACACGGCGTATCATACGCCGACCCTAGGTGGACTAACGGCGTACAAGTTACACAGAGACGATGTCAAGAGAAGACAGAAGAAAAGGCACGGCATATGATCCGCCGGCCATCGGCGTACAAGTTCAGAAGCATACGGCGTGTACAAAGAGCTGTTGGAAAAGTGAATTCAACCTTTGGAAAAGCACACGGCGTATGATCCGCAGATGGGGGTGAAGTGCACGGCGGAACATACAGCATTCACAGTTTTCGTGCAGCTTTTGAGCAACGGCTAGTTGAGCCCTTTGGGCTATATATACCACCCCATTCAGCCATTCTGAGGTGCTGGAGTCCAGAGAAGTTCATTTACACCTACAAGACATCCAAGCCACCATTCGTGCTACATTGATCATCCATAGTGAGTGAGAGAGCTAGGATGGGCCTAGTGAGAGATTTGGCAATGTGTTGAGCCTTGTGCTTGGTTCTAGAGTGAACCGACACTTGTAATCTCGGTGTGCCGGCCCCTTGGAGTCTTGGTGACTTGCCGGCAAGTCTTCGACCCTCCGACTTAGTGTGGAGCGGCGAAGACGACATTGTGCTGGGGAAGAGGAGACCCCCTTCCTTGGTGGATAAGCTTTGTAGTGGAGGCGGCGTCAAGATCTCCAGGAGAGTTGGTTGATGAGAGCAAAGTCTTGGTGACTTGCTCATCATCCCTCTTGGGGAGCCTTTGTGGCGAGCTCAAGGCCTTGACCAGGAAGAAGACTTGGCCACCGGGAGCACATCCTTTGTGGAGCTCCAATGTGGAGTAGGCATTAGCCGAACCACGGGATAAATCTTCGTGTCAAGTTTGCATCCTTCTAACCCTCTTAAGCTTTTGCATTTCATACTTGCAACTTGTGTGCCTTTACCTTTCTAGAGTAGTATCTTGATAGGATTGGCTCTTGGTTGCAAAACTCTTTGGGTGGGTGCAATCACTAGAAGAATCCTTAGTTGCACATCTAGATAGCACGTCTTAGTTTTATATTTGTGCAATTAGAGGCAAGTGGTAGGTTAAGTTTTTAGAAAGCCTAATTCACCCCCTCCCCCTCTTAGGCTATCACGAGCATCGATTACTTTCAACAATATGTGTCTTTTTTTACAATTTCATTTGTCTTCACTCAGTACTTCGGAGCACGGGGACCAAAAGCGTCTTTTTTTTAGGGCGATGGGGCAGCAAGGGATGAGAACGCCGGGACCCTGTGGGGCTCCTACGAGGGCTCGTCGGAGGGCCCGTCGGAGGGCGTGGTGGGCGTGACACACAGCTTACTGGCGACGCATAGAATCCAAGATAGCTATGGAGTTAGGCGACGCCATTCTACTCCTTTTGTTCTCTCACCGGCAGACCCGCTAGCAGGGACGTGAAGGGCGGGGAGTGGATCTCGCTTCTGGTCTTTAGCCGAAGGTGTGAGCTCAGATGAAGAGGAGGAGATCGAAGAACTAGACTCGCCGGAGTCCACAGGTAATGAGGGATTCATGCGAGATGCTTTCCTTGCAGGTTCCATGGTCGATGAACTGAAAAGGGCAGAAGCTCTTGCTACTAACATCGTTTCTCCGAGTTTTTGTTCGGTGGATCGTGGTGCAGGGCAGGTCAAACATCCGAGGACACTAGCAAGACGTGTGGTTGATGCAGTAGTGGAACGACGAACGTTGAGGTTCCAGCCATGGCAAGGCCAGCTTCCTCCACCAAGGGATTCTCAAGCCAGATCACTAGGGGACTACTGGGTGAAGGACATGCGTTCCACCAAGAGTTCTGACACTCTGAGGCTTTCAGAGTTGTCCTTGGAGGGAGACCAGGAGGATGCAGTCGCCGGTGTGCTGTCGCCGGAGTTGGGGACGGAAGATTCAGATTCAGTTTTTGAATTTCAAACAGGGAAGATGAAACGATTCCGTGGGCCACTTGGGCCAAGCCTGAAGGGTGTATGTGCTCAGTCAGTCCAGGTGGGGGCCCATGGACTTTTCAGAGGAGCTGAAGGATTAGGTTTTTTGCTGGCAAAGGGAGGGGAACCGAGGGGTTTCACATCTACTGGACCTTTCATCTCCAAACAAACGAGTGCGCCGCCTACTCGCTTGACGCCGGCGAGTAAGTGCATTGAAGGGCGATCCGGGGAGGAGATGCAGCGTGGGGCTGGCTGTCGTGCGTCGGCGATGGTGCAAGGTGGTGGTCGCGTAGGGCGGTTGGCTCACCACGGTCGCGACATGGTGGCAGATGGTGGAGCTAGGTCTGATGTGAGGTATGGGCAGATTTTTGAGCAAGGTTTTGTAGAGGGAAATGGGAGACCTGGTAATGGTGGCCGTGGGAGAGGAGGCATGTTTGAGGCGCACAACCAGGGAGGTGCTTCTGGACACGGCGGAGAGGGGGGGTGGAGGTCAGGGACGCGGCTAGCCTCGATCTAGGTATGGTGCAAGGAAGTGTGTTCGTGGTTCCTATGGACAATGTACTGGCCACTGGGGTGCTAGTAATGGAGGGGTAGCTGGATGGTTTTTTTGACTTGGTGAGTGAAGTTTGGAATAGCGAGAGAAGGGGCACCACACCCCTACAAAGGTGGCAGAACAAGATTAGAAGACTACCAATTTTTGAGAGGTTGGGCTAAAAACATGAAGGGCGCGTATAAGAAAGAAAAGCAAGAGCTTTTCAGAAAGGCAGATGAACTCGATAAGAAAGCGGAAATGCACCTTCTAAGCTAGCAAGAAATTGATTTAAAACAATGCATCAAAGATAGAATTGCCCACCTCCTTAGAGAGGAGGAGCTGAAATGGTTTCAAAGGGCAAAAACTACTGATCTGTTGCAAGGGGATAGTAATACTAAGTATTTTCAGCTTGTGGCTAATGGCAAAAGAAGGAAAACCAGGATCTTTTGGCTAGAGCAAGATGAAGGGATAATTGAAGGAGAGAAAATCTTAAAAAATTTATAACAAGATACTATAAGGGTCTGTTCGGACCCACAGAAAGAAATAATTTTTCTCTAAATGAATCCATAACAGGGGATATCCCTCAAGTTACAGATATAGAAAACAAGGTCTTGACTGAAAAGCTTCACAGAAAAGGAGGTTAGAGATGCCATATTCCAGATGAAACACAATAAAGCCCCGGGGCCTGATGGCTTCCCGGCAGAGTTCTACCAAGTATTTTGGAGTCTCATAAAAGATGACCTAATGGCCATGTTTACAGAATTCCATGAGGGTAATCTTCCATTGTTCAGCCTAAATTTTGGCATTGTGGCTTTGATTCCAAAGCAAAAGGAAGTTAAGAGGATAGAACAGTACAGACCTATTTGTATGCTTAATGTGAGTTTCATAGTTTTTACAAAAACCATAGCAAATAGGCTCTCACTGGTGGCAAATAAAATTATTAAACCCTCCCAAACGGCATTTTCGCCTGGATGATTCATTATGGAGGGGGTTGTCATCTTACATGAGACAATTCATGAGTTGCAAACAAAGAAGATGAGTGGGCTTATTCTCAAACTAGATTTTGAGAAGGCATACGATAAGGTTAGTTGGTCCTTTCTACAAAAAGCATTAAGAATGAAAGGTTTTGACCCCCGTTGGTGTCGTTGGATTGAAAGTATAGTTAGCAAAGGAAGTGTGGGCGTTCAAGTCAATGATCATGTTGGGCACTATTTCCAAACAAGGAAGGGTCTGAGGCAAGGAGATCCTTTGTCTCTGGTGCTTTTTAATATCATTGCAGATATACTAGCAGTTCTTATTTCAAGGGCTAAAGAGAAGGATAGTTCAGGGGTCTAGTACCCCATTTGGTTGAGGGAGGGCTCTAATTCTTCAGTACGTGGATGATACGATCCTCTTCTTGGAAACTAGTTTAGAGGAGGCAACAAATTTGAAATGAGTACTATGTGCTTTTGAACAACTTTCAGGCCTCAAAATTAATTTCCATAAAATTGAGCTGTTTTGTTTTGGGGAAGCTAAGGAGAAAGCAAGAGAGTATGTGGAACTTTTTGGATGTAAGGAAGGATCCCTCCCGTTTACATATTTGGGTATCCCAATGAGCACCTGTAAACTCTCTAATAAAGACTGGATCTCGATAGAAGAAAGATTTCAGAAAAAAATTGAGTAGCTAGAAAAGCAAACTTTTGTCGGTAGGAGGTAGGCTGGTTTTAATAAATTCAGTGCTCTCTAGCCTTCCGATGTTTATGATGTTCTTTTTCAGAATTCCTAAAGGTGTTCTTAAGAAACTAGACTATTACAGATCTAGATTTTTTTGGCAATGTGATGGTCATAAAAAGAAGTATAGACTTGCAAAGTGGTGTATCTTATGCAAACCAAGATGCTTGGGGGCCTAGGTATTTTAGACTTGGGCAGTCAGAATCAATGTTTGTTAAGTAAGTGGTTGTGGAAGGGCCTTCTGGAACTCCCACTGAAAGGGCGTGCTTTTACTTGGAGTAATATGCAGGAAAATCCACTGTTGGAGCAATTGGACTGATTCTTCACTACTGTTCATTGGATGGCATCCTTCCCCAATACTATGGTTCTTCCTATGTCAAAAGCCTACCTCTGATCATGTGCTCTGCAAGGTGGTTATTGACACTGTAATCCCCAAATTCCAAATCTTCTGTTTTGAGAATTTTTGGCCACAACACCCAGGTTTTCTAGAAGCAGTCCAGTCTTCATGGCTAGCTATGCAGCATACAAGGCGTGACTCCCCAGGCTTACTCTCATGCAAATGGAAGTCCCTCAGATATTCACTGAAGAAATGGAGTAAGGGTCTATCCAACCTAAACCTGCTTATTCACAGATGCAACAAAGTTATATTTTGCCTTGACTCATTGGAAGATTGTCGTCCCCTATATAGACCTGAATGGAATTTCAGAACCTTAATCAAGAAGCAACTTCTGCTCCTCCTTCGGTCTAAGAATGTCTATTGGAAGAAGAGATATACAGAAAATAGAATCAAGTTTGGGGATGAATGCACAAAATTATTTCATACCATGGCCACCATCTCTTTCAGGAAGAATGCCATCACTCAGCTTAAAGATGAGTCGGGGAACCTAGTCATTGATCACCATGGTAAGGCTGCCTTGATCTGGGGGTCATTTAAAAATAGAATGGGTGTAACCTCCAACCCAAGGATGCTCTTTGATTTGAAAAGTTTGATTGTTCCCTCTGCTGATCTCTCTTCTCTAGTGTTGCCTTTCTCTAATGAAGAAATTGATCTGGTAGTTAAGCACACGCCCCCTGATAAAGCACCTGGCCCTGATGGTTTTAATGGCCTCTTCCTAAAGAAATGTTGGCATATTATAAAGGGTGACTTCTTCAACTGGATGCCATCAATAACTCCTTCATCACACTTGTTCCCAAAGTCTAGAATCCTGAGTGTTGGTATTTCTTAGCATAACCGCTTAGAGTAGTGATGGTACTAGGGATACTTCATCGTAAATCTAGACGTTACAGATATTCTGCAAGCGCATAGAAGTACGTTGTAGCATTTCACCCGGGAGTATTCCAGAGTATCGTTATTTGTTTATCCGCAGGAAAAGCGTTTAGTTAAAGAGAGGTGTCATCCAATACATTTACTTACAAAAACATTAATATACCATAATCTAAACAGGGGTAAATGATATAGAAGTGAATGGGTAATGTGACACACAGAAGTTCATTGCTCATCATTATGGTAGTCTTAGTTAGTAATAGTACATTAGTAAGAGTACAAATGGTTCATTAGCATCATACATATGGGACTTGGATATACTACAATACCCTATACAAGCTCATTCAATGATTATATGCAAGAGGACATATCGAGGTATCTAGTGGTTCCCTCATCAAGGGATGACAGTAGGACGTCTTATCATAAAGGCCTAATACCCACTCCCGAACGTGGAGGATTACAAAGGACGGACAGGGCTATCACCACCTGCCGCCTACCTCTTCTAATCCGTGGGGCAGCGGTACCCTCAACAGTATTCCATATTCCAAACACCATGCTTGCAATATGAGATACAACTCTATCTATCACGTTAATAAATAGAGCAACCAAGAGGCACATTGAGCCAGTGTCATAGCATACATTCACTTGAATAAGGTGCGAGACATAAGTAGTATATACTAAGTGGATAAGGTATAACTGAGGCACACAACATAAGTATGAAGGTATTTCCATTAAGCTCAGAGTATTACAAGTAAGTAAGAGAATACAAGAACTGAACTCTAGAACTTACCAAGACTCCTCCGGAAGCCCTTCAGAAGATCTACATACTATCACTACTAAGACTAAGACTAAGCTTGTAGCAAAGGAGAGCTCTTCTTCTGGTGTGTGTTTGAGTATGGCGCCCTTTGCAGGTATTTATAGCATCACATAGGCGGTTGGAGCCGGCCAGAGGCAGTTGTGGCAGTTTGGAGGTGGGCCCAGGTCGGCCGAAGTCCCCAGGTCGGCCGACCCTTGGATCCACCGTCTTCAGCATTGCATGGCTCAGATGGACTCCTGATGGCGGTTTACAGGTACGGGTCAAGGGGGGAGCGAAACGGCCGCAGGGCCAAGTCGGCCGACCTAGCCAGGTCGGCCGACCTGGTTCCGCCGCCTTTCGGCCCCACTCTTCTCTGGTAGACTGCCATGTCCAGGTGGGTATACTTCGTTTGGGTGCAATTGAGTTGAGGTGTGGGCCCTTCAATCCATGGGAGTGACACGTGGCTCATCCTCACCCTTGACTTGAACCGACCATGTTCCAACGTCCATGATCATCTCCTAGTGTGCTTCTTGACCTGTATGGAGGATGGGCTCGATTGGGGTCCAGGCCTGGTCGCCCGACCTAGCCAGGTCAGCCGACCTGGGTCTGTGCCCAGTTTCGTCCATCTTTTGCACCGTAGTCCCTGTACTCAAATATATTCTAGATATGCATGGTACAATATCATTTGAATACAAATGTCTAAGTTATGTCTTGATCTTTATTGGTTTTCTGAACCTATTGATGGTCGAATTTTTGTTATAAGGACCGTCAACACTGAGTCAGTGAGTGATTACAGGCCTATCTCTCTTCTAAACTGTAGAATCAAGCTGATCACAAAAATCCTGGCAGATAGATTACAGTTACTCATTTTACAAATTGTGCATGTCAACCAATATGGGTTCATCAGACATAGAACTATTCAGGACTGTTTTGCTTGGTGTTTTGAATACATCCATCAGTGCCACCATTCTAGAAGAGAAATTATTATCCTCAAATTGGATTTTGCTAAAGCTTTTGACACAATAGAACACAGTGCAATTATCAGCATTATGAGGCAGCTTGGTTTCCCACAAAGGTGGCTACTTTGGGTGGGCATGCTCTTCTCTTCTGGTTACTCATCTGTCCTACTCAATGGTGTTCCAGGAAAGCAGTTCAAGTGTAAAAGAGGTGTTAGGCAAGGGGATCCCTTATCCCTGAAAGGGCATCTATGACCCCCTTTTGGTTTTGGTTGATTAATGACAACACACTTTAGTATCTAATGTTTGCAATGAGGCATATACACAGGTGATAGGTGAAACAATGAAGAACATATGGAGAAATGTGATACTCAAAAAGGAAATGAAATCATAGTTGGCGCTTATATGAAGATTAATTTTTTATTCTCTTGACAAATTGAGTTTAGGAAAACCGTACTATCAACAGGGATGCTGAAAAACTAGTTTGGTGATGTCAAGGTGCTCAAATATGAACAAACTTAACCATGAGAGACACCTTGCACTTGCACTTCACTTGGAAATTATTTGAGAGTTCTTTACCTGGAAAGTTTTGGAGATTATGAAGAATTGTTTGGAGTCTCTGAAGATTGATGTCTGGAGAGAGGTGTTCGTCAGAATGTTCGGAGACTCCGGAGATTTTTGCGGAGACTCCGGAACTTAACAGGACTAATGGCTAGTTCGGCTGAAGGGATATTTATACTCCTCCTGCCCCCTCCTTTTTGTTCTCTCTGACCTCTTTTCAAACTAAAGCTTCCTTTGAGCATTCTAAAGCCCCTTTCTACTCCCTCTTGCTTCCAAAGTGAGATTTGGTGAGGGATTGAGTGAAGGTCAAGAGATAGTGCTTGTGAGCTGATTCCCCATCCATTGAGCACCTTGTTCTTCGTCAAGCCGGTGATTCAAACATTTGTTACTCTTGGAGCTTCAAGCTCCTAGACGACTAGGTGTCACTCAAGAGCAACCAATCCGCTGTGGTTGCCGTAGGAAGTTTGTATTACCCCTGCAGATCAAGTAAGTTCTTCATTTAACCTTCGGGTTGAGTGGAGAAGAGGAAAGTGGTTTGGTGGATAAACCCGCCCTTCTTGGGCTCCTCAACGGAGAACGTAGGTTCCTTCTGTGGGACTGAACTCCAAGAATCAAATCCCTGTGTCTCCTTGTGATTATTGCTTGTACTTGCGCTACTTGTTGCTACTTGTATATTCTAGGGTTTGGTCTCGATCTATCATCTGAGAAGGCTCCTGCCACAAGTTACACTTTAATTGAGTTGTATTCACCTCAAGGTTGTATGGTAATTTGACGATTTGATTTCCATTGAGGTTCGATCTGTCTTTGTTCATTTCAGCACTATCTCCGGACTCTCCGGAGAAATCTTCGGAGTCTCCGAACATCTGCGAAGTCTCCGGACATTTCTTCGGAGTCTCCACATTTTCTGTGACTAGCAGCTGTTTTGAGCAAAAATTTTCAGTTTTAACTATTCACCTCCCTCTAGTTGACATTCTAGGTCCTTTCAATTGGTATAAGAGCGAGGTTCTCCATACTAGAGCTTAACCGCTCGGAGATTCAAGATGTCAACTTCGGGGGATATCCACTGACGCTTCCCACTGGTGGTGAGGATGAGCCTCAAGGTAGGAAGGAGGCTAGCGAACCTTCTGCTAGGGACATTCACTCCCGAAGAAGAACAGGTGATGATCATGAAGAATCATCCGAAGATGAGGACTCCGACGATGATGACAAGTCCTTCAAGTCCGTAAGAAATGATCATGTTAACCAAGTTCCTTTCAATTTTTCTCATTTGAGCAACTCTATTTCGTCTCAATCAGTGAACCTTGGTAAACCACCTCGCTTTGGCGGAAATGGTTATAACCAATGGTGTCGTTTGATAGAGGCGTATTTGATAGGGGTCAACCCGGCCCTTTGGAAGATTGTGTGTGTAGGTGTCACAATGCCCAAAGAAGAGGACCGTTGAGTCAAGATCAAGAGTTTGAAATTCAACGCAATGCTCAAGCCATGACCTTACTTTTTAGTGCCTTGAACTCCAAAGAGTACAACAAGGTTGAGTGTTTGCGCACCGCCAAAGATATTTGGGACACACTTCAAATCAACCATCAAGGTAAAGGAAAGTAAGGGAAAGTAGAATAAGAGTATTGGAAGGAGAACTAAACCGGTTCTATATCAAGGACAATGAAGGGCCTCAAGAGATGTATGATAGGTTGAACAAGATCATCAACAAGATAAGATCTCTTGGAAGCACCAAATGGGATGATAGAGAGGTTGTTGACAAGATTCTTACGGCATATATGGCTAGAGATGTGAACTTACCCATCTTGATTAGAGAGAAGAGAGGATTCAAGAAGTTCTCTCTCGCAAATGTGATTGGAAGGATGGAAGAGCATCTCATGACCGTCAAAGAAGCAAAGCTCTCTCATGAACTCTCCAAGCTTCATGAGCAACTTGAGAAAAGAAGTGGAGTTGCTCTCAAAGCAAGCAACAAGGGCAAAGAAAAGGAAGTTCACAAGTCCTCAAAAGATGATGAAGAGTTGGATGACTCCGAAGAGGCAGCCTTGTTCATGAGAAGGTTGAGAAGAGCCATGAAGAAAGAAGGATATGTCAAAGAAAACTACAAGAAGAGTACAACCAAGAGGAAGTCAAAGAGAGCTTGTTTTAGGTGTAGCAAGGAAGGTCATTTCATTATTGATTGTCCACGTGAGAAGAAAGATCACAAGGAAGATAAGAACAACAAAGACAACAAGAACAAGACTAACTACAAGAAGAAACACACCGGAGAAGCTCACCTTGGTATAGAGTGGGACTCCAATGAAGAGAGCTCCGACTCCGATGATGAGGAAGTTGCAACCATTGCCATACAAGCATCCTCGACTTCATCAACTCTATTTGGCTACATCACCGATGATGAAGATGATGCTCCACCAACTTGTCTCATGGCAAAAGGACCCAAGGTGATATCCGATTCCTCTTCCATAGATAGTGATCATGATAGTGAGGATGATAATAACATGAAACTTAGATAAAAGGGCCACATCTAAAATAATAAAACTTTTGGAGGAGATAGATAACCGGGATGATGCTCTTGAGGAGCAAGAAGAATTGATTAGACTTGAGCGAGAGAAAACCGTCTCTCTTGAGGAATCTCTTGCCGAACAAAGGAAGAGTTTCAAGAGGCAAGAGGACTTGCTCAAAGTCAAAATTGATAACCTTCTTGCTCTTGAAAAGTCTTATGCTAAAGAGAAAGAGAAGGTTGATGAATTGCGCAAGAAACTAGACTTAGCCAATGATGAGTCAAGTAGCCTAAAGAGTATGAATGAGAAACTTCAAGAAAACTTTTCATGTTTAAATGCCAAACACACGGCTCTTGAAGTTCAATTTAATACTCTTTGGGAAAGTACCTCTTCTAACTCTAAGGAGGCAACCCAACCATCTATTCCCTCCTCTAGTAATGGTTGTGATAAATGTTTCAATATTGGTGTTAAAGCTTATGCTACTAACCTTGCCGAGATGCATGCTATGAAGAAAGAAATTGCAAGGCTTACATCTTTTGTTCAACAAGACTATGCTCCAAAGGAGGACAACATTGGTAAGTTTGAGAACCATACCAAGGGCTTTGGTACTCAATACATGCAAAAATTTGTCTTTGTAAAAAGAAAGGGCATTGGTAAGTATGAGCAAGGAAATGTTGAAGCCATTCATTTTATCAAGAACCAAAGCAAGTCCGGCGTTGGTAAGTATGGTGGTCTATTGGATGGCATGACACATCAAAGAAAAAGGCCACAAGCAAAACCAACCAAGGTAGTGGTCTCTCAACCAACAAGACCACAAGAGGTAAGGGCAGCCCATCCTACAAAGACAAAGAAGCCAGCTGCTCAAGGTTCTTACTATGCCGATTATATGTTGACTTGGGACCACAATGGTAAGGTGGTTGCCAAGTATGTGGGGTACCGCACAAGGGACACATTGATTAAAAGAAATGTGTGGGTGCCCAAGGTTCTTGTGACTAACACTCTAGGACCCAAACAACATTGGGTACCTAAAACTAGAGCTTAATATTGTTTTGTAGGCCTACTCCTCCGGTGGATCAAAATGGGTGCTTGATAGTGGCTGCACCAATCATATGACCAGATAGAAGAAAATGATCACTTCATTTGAGGCAAATGAAAATGCAAGTGACAATATTGTGTTTGGTGATGGTAGTCAAGGAAAGGTAATGGGGTTAGGTAAAATTGCTATCTCTACCGATCATTCAATTTCAAATGTCTTTCTTGTTGAATCTTTGGATTACAATTTATTATCAGTATCTCAACTTTGTGAGATGGATTACAATTGTTTGTTCACTAATGAGGGTGTGACTATCTCAAGAAGGAATGACAACTCCATTGCTTTCAAGGGTGTACTCAAGGGAAAGCTTTATCTTATGGATTTCACATCGGAAAAGGCTCAACTTGATGCTTGCTTGTTGGCAAAGTCTAGCATAGGTTGGCTATGGCATCGCCGACTAGCTCATGTGGGCATGAGAAATTTGAACAAGCTCCTCAAAGGTGATCATATTCTTGGACTAACAAATGTTACTTTTGAGAAAAATAGACTTTGCAGTACATGTCAAGCCGGGAAACAAGTTGGAATCCACATCCGTCAACAAGCATCATGAAGACAACAAGGCCACTTGAACTACTACACATGGATCTTTTTGGACCGTGGCCTACATAAGCATTGGCGGTAACAAATATGGTTTTGTCATTATTGATGATTATTCTCGTTTCACTTGGGTGTTCTTTTTGCATGACAAAAGTGAGGTACAAGAAGTATTCAAGAAATTTGCAAAGAGAGCCCAAAATGAGTTTGAGAAGACCATCAAGAGGGTGAGAAGCGACAATGGAACCGAGTTCAAGAACACTAACATTGAAGTCTACCTCAATGAGGAAGGCATTGGTCATGAGTTCTCGGTCCCATACACACCTCAACAAAATGGAATTGTTGAAAGGAAGAATAGTACACTCATTGAGATGGCAAGGACAATGCTAGATGAGTACAAGGTTTCGGATCAGTTTTGGGCTGAAGCTATCAACACTGCTTGCCATGCCATAATCCGACTCTACCTTCACAAGATTCTACAAAAGACCTCCTATGAGCTTCTTACCGGTAAAAAGCAACCGACTCTACCTTACCAAGATATGTGTCTTACTTTAAGGTTTTTGGTTGCAAATGCTATATTCTTGATAAGAAACCTAGAAGTTCCAAGTTTGCTCCTAAATCTAGTGAAGGTTTTCTTCTTGGCTATGCCTCAAGCTCTCATGCCTATCATGTTTTCAACAAGGCGACCGGCTGTGTTGAAATTGCGAGTGATGTGAAGTTTGATGAAACTAATGGCTCACAAGTAGAGCAAGTTGATCCACATGTGTTAGATCAAGAAGAACCATCTCATAAGGCAATTCAGAGGATGGCAATTGATGAGATCAGACCTCAGGAGAATGATGAAGAAGAAGATCAAGTAGCAGGGACAAATGAGCCCGCTGCAGCAAGAAATGCTGATAGTTCCGGAGACTCCAGACAAATCTGCGGAGACTCCAGAGATCCTGGAGGAAATGCTCCTGATTTGATTCAAGACTCTGAAGCTGAAGTGGAAAAAGAGGAAGATGAAAACATTCAGCACCATACTCAAGTCCCACATCCAAGAGTGCAACAAAGTGTACAATGGGACCATCCCGTTGACAACATACTTGGGAGTATTCAAAGAGGGGTAACTACTAGATCTAGATTGGCAAATTTTTGTGAACATTACTCGTTTGTTTCCTCTTTGGAACCCCTAAAGGTAGAAGAAGCCTTGGATGATCCGGATTGGGTGGTGGCCATGCAAGAGGAGTTGAACAACTTCACTAGGAATGAAGTCTGGTCCTTGGTGGAAAGACCAAAACATAATGTTATTGGCACCAAATGGGTCTTCCGCTGCAAACAAGATGAACATGGTGTGGTAACAAGGAACAAAGCTAGATTGGTGGCTCAAGACTTCACACAAATAGAAGGTTTGGACTTTGGTGAGACTTATGCTCCCGTAGCTAGGCTTGAGTCAATTTGTATATTACTTGCCTATGCTACTCACCATGATTTCAAGCTATATCAAATGGACGTGAAGAGTGCTTTTCTAAATGGACCAATCTCCGAATTGGTATATGTTGAGCAACCACCCGGCTTTGAAGACCCAAAGTTTTCTAACTATGTCTTCAAGCTCCATAAGGCGCTCTATGAGCTCAAACAAGCCCCTAGAGCATGGGATGAATGCCTTAAAGATTTTCTCATTAAAAAGAACTTTGAAATAGGCAAAGCTGACCCTACTCTATTTACTCACAAAGTTGATAAAAATATATTTGTGTGCCAAATATATGTCGATGACATCATATTTGGTTCTACTAACAATGCTTGGTGCGAGGAATTTAGTAGGATAATGACCAAAAGGTTTGAGATGTCCATGATGGGCGAGTTGAAGTTCTTTTTGGATTTCAAATCAAGCAACTCAAGGATGGCACCTTCATAAGTCAAACGAAGTACACTAAAGATATGCTCAAGAAGTTTGACATGGAGAATGCCAAGCCCATCAAGACTCCAATGCCAACAAATGGACACCTCGATCTCAATGAAGATGGTAAGACCGTCGATCAAAAGGTATATCGCTCCATGATTGGATCTCTCCTTTACCTTTGTGCATCTAGGCCCGATATCATGCTTAGTGTGTGCATGTGTGCTCGATTTCAAGCCAATCCTAAGGAATGCCATCTTGTGGCTGTTAAGAGAATCTTGAGATATTTGGTATACACTCCTAACCTTGGCTTGTGGTATCCCAAAGGCTCCACTTTCGGTTTGCTTGGCTATTCGGATTCCGATTATGCTGGTTGCAAAGTGGATCGAAAGAGTACAACGGGAACGTGTCAATTTCTTGGCCGGTCTCTAGTATCTTGGAGTTCTAAGAAACAAAATTCGGTTGCCCTATCCACCGCCGAGGCTGAATATGTCGCGGCAGGAGCGTGTTGTGCTCAACTTTTGTGGATGAGGCAAACCTTGAGTGACTTTAGTTGTGAGTTTAGTAAGATTCCACTCTTGTGTGACAATGAGAGTGCAATCAAGCTAGCTAACAACCCCGTGCAACACTCCCGAACAAAGCACATAGATATAACACATCATTTCTTACGGGATCATGAGATTAAGGGAGATATTGCTTTACAACATGTGAGCACCGAACGACAACTTGCCGATATCTTCACTAAGCCTCTAGATGAGCAAAGGTTTTGTGCTTTGAGAAGTGAACTAAATATCTTGGATTCTCGTAACTTGGCTTGAAACCTTGGACACAAAATTGAAAGTGCATTAGATAGGTGTTCAAAAGAGAAACTCTGTTTTGAAAAAGAATTGTGTGGTTTTTGGTTTTGAAAACTTTGGTTCTTCACTCAACTGCTCACTTGGAATTATTGTTCTCATTGCTTGCTTGTTGGCTAAATCCAAGTGAATAGTTCTCTCAGGCCCTTAGGACTGTATAACAAGTATTTCTTCCCAAATCTTCTGTCCCAATCTATCTCTATCGAAGCAAAGACTCAGGGGGAGCGGAGTCTCTGGATTTTTCTTCGGAACCTCCAGAGGTTTCAGAGTCTCCGGACTTTTTTCCGGAAACTCTGGAACTGAAGGGGTATTTACCCCCTGGGGCGTCAGTCAACCGTTCACTTTTACCACACTCATGTTTTTCACCGCCGCCGCTCCTCCTCTCGCTCCCCTCTCCCCAAATCGGCGATCTACGATTTCAACCAAGGAAAGATCAAGAAAAGTTGTGGGTCTTCCACTTCTTGGTGTGGAAACTCTGAAGAACCTTTGGATTCGTGTTTGAACTCCATTTCCATTCGTATCCAAGGTACTTTTTCAAGTTCTTGCCCGATCTACCAATGTGGCCCATGATTTTGGATTTCCTCTTAAGAATAGGTTCTTTAGGACCCCTGCAATATATTCCCAAAGTCTTGTTAGATTCCCATGGCTAAATCTTTGAATCCCCAATTTCTAGGGTTTGGATTGAAAGTTCCGGACTCTCTGGACTTTTCTCCGGAGTCTCTGAAACTCTCAGCCCAAAGCCCTCTGATATCTATCAAAATGCCTCACAATCACATGCTTATCCTTTGTGGGATTATTTCTGTGACTAGGCTATGGGGAGGAAGCGAATCACCCATGGTTCGGACGCCAACCGCCGCATTAAATCAAGGCATGATCCAAGTCACCGTGGTGAGATTGAAGAGGAAGAGGAAGTGCAAGAGGTGATTCCACCACCTCATCCTCAAGAACCCATGCTGCTGCTGCTGCTGAAGCTGGAGCTTCTTCAAGTGCCCCTCAGTATGCTCCACATCCAGCACCTCCTCCACTGTTGGCTCCCTCCATCATGCGTTCAAGGGCTGCTCCCACTCCCCCACCACCAAAGAATTTCAGAAAAAGGGGAGTTGCTCATCAGGTCTGTCCCAATACACCTGTGCACATCAATGCTGAATTTGGACCTAAACAAGAAAGGTCAGAATACTTTCCTAGAATGCGTAGCCCTCAACCCAAACCCGGCTTTGCTGTGACCATGCCTAGGGATTACAAGGGTCAAAAGCTCACTATTGCACAAGAAAGAAAGAAAAATCTATTTAGGTTTGAGCAGCTTGAGAGCATGGATTATCGTTCTTGTAATGAATTTCTATGACTGTGATTTGAAGGAAGAACAAGGCTCCCATAAATCCTATGCAGTGGGTGGATTGGCAGTATTATGAGCAAGCAAATGATCCACATTTTGATCAAGTTGTGGCTAAGTGCAAGGAGTTTGGACTCTATGAGCTAATGGGATTCAGGTATAACTGGAATAAGGAGATCATTGCTCAATTTCATGCCAGCTATTATCATGAGCTGGAGGACAATTCCATTCATTGGACAACTGAAGGGATACATTATTGTATTGATTATGTCACTTTCTCTAGGCTCTTGGGTCTTGGCTCAAAGGACAACGTGAGGATTCCATTCATTGGACAACTGAAGGGATACATTATTGTATTGATTATGTCACTTTCTCTAGGCTCCTTGGTCTTGGCTCAAAGGACAACGTGAGGCCATGTATTCATGAGGAGAAAAAGCTCAAGCCTACTAATGTGTCCTACATGTTCTACAATCCAAACTTGGCTAATGAAGGGAAGAGCAACAATCTTGTGCCCTACTTCCATCACCTCAATAATATGTTCAGGGTGACTATTTATCCTAAGAGTGGTGACTCTACAGGTTTGCATGCCAATGCTCCAAATCTGCTGCATCACATGGGTGAGCTTGATGTGCCTTTTTGCATTTTTGACTACATGTGGACTGAACTGAAGAGGGCCATGTATGATGCAAGGATTGGATTCTCATATGCTGCATATGTGATGTACATGATTGAGAAGGTATCCAAGATCACCTTTCCTAAAGATGTGATGCATGAGCCTTTCCACTTAAGGCCTAGGCAAGGTGATCTTGGATACCTTCTCAATCATGTATGGGTGATTTATATGTGGCTCCATATGCTGCTGCTCCTAGCTCCTCTAGGTAGCACAAAGGTTCCATGGTCAAGAAAGTGCTAAAATCCATCTTTGGCATGTGCAAGCAAATTGCCAAAGATACTAATGAGAACCACAGGGATATCATTGAGATCAAAAGTCACTTGGGACTGCCCACTGATCCATATCATGAGATGCCCGACATTGCTGATCCATTTGAGGAATGGGATGCCGAGGATGCTGCTCCAACTACCCCTCCTTTCACTACTGGACCCTCCTTTGCTGATCCTTTCTCTGCTGGTCCTAGCACCTCTGCTGGCCCCTCCACTCGCTCAAAGATTATTGATTATGATGATGAAACTTCAAAGGAGGAGCCCATCAACTACCGTGAGCATCATAATGATGAAGAGGATGAGAACACCAGCGAGGTCGAGGCAGCTGCTGATGATGATGAGTAGAAGATGCTGCTGCTCCTGATCAGCCATTTCATTCCCTTTTTGGTGCTTGATGCCAAAGGGGGAGTGAAATCTATCTATTTATGTAATGGACATGTAATAATCTTAAGTACTTGTGTGTAGAACTTGGGGCCTGAACTTGTTTGTGTGTGTTTGTGGTAAATTTGAACTGCTACTGCTTTATTAGGCTTTAATTTATGTTGATCTGTGGTAAAATCTGGATGATTGGTGATTTGTTTGTGCCCTGGCAGCAGAATCTTCGAAGTCTCCGGATATTTCTTCGGAGTCTCCGGACTTATTCGGAAACTACGGACTTTTGTCCGGACACTCCGGATTTTCTGGCTGCAACCTTAATTCTGTTATAGATTGATGTGCATAACTGTCATATGCATGGCTCTATGTTTTTGTGACACATTCCTGAGTATTTATTAATGTTGGAGCATATAAAATGATCATTTGTCTCTCTTGTTGTGCATATTGACATAGTTATGGTCAATCCCCGAATTCAATTCGAAGCACATATTAAGAGGGAATTCATTTACTGGAACTCACTTATGGATTATGATTATCTTGTAAGGCTGTTGTTATCAATCACCAAAAATGGGGAGATTGAAAGTGCATCTATGACCCCTTTTGGTTTTGATTGATTAATGACAACACATTTTAGTATCTAATGTTTGCAATGAGGCATATACATAGGTGATAGGTGAAACAATGAAGAACATATGGAGAAATGTGATACTCAAAAAGGAAATAAAATCATAGTTGGCGCTTATATGAAGATTAATTTTTTATTCTCTTGACAAATTGAGTTTAGGGAAACTGTACTATCAAGAGGGATGTTGAAAAACTAGTTTGATGATGTCAAGGTGCTCAAATATGAACTAACTTAACCATGAGAGACACCTTGCACTTGCACTTCACTTGAGAATTATTTGAGAGTGCTTTACCTGGAAAGTTTCGGAGTTTCCGAAGAATTGTTCGGAGTCTCTGAAGATTGGTGTCTGTGTCGGGGATAGAATCCCCAGTATCCGCAAGAAAGGCAGAATCCTATTAGAATTCCCCTGTAATCCTACTAGGACTCATACTGTGTAATTCTACTAGGACTCCTACCTTATAGCCGACTAGGAACCCGCCCCCTGGACTATATAAAGGAGGGCCGCGGTACCTAGATGGGCAATCGAAAACAACCCAGCGCAGGGCGCAATACTATACACCCCATACAAGACGTAGGGTATGCTGTCTTGGCGGCCCGAACCTGTCTAAATCGTGTCTTGTGTCCTGCGTTTACCTTCATGCTTCAGGTCTGGCGATCCCCCACCGAACAAATCACTACCTTGGGGACCCCCCATAGTAGACTAGACGGCATAAAAAACCGACAGCTGGCGCGCCAGGTAGGGGTCATCGCCTAGATTATCGGGCGAGCTTGAAGGACCTCATCAACATCAATCTACTCGGCGTAATGTTTCGTCGTCAGGATCGAAGCTGTCAAGTTTGGCGGCTCTAGGTGCGGGCGCGCGTGCATCAAATCCGAGCGGAGATGAATTAATTTCTACTGGAGTCGTCGACTACCAATTCGAGCCTGTATCAGCATATCGCAGCTGCCCAGATGGAACCGTCTCGATTCACCGAGTTCCTTTCTGAGTCGAAGTCGCCCGCTGGCACTCCCAAGTACAAAAAGCCGCGTCAGGCTGTTTTGCTACTCATAGTAGAAAATCCAAGCGGATGAGTCTGGCCACAATTCCCAAGGAGGCAAAGCATCTTCTGTCCCGAAGCAAGCAACCGCACGGATCAAATAGAGGCTGTTTTTCTTGCCGTGCGATCAAGACCCAGTCAAGGATGAGTCTCGACTGGTTTGGTTCATTGACGACCGACTACTCGGCCGCGACGACCAAGACGACGCCCGGGGGCTTATCTTCTTGAACGCGACAATGAAGCTGGTTCTTCTTCTCGGACACAAATCAAGCTAAGTCGCTTATTTCTTTCGATATTATTTTTCTAACATGTTTTCTACATGTTTGGCCATGCGCCGACTACTTCGGATATGCTCTTCGACGGGAATTACCCTCGGGGGCTACTCCGTGATCGACTACTCCTGGGGTCTGCTAACGAACAGCCCACGCGCTTGGTACATCGAGTTCGTAGGGCGCTGCCCATGCACTTGGTACATCGAGTTCGTAGGGCGTCGCCACATGCTTGGTACACCGAGTTAGGAGGCTTTGCCACGAAGTTTTGTGTACTGAGTACTGGAGGCACCGCAGTGGCTACACCCTATGGATGCATTCGCCGACTACTTTGCGCGCAATCCGCGCTCTCTGTCGCAATGCCGACTACTTTGCGCGTAATCCGCGCTCCCTGTCACAAAGCCGACTACTTATTGTCTTCTCTTGGCGGTCACTAATTTTTTCGAGCAGAACACGCCTTAATTCGTGAAACCTCGGCTCTTTCTGTCACGCCTAACGTCTCTACATGCGTAAAATACACGCTGCGAGCAATGGCTAATGCAGGGACCAGGTGCTTAAACGTAATAGGCTAACTACTCGGGAAAAAATATGGCCCAAAAAGAGCATGACATTTACATTTGTATTATGTTTATCGCTGAATAAATTTCAGTAAATTAAACATTTTACAAATATGCTACATAATGTATGCATCTTTTCTTTCAGGTCAAGCTTTGGCTAACTACTCGGCGTGGCTCCAGCAGCTCACCTGGCGCATAAGCTCGGGGGCTGGACGCCGTAAAACAACTCGGCTGATGCTAAATATGATGGAAAACAACTCGGCAAACACAAAGAACAATTCGGATGAAACTTGAAAGAACTCGGATGAGAAGTCTATTTCCTAAAGCAGAAGGTCGTAGGTTCAAAGAAGATTGCTGTTCAAAGACCCTTGGATTGATTATTCAACCATTCCAAGGTTCGGGGGCTGATAAGCTACACCCATTAATCGTTTTTTTCAAGATGGAAGAAGCAGATTCAAAGATTTGACCCTCAGCCTGATTCTTCGATTCAACCTAAGGCTCGGGGGCTACTCCATATGGAGTGCGACTTTTGCCGCACCCCATATATCAAGATGATCAAGACTTTAAGCACACCATACCCTCATGGCAGCCTTGATTAACTTTGAAGATTCAGCCAACGAAGTACTCGAAGAGCACCAAAACTACTCGGCGAGGATCTAAAAAGTACTTGGAGACTGCTACATACGGCTATGAAGCGCTCGGGGGCTTGTCGGGGATAGAATCCCCAGTATCCGCAAGAAAGGCAGAATCGTATTAGAATTCCCTTGTAATCATACTAGGACTCATACTGTGTAATTCTACTAGGACTCCTACCTTGTAGCCGACTAGGAACCCGCCCCCTGGACAATATAAAGGAGGGCCGCGGTACCTAGATGGGCAATCGAAAACAACCCAGCGCAGGGCACAATACTATACACCCCATACAGGACGTAGGGTACGCTGTCTTGGCGGCCCGAACCTGTCTAAATCGTGTCTTGTGTCCCGCGTTTACCTTCATGCTTCAGGTCTGGCGATTCCCACCGAACAAATCACTACCTTGGGGACCCCCCATAGTAGGCTAGACAGCATAAAAAACCGACAGTCTGGAGAGAGGTGTTCTCCAGAATGTTCAGAGACTCCGGAGATTTTTGCGGAGAGTCCGGAACTTAACAGGATTAACGGCTAGTTCGGCTGAAGGGGTATTTATACTCCTCCTGCCCCCTCCTTTCTGTTCTCTCTGACCTCTTTTCGAACTGAAGCTTCCTTTGAGCATTCTAAAGCCCCTTTCTACTCCCTCTTGCTTCCAAAGTGAGATTTGGTGAGGTATTGAGTGAGGGATTGAGTGAAGGTCAAGAGATAGTGCTTGTGAGCTGATTCCCCATCCATTGAGCACCTTGTTCTTCGTCAAGCCGGTGATTCAAACATTTGTTACTCTTGGAGCTTCAAGCTCCTAGACGGCTAGGTGTCACTCAAGAGCAGCCAATCCGCTGCGGTTGCCTTAGGAAGTTTGTATTACCCCTGCAGATCGAGTAAGTTCTTTATTTGACCTTTGGGTTGAGTAGAGAAGAGGAAAGTGGTTTGGTGGATAAACCCACCCTTCGTGGGCTCCTCAACGGAGACGTAGGTTCCTTGTGTGGGACTGAACTCCGGGAATCAAACCCCTGTGTCTCCTTGTGATTATTGCTTGTACTTGTGCTACTTGTTGCTACTTGTTCTATATTCTAGGGTTTGGTCTCGATCTATCATCTGAGAAGGCTCCTGCCACAAGTAACACTTTAATTGAGTTGTATTCACCCCAAGGTTGTATGGTAATTTGGCGATTTGATTTCCATTGAGGTTTGATCTGTCTTTGTTCATTTCAGCACTATCTCCGGACTCTCCGGAGAAATCTTCGGAGTCTCCGAACATCTTCGGAGTCTCTGCATTTTCTGTGACTAACAGCTATTTTGAGCAAAAAATTTCAGTTTCAAATATTCACCCCCCTTCTAATTGACATTCTAGGTCCTTTCAATCTCCACTTCTATTTGTGCTTGCAGCTGAACTTCTACAGTATGTTGTTAATAAAGCTTTCACTCTGGGGTTACTGTAACCACCTCTGCCTCAAGCCCACTAGCAGTTTCCCATCCTCCAATATGCAGATGACACATTGCTTATTATCAGGCCTGGCACTGGGGGGGAGGGGGGAGGCGAGAGGGGCGGCCGCCCCGGGCCCCCGATTCGTCGGGGCCCCCCTCCAGGTACGTAGTACATTAGGTATATACAAATAAAAAACTGCACAACTAAATCAGAGAACGACTACGAGAGTGAAGAGTCACATAAACGTACGCGAAAACGCGATCTCCTCGAGGGGCCACCGGCAGTCCACGACTCGATCTGCGTAGACTGCGGCCGGTTTGACTACTCCTCGTCCCCTTCAACTTCCAAAATTCAATCTCGGCGGCGGCGACTGCTCGTTAGGCGGACAGCAGAACAGACCGGCAGTTCATCTCAGATTCTCGGAGAATCGATGAAGGGCCCCCGCTGCCGGTGCCCTTAAAAAAAGTGGTTGTGGAAGCTTATAAATGAAGAGGGCATATGGCAACAAATGCTAAAAAATAAGTACCTTAGAAATAAGACATTGGCACAAGTTGAGAAGAAACCTGGTGATTCCCAATTTTGGTCAGCCCTAATGTAGGTTAAAGACCAAATGCTAGCTAGAGGAAGATTTCAGGCGCAAAGTGGAAACCAAACTAGATTTTGGGAAGACCTTTGGATAGGAAATGAGCCACTAATGACAAGATACCCCTCTCTGTACAACATAGTTAGAAAGAAAAATGAGACTGTCGCAAAAGTACTGAGCACAGTGCCTTTAAGTATATCTTTCAGGCGTGCTTTGGTAGGTGATAAGCAAAGGCTATGGTTGGAAGTGGTGGAACAAGTTATGACAGTTCAGCTGAGTTAGAGGGAGGATGCCTTTGTGTGGAATTTGAGTAAAAATAAGGTTTTCACAGTAAGCTCTATGTATTCAGACCTAGTTAGAAGTAAAGGTATATCTTCAAAATTTCTAGCTTGGAAAATAAGAATCCCACTCAAGATCAAGGTGTTTTTATGGTATCTGAAAAAAAGGCATTCTTTTAACAAAAGATAACCCAGTGAAAAGGAAGTGGCAGGGATGCACCAAATGTTGTTTTTGTGGCTCTGAAGAGACTATCCAACATTTATTTTTTGACTATCATCTAGCTCGATTCTTTTGGAATTTTTTTTACATCTCCTTTGGTATTCAACCACCATCCTGTACTTCGGATTTGTTTGATGCTTGGCTAAAAAGATTTCCTTTGAAGCTTAGAAATCAGATTTTAATTGGTGCAGCAGCCTTGTGCTGGGCTATTTGGTTGAATAGAAATGATGTAGTTTTCAAAAGAACAATGCCTAATTCGTATTTATAGGTAATCTTCAGGGGGGCTTATTACTGGATCAGAAGCTGGTCACTACTATCTAAAGAGGAAGAGAGGGAGAAATTGAAGGACGGATGCCAGAGGATGGAGGTCGCTGTTATGGAACTCTTCAACATGTTTGGCTGGAATTTCAGAAGTAGAATTATGGCCTAGGGGCCTTTTGTGAGGGTGTCTTAGGTGTTTTCAGAAACATGTAATCCTGCCATTTGCATTGGCGTGTGGTGGTCTTAGTGCTAGTGTTGCTTTGTTCTGAACGGTTGCAGACATTCAAGCTTGAATGTTGAGACCGAAATTTTCCTTAATCTAAAAAAAAGTACTACGGAGCACAGATCCTACATAGAGTAATGGATATGGTAATCTTTCTATCATACTTTGCCCCGTGCCTGCTAATTAATCCAACACTATTCTTCGGTGCCTGATCCTATGCAGTTG
>CM014275.1:59615123-59639146 GCA_004135705.1 Alloteropsis semialata
GGCGAGCGGGCGAGCCACAGCCTAGCCAGGGCCGGCCGGCTGGGGCGCTGCCGCCGTAGCGCGGCTAGACTGAGGCGCCGAGCGAGCCGCCGCAGGATGGTGCTCTGTCACGGGCAGGTCATGGAAGCAGGGATGATCTACATTTTTTTGCTATATGTTTTTGTGATTATTTGTGAAATCTGTGATTGATTTTTGGGACTGTGACTGTGATTGTGATTTTTGGGGCTGTGAGATTTTTTGTCATCTGTGTTTTTGGAACAAGATTGTGAAATTTGTGATTGATTCTTGGCCAAGATTGATTGCAATTCTTGGAAAAGCTATAACTGTGATTCTTGAGAAGCTACACTTTTCGGAAGCCGGAGCGATTAGCGCTGCATACTGCTTTTTTTATTTTTTAAAAAAATCTCTTAGGTCCCGGATGATATAACCACCTGAGATAAAAGCTCATTTTAGTCACAGGTATTTACCCGGGACTAAAGGACTCTATCTTTAGTCCCGATGTGATAGTCTTGGTTGGAAAACCGGGACTAAATCCCGTTCCCAGCCGGGACTACACGCAGTTTCTCTAGTAGTGCTAGATCCTCTACTTTCCTCCTCAAGAAATGCAGTCGATGCTGTCGTCACAAGAGAACACCGGCGTTGGCTACTCAAATGGTAGTGGGGATGGCATGACTGGTGGGGTTGACAGCAGTGGCGAATCTAGACGTAAGTTGTAGGGGGGGCTGATGTGTTCTTTCTCCTTCCTATCTTCTAGCTTCTCTCTATTTTTCTTCTCTTCTCATTTTCTCCTCCCCATGGTTTCAATGGAGAACACAGCCAGTAGGGGGGGCTGGAGCCCCCCTAGCCCCCCCTTTGGCTCTGCCGCTGGTTGACAGAGACAAACTAGAGTATGCAAGAGGGTGTGGGATGAGACCGACTTGTAGGAGACGACAATAGTGAAGCGATGTCTTGACACCATATTCTACACCATTTCACTTCCTCACAGAATGCCGATGATTGCTGAATCAAAGGTGTGCAGATAAATATTTAGGACAACCGGTTTTATGTTAAAGCTGCCTACAATCTTCATAAATGAATACAAGCGGTTGAACTAAGGTTCGTCTGATTACTATACGCAAATGCATTTACCTACTATACGCAAATGCATTTACCAAACAACATTCTTTTTTAGTAACAAAAGCTGATGAAGCCTCGCGCTACATTACTTTCTATGGGTTTGTATCCAACTGTGGACAGTCCATTATAAGTAAAGGGCAAACATAGGTTATATTATTTGGAACATGTTTTGACCATTTTTTGGCGTAGTATGGTGAAGTGTCGGACACACGTATGATAGAACCTAGAGGGGCGCAAGTATCCCTTGGGGCAACACACTCCAAAACAAATTTAGAGGTCCTTCTCCACATGTTTGTTGCATTCAAGATGCATCGAATCCATTGATATAGGTACTAGAAGGCAATGACATTGTCGCACGAGAAAAGAGTGGCACAATGAACATTCAACCAACATGCCTATGCTATAGAGCAACTGAGCAAGTTAACGTCTATTGCTGAACAGATGACTTGGAAAGAAGGTTTCCAACAAAAATATTGTAAACACAATGTCAGGGGTGTTTTAAGGTCTTTGCGTCAACTCCAACTTGGCAAGATATATGCTGCTGATGGATGTAAACTCCAACTACTTGAAACTCATTATTGTCATATCCTTTTCGGAAAGATTTTTCATGTTACCCTCCAACTAGAATAATACATGGATCGTCATAGGCTTCCTTATATATCAATTGAATCATCTAGGAGGGTTAGATCAAAATCTTCAGATTTTCCAGGCTTCCTTAAGAGCATCTCTAGTAGTTACTTGTTCTCCAATCCAACTAACAGATTGGGTGAGTTTTTACAAATTAAAAATAGTGTTGTACCTTATCCCTTTTATCTTTCCCTTTTCACAATAGTTATTGGAATGAACCAATAACCCACCCTAACTCTACCCAAATAGAGAGGCAAATAGAGGGGGAGTTGTAACTCTCTCAATACGGTAGTCGGATTGGAACACAATTATTAGGGAACTCTAAAATAATTCTCCAATATTCATGAAAAAGATATTGGGACATGTCCATTAGATGATTATTGAAAATATTTATTGTGTAACTACTGGTTTATATATCCTTGAGTTCTTGACTTTTCACCACTCTTTTGTGAGGCACCCCTGATCTTTAATGCTTTAATCTTGAAGCAGTGAATGGATCGTCATATAGGTTTGTTTGTGCCTTGAAACCCCACGGTTGGTGGCCAATATGTGGCATATGGTTTTGGGCCAACCAAGACCCAATCTTCTTTGATAATTATTGTTCACCATCAAGAAATTGATTCCTAAATGAGTCAGTCAAAAGATTGCCCCACATATGACATATTTACTATCATACTGCAATATGCTCCAAAACATGAGACATATGCATAGTCAGGGTTAAGTTAGATCAAAATGGCACCAAGTGATGACTTGGCCATGGATGAGGAATAAACTCGTGTAATAATCAATTATTTTAAACTTGTGGATTTATGTGGGTGGTGTTGACGCAGAAATCGGTCAACACACAAGAGCGCTAGTTCGCGCGGGTCGCAAAGGACCAGATTGCAGCTGCCTCCGCGCTGACCGGCCAGACCGGTCACCTGCACCGGTCAGACCGGTTACGGCGGTGAGCTACAGGGTAAAACCCTAAAAACGCCTCCCGGAAGGATCCGTCAGGGAGAACGCCGTCAGGGGTGCCCTAGGGTCGGCAGACCACCTAGGACGCCTTCAAACGTCGCGGAGACGCAGGAAGAACAGCAAGTAAGGTTGGAAAAGCTAGGGTTTGGAGATGCAAAAAGTAAATGATAAAAGTAGTAAATTTGATAGATTCGATTGTTGTGTGTTCAATCGGCCGAATCCCCTTATATTTATAGGGAGGGTAGGTCTTGTCCCACAAGGAAACCAAGTTACAACTCGTTACAATCTCGGAATCCAATTTTTAGAGTCCTAGTCGGATTACAACTCAGGTGACCGGTCTGACCGGTCCCCCGCACCGGTCAGACCGGTCCGGGCGTGTCCAGCACCTCGCGCCGTCTTCTTGCGTCGTTTTTTTGTCTTGCTCTTGCGCCATCTTCTTCTTTGCAATCCTCCTGGTCTTCATGCCAATTTTGGTTGTCAACATATGCCCCCTGTTTTTTGGTAAAGCTTGCGTACCATAAAACATTCTAGTACCAAAATTGTCATCTAAGGGCGATGCCTTAACATAATTCATCGGCCATTATATTTTTCTAAGGGCGATACTCAAATATCGGCCGTATGCCACTTCATGCCTCTTGCCAAACACTAGGATAGTACTTCTTCAAGTACCTCCCATTCAACGCCTTGGGCAAACGTCCTCCTTGCAATGTCTCCACCATGTAGGAATTCCCGCCATTGATCTTGAATATTCTATATGGACCTTCCCAACTTGGAGACCACTTGCCGAACTTATTGTCTTTAGTACCAAGTGGCAATATCGTCTTCCATACTAGATCACCAACTTGAAAAGTCTTCTCTTTAACCTTCTTGTTGTATGCTCTAGCAACTCTGATCTTGTCTTTCTCAATTTCCTTAAGAGCTTGCAAACGCTTATCGGTAACTTCATCAATGTTGTCCATCATCAAATCATAGTATTCTCCAACCGAAAGCTTATTTTGTCTAGCAAGTCTATAAGCGTCCAGATTTACCTCTATGGGCAAAACGGTCTCTTGACCATAAACAAGCTCAAAAGGAGTGACTTTTGTAGCACCATGTCTTGATATACGATGAGCCCATAAAGCTTCAGACAAGACTTCATGCCATCTTCGGGGATTCTCTTCTATCTTCTTCTTGATCAACTTTATCAAAGTCTTGTTACTAGACTCGGCCTGTCCATTGGCCTGAGCATAGTATGGAGATGAATTGAGCAATTTGATCTTGTACATATCGGCAAAAGATCGCACTTCCTTAGACATAAAAGATGTGCCCTGATCCATAGTCAAAGTTTGTGGAATGCCGAATCTGTGAATAATATGCTCAGTAATAAACTCAATTACCTCCTTGTGGGTCATATTCTTGAGAGGAACTGCTTCGGTCCATTTAGTGAAGTAATCCGTAGCAACTAACACGAAGCGATGTCCCTTTGAAGAAGAAGGATGTATTTCTCCAATGAAATCCAATCCCCATCCACGAAAAGGCCAAGGTTTAATGATAGGATGAAGTAATGCAGCAGGTACCATCTGAATATTACCAAACTTCTGACATTCCTCACATCCTTTGTAGTAACGAAAACAATCGGCCATCATTGTAGGCCAATAAAATGAAGCTCGCCTAAGCAACCACTTCATCTTAGGAGCCGATTGATGCGTTCCACAAATTCCTTCATGAACTTCACCCATGGCCACTCTAGCTTGATCAGCACCCAAGCATTTAAGCAATAAATCATCGGCGGTACGACGATGCAACTCATCGTCAACTAAAATATATTTGAAAGCCAAACGCCGAGTTTTCCTGTCTGTTCCAGAACTAGGATTTCTTAAATACTTGATAATGGGCACTCTCCAATCATCAACTTCGGCCTTTTGATTTTGAGAATTTTCAGCGGCCGAATTTGAATTTGCAGACGCCTGACCGGTCTGACCGGTAACCGGATCGGTCTGACCGGTGCGACTCTGTTCTGCAGCGAGCGTTAGAGCTTCTCCATTGGCAAAAGCAATCAACGGCCTTTTCTTGTGAAAGTGTCTCTTCTGGACATTATAGCCTGATGCTTGCTGCGCCAAAGCATTAGCCCTAGGATTATCACATCTTGGTACATGATAGATGGTGAATTCATCAAAACATGGTATAATATCAAGTCACTTGTCAAGATAGATATTCAACGAACTTTCAAAACATTGACACACCTTAGATACTTGCTGCACAACCAATAATGAATCACCAAAAGCTTCAACATGCTTTACTCCCATGTCATGCAAAATTTCTAATCCGAATAATAGAGCTTCATATTCGGCTTGATTATTTGTGCATTCAATTTCTAATCGGCTAAGAGCTTCAAAAACAGCTCCATTAGGAGAAACAAGAACAATTCCAATTCCACATCCGTTTTTGCAAACCGATCCATCAAAATGCAATTTTCATGGAGTAAAAGTCATGTAATCAATTTCTAAATCATGCTCATCCTTAATCCGATGTTCAACAATAAAATCAGCTACAATTTGGCCTTTCATAGATTTCAAAGGTTCACAAGCCAAATCATACTCAGTAAGCGCATATGCCCACTTTCCGATTCTTCCACTCAAAATCGGCCTATGCAACATATACTTGATAACATCGGCTTGACACGCAACTATGCAAGTACTAGATAACAAATAATGTCTCAATTTTGTACAAGCATAATATAAAGATAAGCACAATTTTTCAATAGGTTTGTACCTTGTTTCTGCATCCAAAAGCCGTCGACTCAAGTAAGTAATAATATGCTCCTTGCCATTCGTTTCTTGAGTCAAAACAGCCCCAATAACATTATCTTCGGCCGAAAGATAAAGCCTAAATGGCACCCCATTCTTAGGCGCTTTGAGAACAGGCGGCGAAGATAAATATTTCTTGATTTCATCAAAGGCCTCTTGCTGCTTTGCCCCCCAAGTAAAATCGGCTTCATTCTTTAACTGAAGTATAGGAGTAAAAGCACTAACTTTCCCGGACAAGTTAGAAATAAACCTCCTCAAGTAATTAACCTTGCCCAAGAATTTTTGTAAATCATGCTTGCAAGTAGGCGCTTTGATCTTTTCAATAACACCAATTTTCTTAGGATCTATCTCTATGCCCCTTTCATGCACCATGAAGCCTAAGAATTTTCCAGCCGATACACCAAATGCGCATTTCAATGGGTTCATTTTGAGACCATACCGACGCATTCTTTCAAAGGCAAGACGCAAATCAGCCAAGTGAGAGTTTAATCCAGCCGATTTGACAACAATATCATCAATATAGACTTCTAGGATAACACCAAGTAAGTCATGAAAAATCAAATTCATTGCCCTTTGATAAGTAGCGCCCGCATTCTTTAAACCAAAAGTCATCACAACCCATTCAAACAAACCAACAAAGCCGGGCCATTTAAAGGCCGTTTTGTATACGTCTTCCTCGGCCATAAAGATTTGATTATATCCCGCATTGCCATCAAGAAAGCTAATAACCTTGTGTCCAGAAGCATCATTAATAAGCATATCGGCTATAGGCATAGGATATTCATCTTTGGGAGTCGCTCTATTAAGATCTCTAAAATCAATGCACACTCTAATTTTATTTGAACCTTTCTTCTCAACAGGCACAATATTAGAGATCCATTCAGCATAGCGACATGGCCGAATAAACTTAGCTTCAAGCAAACGATTAACCTCTTCTTTTATGCGATCATAAAACAAAGGATTAAATCGTCTATTGCCCTGTTTATATGGCCTAAAACTAGGTTTAATCGGTAAACGATGTTCAACTAAATCACGACTTAAACCAGGCATCTCATGATACTCCCAAGCAAAGCAATCAGAATATTCTTTCAATAACTCGATTAATTCAACCTTATAATCGGCTTTCAAATTTTGATTTACAAAAGTTGGCCTTGGAATAGAACCATCACCTATGTCTATCTTTTTTAAACGATCAGCCGACGTAAATCCTTGTCCTAACTTCTCTATTTCTTCAAAGTCATTAATGGCTTCACATGCATCATTCATATTGGACCGATAATGCTCCATCCTTTCCTTCAACCACTTCTCGCTTGTATCCATCTACTCTTCATCATCTGAATCAACCGATTTTGACACCGGCCTTAGAGCAGCGGACACGAAGCCATCCTTAGTACAAGCAAGGAACTCAAAGTTCGAAATATCAATCCCGGTCAAGCACTTGACATTATCATGAGTTCCCAAAATAGATGCATCGGCCATAGCAACACATGCCGAAGTATCCGCATGAACAACCTCAACTTCGTCACCAACCCATTGAATCAAGCATTGATGCAAGGTAGAAGGCACACATTGATTCGCATGAATCCAATCGCGCCCCAAAATAACACTGAAGTTACCTTGCACCTCCGTGACGAAGAAAGCAGTTGCCAGCGTCTTGCTCCCAATAGTAAGCTCCAAGGATGCAACTCCCTTGGCACTCATCGGTTCTCCTCCTCCAACGCCGCTGATCGTCATGCTTGTCTTGATGAGCTCGCTGTCCAAACCTCCCAACTTCTTGTACAAAGTGTATGGCATGAGGTTCACAATAGCACCACCATCAACAAGCATCCTAGAAATCGGCTTTCCTTTAGTGTGACCCTTCACATAAAGAGCTTTCAGATGATTATCCGATTCTAAGGGCCTCTGAAATACGGCATTCTTGGGAGCAAAGTCGACTTGAGCCATCCGTTCATCATCTCCGACAAAGCAATAGTCGGCGTTCAAGTAGATAACATTGATATCCATGTCAGTTCGGCTAAGTGAAGGCTCAAAATCAACAGCTTCGTCCTCATTGCCCATCTGAGTATCTGTAATTGCAGTGGGCGGAATCGAAACTTTATCCGAAGACGAAAACGCATCAGCTACCGACTCCTTGGGCGACACCGGTCTGACCGGTTCCCCTTGACCGGTCTGACCGGTTCCAGTTGCCAGAACTGGAACAGGGACGGGCAACCGGTCTGACCGGTCAGGGACACCGGTCTGACCGGTCTCGGCCACGTCAGCCGAAACTGCTGCAGATGGCTCGGCCTTTTCTGGTGTCTGGGCCTGAACATCTTGATCATCAGAACCATCCTTAGAATTCTGACCAGCTGCTGGAATCATCGGCTTAACCTCATTGAACCACTCCTCCCTCTTCTTAGCCGATTCTTCTTCTCTTTGCTTCTGAGTGCGCAACCGCTGCAATCTCCTCTTCTGAGAATGAGTTAAGCCAGGAGGACACCACTTTGGCTGCGTATACTGAGGCAAAGGCACCTTCTTCACCTTTTTCACGGCCGATGTGCCAATAACATTGGGCCCATCTGCCATAGATGTGTCAATTGCCATGGAGCCAATTTGAATCATGCTCTTCACAACTGGCTTTGGAATCACAGGGGCAGGCTCTTCCTTTTTCTGCACGGGGCGATATTCCTGCCTGGCCGGCTCCTTGCCCGGCCTCCTCTGGTGACCGGTCTGACCGGTCGGCGGCACCGGTCTGACCGGTGGCTGCTGCTGTGGCACAGCTGCCGGCCTCCATTGGGCACCGGTCTGACCGGTCGGCGGAACCGGTCTGACCGGTCCATGCTACTGGGGAACAAACACTGGTCTTGGTTGAAATCCTGCAGGCCTAGGCTGTTGTGGAGTTATTCTGGCATGAACAGGAACTCCAGGCCGTGGTTGATTGGGTGCAGGACAGTAAGGCACGTACATAATCCCATCCCTCCAAATAGGCTGAGGAGGGGGAGGTGGAAACGGCCTCCATGGCCTAGAAGGACCAGCACCATGGGATGAGCTTGGACCCTGATTCCACTGTCCTCTTGGCGCCTTCATCGCACCAGAATTCCTTGGTGGTGAACTTGGTCTCTTTTTTGGTGGCCGATCCTGTTGAACGGCCGCATTGTGCATATGCTTCGCCATGACTTGATCAAAGGTCGCTTTTGGCTTGAATGTCTTCCCCTGATCTTTGTCCTGGTTCGTCTTCCAAGTTCCCACTTCAGGACGTTTAGGAACAAACGTTCGGACCGGCCTCTGGGCCGGACCGGTCTGACCGGTCAAAGCCACCGGTCTGACCGGTGCCCCCTGAGCAGCAGGAGCAACCGGCCTTTGATCCCGCGCTTGAGAGCTTGATTCTCCCCTAATTTCAGAATTCTTCACTGTCATAGTCAAGGTCTTCTTTCCATCAGGAGCTTGCTTCAGCACAACCTCTCACCCAAGCACTTTGTCAGTTTCCATCACCTTCCTCGGTTCACCAATCACAACATTCTTGCCTCCTGTCGTATCGGCATTGTCGGGCCGAACCAACATCTTGGCATCCTGAAGATCCATAGTATTGACCATCATGTTGTTGACTGGAAACGGGCGCTTGTCAACTTGCATCTCACTCAAACTCAATCGTCCATCATTTAAAGCCGATTGAATCTGTCGACGAAAGAAATTACAATCATTAGTCGCATGAGAGAATGAATTATGAAATTTACAATAAGCACGCCGTTTTAACTCCTCAAGTGATGGAATATTAAAAGAACATTTGATATATCCATTCTTATGTAATTCATCAAAAATCTTATCACACTTAGATACATCAAAAGTAAATTTCATCTCCTCTTGCCGATTCCTATGAGTCGGCTTTAGAGATGTGCAAGTAAAAGCTTTATTAGATGCTGGCCATACAAATTCAGCAGCCAACACCTCATGAGATTCATCATCGGAGCTACAAGAATCACATTCTACATTATGCACACTAGCCCGATGAGTCCTATGACTTTCTTTTAGATCTTTGCTTCGGCTTTCAGCAGCCAAAGCTCTTTGATGCAATTGGTTTACGCTATAGAATTCAGAATTCTCTAATTTATCTTTAATGTGAGAGCGCAAACCATTAAAAGCCAAATCAGCAAGATCCTTTTCGGCAATAGTAACACCGAAACAACGGTTTTTAGTATCACGGAAACGTTTAATATAATCATTAACAGTTTCATCCCGCGATTGCCTAACCGATGTGAGATGTGACAATTTAAGCTCATTACTGCCAGAAAAGAAGTGATCATGAAATTTTTGTTCTAACTGTTCCCATGAGGTAATAGAATGCGGAGCTAAAGATGCAAACCATGAGAAAGCTGTACCAGTTAGAGACAAAGAAAATAAGCACACTTTTAAAGCCTCACTAGAACCAGAATCGCCTAGTTGTGCCATGTATTGACTAATATGCTCAAAAGTGCTTTTAGTATCCTCCCCATTAAACTTAACAAAATCAGGAAGTCTAAATCCAGCAGGGAAAGAACTAAATCAAAACGAGGAACATAAGGCTTTTGGTACAACCTAGCCTTATCCCTTACATCTACTCCCAAATTCTCCTTAAGAGTAGTAGCCAAATCAAGTTTGTATTTAGAAAATATTTTATCCAAATACTCTAGTGAATTATCCTGAAAATTTGGCTGTTGGGTGTTTTGTACAGGAGTAAAAGGTAGATTCCCCGTTTCTGAACCACCAGGACCGGTCTGACCGGTTTCGGTGACCGGTCTGACCGGTTGGGGCAGCGCCAGCTGGCTGGCTGCACCCGACCCTCCAGGGCCGGTCTGACCGGTCGCGGCGACCGGTCTGACCGGTTGATGCTGGCCAGGCTGGTTGGCCGACATCATCCCTTGCATTTGTTGGCCGTATCTTCCGAAGAGCTCGTAAGGTACAGGGCCTTGTGCAAATAATTGTTGTACTGCTGAGGGTATAGAATGTCCATAGTTTGGATTTTGCGGGGTGAAATTTGTAACTTCATTACTAATCCAGCCTTGGTTAACCGAGTTAGGAAAAGTCACGAATGGTTGAGGTGCAGTAGGCCTAGAAACCATTGGATTGAATGGAGTAACAGATTGGCCCTCAAAATAATTCAACGGCATACCAAACGTAGGTTGTTCAACAGGTTTTGTTGCCGGTGCTTTAAAATTAGGCGCAATTGGAACTTTAGAAATCAAAAGATTGGGATCGGTGGCAGGTTGTTCAACCATGGGTTGTTTGCCTTCCGATTCTAATTTTTTGTTCATCATCCAGTTAATTAACTTAACATTATTTGCAACCATCATATCCTCCATGTACTTAAGAAAAGCTTCGTGAGAGTTTTCATCATCTTGTACCTGGGGGATTGGTGATGAAGATGTAGCAGTTGCGTCTACCTCCTTGAACTTAGAGACCACGCCCTTGCGGTCCTTCTTGAAGTGCGAGAGGTAGTAGAGCCGATCTTCTTCTGCCTTCTTCTTCATGTACTCTTCAGGTCCTTGACGATCTTCGGCAGAAAGTTCATCGTCCTTCACGGTGACGATGTTCTCGAGATCCAACTCAGTATTGGCACCCATCTAGATTGAATTAGATAGAACGGTTGCAAAAACCAGATCTCTAATTCCCCAGCGGAGTCGCCAAAAGTATGTTGACGCAGAAATCGATCAACACACAAGAGCGCTAGTTCGCGCGGGTCGCAAAGGACCAGATTGCAGCTGCCTCCGCGCTGTCCGATCAGACCGGTCACCTGCACCGGTCAGACCGGTTACGGCGGTGAGCTACGGGGTAAAACCCTAAAAACGCCTCCCGGAAGGATCCGTCAGGGAGAACGCCGTCAGGGGTGCCCTAGGGTCGGCAGGCCACCTAGGACGCCTTCAAACGTCGCGGAGACGCAGGAAGAACAGCAAGTAAGGTTGGAAAAGCTAGGGTTTGGAGATGCAAAAAAGTAAAGGTAAAAGTAGTAAATTTGATAGATTCGATTGTTGTGTGTTCAATCGGCCGAATCCCCTTATATTTATAGGGAGGGTAGGTCTTGTCCTAAGAAAACCAAGTTACAACTCGTTACAATCTCGGAATCCAATTTTTAGAGTCCTAGTCGGATTACAACTCAGGTGACCGGTCTGACCGGTCCCCCGCACCGGTCAGACCGGTCCGGGCGTGTCCAGCACCTCGCGCCGTCTTCTTGCGTCGTCTTTTGTCTTGCTCTTGCGCCATCTTCTTCTTTGCAATCCTCCTGGTCTTCGTGCCAATTTTGGTTGTCAACAGGTGGCGATGTGGTGCGGGATCAACATGACAAAGAAGAACCAGGCGTGAACGAAAGCCATCCTATAAGAGCAAGTATAATAAAGTCAGGCCACCCTGAGAAATGTGAAGACACACTAGCACGATCTGACATGGAAGGGAGAGAAAAGCCGAGAACTTACATAACGCAGGCAGAAAGTGGACAGATGCACTGTTTCACATCTTCCTACACTCCCGAACTCCAATTCACTCATGCCAGTGCTGGAACACAGAGAGCATTAAGGATTTGGTGGGGTCCGCCACCGAGTGAAATGGCCTTGTGTTACAAATTAGGGATGGATATGGGCGCTCGAACATCCGAATTATTCGTATTCATGTTCGTCTAAAACATCAATATGAATATCCGTATTTTATTTTAATATGGATGTTAAATGGATATGTCTGAATTCTCTTTTCATTGTTTTTCTCTGTTTGAATCAACATTCATATTCGAATAAAATGCGGAAACAAATGAAATATCCGATATTAACCGTATCCATAAAGAATTAACACGTGACGAAGCCATCTATCCGAATACGAATCCGTATTCGATGGATTCATTTTGTATTTGTATCCGATAAAAATAAACAACATTCGCATTTGTATTCATAACCGACAAAATTTGTATTCGATTCATATTGGATTGAAATATGGTAAACAATGATATCTCGATTCGATTTAATGCGTATCCGATCCGAATCCATCCATATTACAGATGGTAGCCGGGAGTTTTATTAATCATGCTTTAATTATCGTTAACAGTTTTAAATGGGATCATTGAGCAAATGAATTGCGTTGGGCTTGTTGATGGCATGATCCTAGACGAGCCATATCTTCCAGTGAAGTATCCAAATAAAGGAAGTAGCAAGGCTTGAGTACCGCTGCACGGGTCCTTGCACGAACGAGCTGAGATCACTGGGACAGTGGTGGTTTTGAGGTCGCCGGCGGCGCCGTCAACAACGCCTCACCGGTGATTATAAACAAGCTCCTCTTGATGTTACACAAAAGCGAGGTCAGTCAAACTTGCCTGCGGCATGCAGTCAGTGGTCAGCAGATTCAGGTCTTTAAAAGGTGCCCAGCTAGATATCGCCCTGTGATCGATCGATCGGTAGACTGAGACTGACTGGGAACAATAATAGTGTATGATTCGTTCACATGTCGCGATCAAATCATGCATGGCGTTACGGAGACCATGACTCCATGAGATATTCGTGTGACGAATGGCTCACTAGCTGCCCCTAAACTTCTAGAAAACGCATGGAGGATTGTGTGACTCTCTTGCTTGAATACTTTACTAGTCGATGTGACCACTGCGCATCGTTTGGATATGATTATTAATTTGTTTATGGCTTCATTGATTTGACTTCAGCTCATGGACCAACTTTTGAAGGAGAAGAAAATACCATTTAAAATTTTCTTTTGGACATAATACCATTTAAATTTATTGGGTTAGTTTTGCAGGTCACTCTTTGTAGCAACATCTACAGTCAAGTGCGTCAGTTACCTTGTAGTAATTCGTAAATGGGCAGCACCATTACCAACAGTACGTTATTACCACGCAGATGCATATGGACACTTGCTCAAATCAGTTCTCAGACAGTAAGCTTGAGATGAAAGTACATGTACAGATGCGCAGATGCACTTAACATTTTATTGATAAATTATTTTTACCAAACCGATCTGATATACACCGTTACATTCTGTAGCTATAAATTATTTTGTTCTTTCTTTTCTAGTATTTTTTTTGGCGAAAGATCAGTACAGACGCATACACTTACACGCACGCACGCTCACATCTATGAATACACAGAGGTCTTGCTAACGAATGGCACGTCGCCGGTTAAATCCTAGTATAAATCTAGAAAAATGTGACACCCATGTCGGGGCGAAGACTTGAACCCGGATGGACAGGTTACACCACAAGAAATCTAACCAACTAAACTACTCTTAGTTCTACTTTTCTAGTGTATCTTTTTTAATATGAGAACTACTTACTTTCAGCTAATAAAATCTTGTCTCATTTTTTTAACACCACTCGCCGTAAAAAATGGATTGGGGACAGGAGAGAGAAACACTCTTTCAATTGGGCTGCGCTTGTGTGTCACATCTGATTCAGGCCCACGGGCTGAACGTTTCGCTGGATGGGCCTGGAAAGAAACGTCAGTTACCAGTCCGTGAAGCAACCAAGGAGTCTTCAGTTCAGTATAGGGAAGTACTCCATGATCAATTTTCAACTCAGGAAGAAAAGAAGTTCAGTTTACACGTCTGCTGTGAGCTGAAAACTGAAATTAAATTTGTGGTACATCATCTTACTATGACATCTAGAAAGGAAAACTACTCTCAACTGCATAGGATCAGGCACCGAAGAATAGTGTTGGATTAATTAGCAGGCACGGGGCAAAGTATGATAGAAAGATTACCATATCCATTACTCTATGTAGGATCTGTGCTCCGTAGTACTTTTTTTTTAGATTAAGGAAAATTTCGGTCTCAACATTCAAGCTTGAATGTCTGCAACCGTTCAGAACAAAGCAACAGTAGCACTAAGACCACCACACGCCAATGCAAATGGCAGGATTACATGTTTCTGAAAACACCTAAGACACCCTCACAAAAGGCCCCTAGGCCATAATTCTACTTCTGAAATTCCAGCCAAACATGTTGAAGAGTTCCATAACAGCGACCTCCATCCTCCGGCATCCATCCTTCAATTTCTCCCTCTCTTCCTCTTTAGATAGCAGTGACCAGCTTCTGATCCAGTAAGTCCCCCTGAAGATTACCTATAAATACGAATTAGGCATTGTTCTTTTGAAAATAACATCATTTCTATTCAACCAAATAGTCCAGCACAAGGCTGCTGCACCAATTAAAATCTGATTTCTAAGCTTCAAAGGAAATCTTTTTAGCCAAGCATCAAACAAATCCGAAGTACAGGATGGTGGTTGAATACCAAAGGAGATGTAAAAATATTCCAAAAGAACCGAGCTAGATGACAGTCAAAAAATAAATGTTGGATAGTCTCTTCAGAGCCATAAAAACAACATTTGGTGCATCCCTGCCATTTCCTTTTCACTAGGTTATCTTTTGTTAAAAGAATGCCTTTTTTTCATATACCATAAAAACACCTTGATCTTGAGTGGGATTCTTATTTTCCAAGCTAGAAATTTTGAAGGTATACCTTCACTTCTAACTAGGTCTGAATACATAGAGCTTACTGTGAAAACCTTATTTTTACTCAAATTCCACACAAAGGCATCCTCCCTCTAACTCAGCTGAACTGTCATAACTTGTTCCACCACTTCCAACCATAGCCTTCACTTATCACCTAACAAAGCACGCCTGAAAGATATACTTAAAGGCACTGTGCTCAGTACTTTTGCAATAGTCTCATTTTTCTTTCTAACTATGTTGTACAGAGAGGGGTATCTTGTCATTAGTGGCTCATTTCCTATCCAAAGGTCTTCCCAAAATCTAGTTTGGTTTCCACTTTGCGCCTGAAATCTTCCTCTAGTTAGCATTTGGTCTTTAACCTACATTAGGCCTGACCAAAATTGGGAATCACCAGGTTTCTTCTCAACTTGTGCCAATGTCTTATTTCTAAGGTACTTATTTTTTAGCATTTGTTGCCATATGCCCTCTTCATTTATGAGCTTCCACAACCACCATTTTTTAAGGGCAAACTGTGGGGGAGTTCCCCACAGAACTTCATTTTCTATTTATAAAAGGAGTACAGAGTACAACAGAAATACTTACAGAGGGAATAGGGAGGAAATTAAAAGCAGCCAAAGGAAAACACTTAGAAAGAGTCTAGCCATATTACAACAGGGGGACGGAGGTCCTCTCTGACTCTGAGGAGTTGGAGACGAACTTGAGCTTTGAGTTGCACAACCCAAAGTTGGAGATCTGCTTGCCCATTATTGAAGATGACGGAGTTTCTAATGTTCCATATTTCCCAAGCTGCAATCACAAATATTTCCATGAAGAAAGGGAGTGGGAATGAGCTTCGTGTTTCCCTAATTTTGTCATGAACATCATCTGCAGGTGACCAGGGAATGGAGATACTATTCCAGCAAGCTGCAGCGAAAGGGCAGTTGAAGAATAAGTGGTTTCTATCTTCCTCAACTCCATCATGGCACAAGACACAAGAGGGTCCATCTTATATGTTGTAGTGTCTTCGGCGAAGTATGTTCTTTGTGTTGAGCCTGTCTAGCAGAAGTAACCAAGCAAAAAACTTCAGCCGGGGCGTGACCTTAGCTTTCCAGAGGGCAGCGAATGTTGGTGGCGCTTGTACATTGAGGAAAGCCATTTTGTATAACTTTCTGGGGTTGTAGATTGAGCTACCCCACATAAAAGTCCACTGATCATGTTCATCAGGGTCATAGGGGATGTCAGTGATGTCATACTGTAAATGTTGCAGTTCCCCATGGGCTTGGTTTGATAGAGGCAGGAAGAAAAGGGTGGAAAGGTCAGCTGCTTCCATAACCTGCTTGATTGAGATATTCTTATCCTTTACAAACGAGAAGAGTCTAGGGTATGCCACTGCAAGTACTTGGTTCGTCCACAGATCTTCCCAAAATAGCACTGATGAGCCATCTCCAATCAAGCATTTGACAAGTCCTCTATAAAGAGTATTCAGCCGAAAAACATCTTTCCACCAGAAGGATCCAACTTCCCTGGAGGCATGGGGGACCTTGTCTGCATAGTAAGTGGTCCAAATAAGATTCACCCAGGGGATGTCTTGCTTGATGTAAAATTTATGAAGTTGTTTCATTAGGAGTGCATCTTTCTGAATTCGTAAGTTACGAACACCTAGACCCCCTTTTGCTTTTGGCTTCTGAACCATTGGCCAAGCTGCTAGATTGCCTCCTTTGTTGCCAGAGTTATTCCCTCTCGATAGACATTGTTTTCTGGCTCTATCCACATTCTCTGTCACCCCCTTATGGAGTTTGAGAGTACACATAGCATAGGTGACTGTGGGTGTAAAGACTGAGTTGACCATTTCTAGACGGCCAGAGTAAGAGAGCAGAGAAGAGCAGGCTGAGAGCTTCCTTTCAATTATGTCCATTATAGGAGAGAAATCCTCGATCCTTGGTTTTGTTGTACCCATTGGCAACCCGAGATATGTAAAAGGCATTGTGCCAATTTGGCAGCCAAAAGTCATAGCTAGTATGTTCATATTCTCATCTGAAACATTGATTGGCAACATGAGAGACTTTGAGAAGTTGACCTTTAACCCAGTTGACTCTGCAAAAGTATTCAGGAGAGACTTCAGACAGAAAAGTTGCATAGCATTAGGCTGCATAATAAGCAATGTGTCATCTGCATATTGGATGATGGGAAACTGCTGATGGACTTGAGGCAGAGGTGGTTGCAGTAACCCTAGAGTGAAAGCTTTATTAACAACATACTGTAGAAGTTCAGCTGCAAGCACAAATAGAAGGGGGGATAAGGGATTCCCTTGCCTAACACCTCTTTTACACTTGAACTGCTTTCCTGGAACACCATTGAGTAGGACAAATGAGTAACCAGAAGAGAAGAGCATGTCCACCCATAGTAGCCACCTTTGTGGGAAACCAAGCTGCCTCATAATGCTGAAAATTGCACTGTGTTCTATTGTGTCAAAAGCTTTAGCAAAATCCAATTTGAGGATAATAATTTCGCTTCTAGAGTGGTGGCACTGATGGATGTATTCAAAACACCAAGCAAGACAGTCCTGAATAGTTCTATGTCTGATGAACCCATATTGGTTGACATGCACAATTTGTAGAATGAGTAACTATAATCTATCTGCCAGGATTTTTGTGATCAGCTTGATTCTACAGTTTAGAAGGGAGATAGGCCTGTAATCACTCACTGACTCAGGATTCTGGACTTTGGGAACAAGTGTGATGGAGGAGTTATTGATGGCATCCGGTTGAATAGTTCCATTGAAAAAATCCTGACATAACTTGTAGAAGTCACCCTTTATAATATGCCAACATTTCTTTAAGAATAGGCCATTAAAACCATCAGGGCTAGGTGCTTTATCAGGGGGCATGTGCTTAACTACCAGATCAATTTCTTCATTAGAGAAAGGCAACACTAGAGAAGAGAGATCAGCAGAGGGAACAATCAAACTTTCCAAATCAAAGAGCATCCTTGGGTTGGAGGTTACACCCATTCTATTTTTAAATGACGCCCAGATAAAGGCAGCCTTACCATGGTGATCAGTGACTAGGTTCCCCGACTCATCTTTAAGCTGAGTGATGGCATTCTTCCTGAAAGAGATGGTGGCCATGGCATGAAAGAATTTTGTGCATTCATCCCCAAACTTGATTCTATTTTCTGTATATCTCTTCTTCCAATAGACATTCTTAGACCGAAGGAGGAGCAGAAGTTGCTTCTTGATTAAGATTCTGGAATTCCATTCAGGTCTATATAGGGGACGACAATCTTCCAATGAGTCAAGGCAAAATATAACTTTGTTGCATCTGTGAATAAGCAGGTTTAGGTTGGATAGACCCTTACTCCATTTCTTCAGTGAGTATCTGAGGGACTTCAATTTGCATGAGAGTAAGCCTGGGGAGTCATGCCTTGTATGTTGCATAGCTAGCCATGAAGACTGGACTGCTTCTAGAAAACCTGGGTGCTGTGGCCAAAAATTCTCAAAATGGAAGATTTGGGATTTGGGGATTACAGTGTCAATAACCACCTTGCAGGGCACATGATCATAGGTAGGCTTTGACATAGTTAGAACCATAGTATTGGGGAAGGATGTCGTCCAATGAACAGTAGTGAAGAACCAGTCCAATTGCTCCAACAGTGGGTTTTCCTGCTATTACTCCATTTTCAGTGGGAGTTCCAGAAGGCCCTTCCACAACCACTTACTTAACAAACATTGATTCTGACTGTCCAAGTATAAAATTCCTAGGCCCCCCAAGCATCTTGGTTTGCATAAGATACACTACTTTGCAAGTCTATACTTCTTTTTATGACCATCACATTGCCAAAAAAATCTAGATCTATAATATTCTAGTTTCTTAAGAACGCCTTTAGGAATTCTGAAAAAGGACATCATAAACATCAAAAGGCTAGAGAGCACTGAATTTATTAAAACCAGCCTACCTCCTACCGACAAAAGTTTGCTTTTCTAGCTACTCAATTTTTTTCTGATATCTTTCTTCTATCGAGATCCAATCTTTATTAGAGAGTTTGCAGGTGCTCATCGGGATACCCAAATATGTAAACTGGAGGGATCCTTCCTTACATCCAAAAAGTTCCACATACTCTCTTGCTTTCTCCTTAGCTTCCCCAAAACAAAACAGCTCACTTTTATAAAAATTAATTTTGAGGCCTGAAAGTTGTTCAAAAGCACATAGTACTAATTTCAAATTTGTTGCCTCCTCTAAACTAGTTTCCAAGAAGAGGATCGTATCATCCACGTACTGAAGAATTGAGAGCCCTCCCTCAACCAAATGGGGTACTAGACCCTTGAACTATCCTTCTCTTTAGCCCTTGAAATAAGAACTGCTAGTATCTACAATGATATTAAAAAGCACCAGAGACAAAGGATCTCCTTGCCTCAGATCCTTCCTTGTTTGGAAATAGTGCCCAACATAATCATTTAATTGAATGCCCACACTTTCTTTGCTAACTATACTTTCAATCCAACGACACCAACGGGGGTCAAAACCTTTCATTCTTAATGCTTGTTTGTAGAAAGGACCAACTAACCTTATCGTATGCCTTCTCAAAATCTAGTTTGAGAATAAGCCCACTCATCTGCTTTGTTTGCAACTCATGAATTGTCTCGTGTAAGATGACAACCCCCTCCATAATGAATCATCCAGGCAAAAATGTTGTTTGGGAGGATTTAATAATTTTATTTGCCACTAGTGAGAGCCTATTTGCTACAGTTTTTTGTAAAAACTATGAAACTCACATTAAGCATACAAATAGGTCTGTACTGTTCTATCCTCTTAACTTCCTTTTGCTTTGGAATCAAAGCCACAATGCCAAAATTCAGGCTGAACAATGGAAGATTACCCTCATGGAATTCTCTAAACATGGCCACTATGTCATCTTTTATGAGACTCCAAAATACTTGGTAGAACTCTGCCGGAAAGCCATCAGGCCCCGGGGCTTTATTGTGTTTCATCTGGAATATGGCATCTCTAACCTCCTTTTCTGTGAAGCTTTCAGTCAGGACCTTGTTTTCTAAATCTGTAACTTGAGGGATATCCCCTGTTATGGATTCATTTAGAGAAAAAATATTTCTTTCTATGGGTCCGAACATACCCTTATAGTATCTTGTTATAAATTTTTTAAGATTTTCCTCTCCTTCAATTATCCCTTCATCTTGCTCCAGCCAAAAGATCCTGGTTTTCCTTCTTTTGCCATTAGCCACAAGCTGAAAATACTTAGTATTACTATCCCCTTGCAGCAGATCAGTAGTTTTTGCCCTTTGAAACCATTTCAGCTCCTCCTCTCTAAGGAGGTGGGCAATTCTATCTTTGATGCATTGTTTTAAATCAATTTCTTGCTGGCTTAGAAGGTACATTTCCGCTTTCTTATCGAGTTCATCTGCCTTTCTGAAAAGCTCTTGCTTTTCTTTCTTATACGCGCCCTTCATGTTTTTAACCCAACCTCTCAAAAATTGAGGCAGTCTTTTAATCTTGTTCTACCACCTTTGTAGGGGTGTGGTGCCCCTTCTCTCGCTATTCCAAACTTCACTCACCAAGTCAAAAAAACCATCCAGCTACCCCTCCATTACTAGCACCCCAGTGGCCAGTACATTGTCCATAGGAACCACAAACACACTTCCTTGCACCATACCTAGATCGAGGCTAGCCGCGTCCCTGACCTCCACCCCCCCTCTCCGCCGTGTCCAGAAGCACCTCCCTGGTTGTGCGCCTCAAACATGCCTCCTCTCCCACGGCCACCATTACCAGGTCTCCCATTTCCCTCTACAAAACCTTGCTCAAAAATCTGCCCATACCTCACATCAGACCTAGCTCCTCCATCCGCCGCCATGTCGCGACTGTGGTGAGCCGACCGCCCTACGCGACCACTACCTCGCACCATCGCCGACGCACGACAGCCAGTCCCACGCTGCATCTCCTCCCCGGATCACCCTTCAATGCACTTACTCGCCGGCGTCAAGCGAGTAGGCTGCGCACTCGTTTGTTTGGAGATGAAAGGTCCAGTAGATGTGAAACCCCTCAGTTCCCCTCCCTTTGCCAGCAAAAAACCTAATCCTTCAGCTCCTCTGAAATGTCCATGGGCCCCCACCTGGACTGACTGAGCACATACACCCTTCAGGCTTGGCCCAAGTGGCCCACTGAATCGGTTCATCTTCCCTGTTTGAAATTCAAAAACTGAATCTGAATCTTCCGTCCCCAACTCCGGCGATAGCACACCGGCGACTGCATCCTCCTGGTCTCCCTCCAAGGACAACTCTGAAAGCCTCAGAGTGCCAGAACTCTTGGTGGAATGCATGTCCTTCACCTAGCAGTCCCCTAGTGATCTGGCTTGAGAATCCCTTGGTGGAGGAAGCTGGCCTCACCATGGCCGGAACCTCGACGTACGCCGTTCTGCTACTGCATCAACCACACGTCTTGCTAGTATCCTCGGATGTTTGACCTGCCCTGCACCACGATCCACCGAACAAAAACTCGGAGAAACGATGTTAGTAGCAAGAGCTTCTGCCCTTTTCAGTTCATCGACCATGGAACCTGCAAGGAAAGCATCTCGCATGAATCCCTCATTACCTGTGGACTCCGGCGAGTCTAGTTCTTCTATCTCCTGCTCTTCATCTGAGCTCACACCATCGGCTAAAGGCCAGAAGCGAGATCCACTCCACGCCCTTCGCGTCCCGGCTAGCGGGTCTACCGGCGAGAGAACAAAAGGAGCAGAATGGCGTCGCCTAACTCCATAGCTATCCTGGATTCTAGGCGTCGCCAGTAAGCCGTGGGTCACGCCCACCACGTCCTCCGACGGGCCCTCTGATGAGCCCTCGTAGGAGCCCCAAAGGGTCCCGGCATTCTCGTCCCTTGCTGCCCCATCGCCCTCAAAAAAAAAGATGCTTTTGGTCCCCGTGCTCCGAAGTACTGAGTGAAGAAAAATGAAATTGTAAAAAAATGACACATATTGTTGAAAGTAATCGATGCTCGTGATAGCCTAAGAGGGGGAGGGGGTGAATTAGGCTTTCTAAAAACTTAACCTACCACTTACCTCTAATTGCACAAATATAAAACTAAGACATGCTATCTAGATGTGCAACTAAGGATTTCTTCTAGTAATTGCACCCACCCAAAGAGTTTTGCAACCAAGAGCCAATCCTATCAAGATACTACTCTAGAAAGATAAAGGCACACAAGTTATAAGTATGAAATGTGGAATCTTAAGAGGGTTAGAAGGATGCAAACTTGACACGAAGATTTATCCCGTGGTTCGGTTAGTGCCTACTCCACATTGGAGCTCCACAAAGGATGTGCTCCCGGTCGCCAAGTCTTCTTTCCGGTCAAGGCCTTGAGCTCGCCACAAAGGCTCCCCAAGAGGGATGATGAGCAAGTCACCAAGACCTTGCTCTCATCAACCTACTCTCCTGAAGATCTTGACGTCGCCTCCACTACAGAGCTTCTCCACCAAGGAAGGGGGTCTCCTCTTCCCCAGCACAATGTCGTCTTCGCCGCTCCACACTAAGCTAGAGGGTCGAAGACTTGTCGGCAAGTCACCAAGACTCCAAGGGGCCGGCACATCGAGATTACAAGTGTTGGTTCACTCTAGGACCAAGCACAAGGCTCAACACATTGCCAAATCTCTCACTAGGCCTATCCTAGCTCTCTCACTCACTAAGGATGATCAATGTAGCATGAATGGTGGCTTGGATGTCTTGTAGGTGTAAATGAACTTCTCTGGACTCCAGCATCTCAGAATGGCTGAATGGGGGTGTTATATATAGCCCAAAGGGCTCAACTAGCCATTGCTCAAAAGCTGCACGAAAACTGTGAACGCCGTATGTTCCGCCATGCACTTCACCCCCATCTACGGATCATACGCCGTGTGCTTTTCCAACGGTCGAATTCACTTTTCCAACAGCTCTTTGTATACACCGTATGCTTCTTAACTTTTACGTCAATGGCCAGCGGATCATACGCCGTGCCTTTTCTTCCATCTTCTCTTGACATCGTCTCTATGTAACTTGTACGCCGTTAATCCGCCTAGGGTCAGCGTATGATACGCCGTGTAGGGTATTGACGACCCTAACTTGAACTTGACTATGCCTTGAACGTCGTATCATCCGCCCTTCATGCGGACAGTAACACCGGATCATACGTCGATGCCCTTCTCTTGAATTCCTTGAACGCCGTATGCTTTCAACAAGTACGCCGTGCATCGCCGTATCATACGCCGTGTAGAATCTCTTTGCTCTGGTTGATTCACCTCTGCATGCCATATGCTTCTAACTTGTATGTCGTTGATCAGCGTATTGTACGCCGTGTAAAGAAACTGCAAGCTTATCCTATTTAATCAACTCAAGCCCTTTCCATGGTTTAGTATGCCAATACCATGTTTTGAATACTTGAAAATAAGACTATCTCTGGTTTTTTTGCTATGCTTTGGAATCATTCTTGGGACGTAATTTCCTATGTAAATTACTTAACAAACTTGTTAGTCCCAATGACTATGTTGTCATTCAATCACCAAAATCACAATATAAATGGCACATAGGGTCATTTTTCTTACAATTGTTTATTTCCTTACTGTAGCACGGCTTAATATCTTCTGAACTCTTCCTCTCCTACAACCATTCCTAACGTAACTACATATACGATTAATTACCTGGCTCAAAATTTAGATATCTAGAGATATATACCTTGTCACTATGCATGTACTGGTCGTGTTTTAACATCAAAACTTTTATAATATTTTTGAATCGAGAACAATCATCATTCTTATAACTGATAAGTGACCCAGACTGACATATGCAATCACCTTGCTAATAATTACGTTTTAATATGAAGAACTGAAACATTATATTAATGCCTGCAGTGCTATTGTCTTTCACCGATGTGAGCAAAGTAAAACTCCTGAACATACAAGCAGAAAAGAGAACAATTATCGATCACTCTATCATTAAATTGTCTCCCAACATGTGTCATCTGTACTTAGTTTCAAACATAGCCTGATAGCCTACAGTACTTTTATTTGGAATAATTAGCAGGAGCACTGCTTATTCATTTAAGAAGAGAAGCAAGCAGACTTCTACAAAGGAGA
>CM014275.1:59652857-59683044 GCA_004135705.1 Alloteropsis semialata
TCAGGGCGGCAATATCAACCCCTCAATCGGACCAGAACAGGAATTGGCCTGGAAACAAGTAAGCATTCCAGCCTGACATGATCATATCGGCTTCTTTTGATATTGTATCTGATCATTTTCTCACTCGCAGGCTCAAGACACTCCTCAACCCAGCCAGACCATATCAGTCGATTTTGATCGGCTGCAAACTGAAGAGGAGGAAATCAGTTCTGGGCAAGGCTTGCTGTCCAATGAGGTGAAGGCGAAGCTACTCGACATATCTGCACTCCTTCACCAAAACATCGTTGATCTCGTCAAGGATGCAGAGCCGATTCGTCAGATCGTCAAGACTCTGCGAGGTCAGCTTCCATCGGACTTGGAGGAGGCATTGATACCGGCGGCCTATATAGAAGGTCATTCCTTCCCAGTAATACAAGCCAACCGCCGGATCGCGAATCGGATCTCCCAGCAGGACCTGATCAAGGCTAGAGATGAAAAACGCGCCCAAGCTAATGAGTCAACAAAACTGATCGAAGACTTATCGGCGCTTCCTGCCTCCATCCAATCAGAACTTGAGAATCTGCGAGCCAGAGAACAACAACTGGAGCAGGAACTCATCCAAGTTCGATCAAGCATCCAGGCTAAGGCAAAAGAGCTTGATGACCTCCCAGCTCTGAAGGCGAAGGCTGAAGAAGACTACAAGACTTATATCAAGGCTGCCAAAGAAATCCATAAATCGATCAAGCCTGTAGAAGGGAATGCTAAAACTGATGCCAAGATCATCGCCGATGTCGACAAGATCCGTCAAACTGCCCTTGATTTGATAGTTAGTTATCTGCGGCCTTGATTACTGAAACTTGTCTGTCTTGTTTATCAAGCGGTTTGATACACTGATAGCCTGCTCCGCCATCGAGCGGCTTAATGATGTAATATACTTTTTCTTTTGTTGCATATAGCCCTTAAGGCGATGCATGTCGCATCGGCTTTCATATTTTGGTCTTGAGGCGATTTTTCCATCGGCTTCCAAGCCTGACACGCAGCATCGGCTTTACGAATTTACCCAAATGTTAGGGTAGTACTTCTTCAAACACTTCCCGTTTAATGCCTTAGGAAATGTTTCCTCCTTCAACCAAGATATGCCTGCTTGATTTGTAACGTAACTTCTTGGAAGTCTTGACAGAAGAATCCCTCAAATATTCAACGATCTCTTTCTTCCAATTTCCTTCTGGTATCTCCTATACCATCACATCGGACGTAGTCCAATAGCCAGACGCCTCTTGCGCCAGCCGATTTGCTTCATCATTATAATGTCTTGAAATATGCTCAATAAATTGAACGCCGATTTCTTTAAGAATCTGGAGACCTTTCATCAATGTTTTATATTCCGCCTGATTATTTGTGCACTTTTCAATCGGATAAGCAAACTCGAATCTTGCCCCCCGAGGCGAAATAATAAGCACATGGTCCAGGGAACTGCGTCAACTACATCGGCCTCCGTATTCATCGGACCAGTCACATCAATCTCCATGGCACATTGCTCATCAGCATCAACACTATGTCCACAATGAACAGTAACCAAAACAACCATGACTTACTTATTGCTTGCGCAGCCGATATTCTGGTGTGATGGGTAGCCGATGCTCAACAAGATTACGGCTTAAACCTGGCATTTCACAATATTCCCAAGCAAAACAATCAGAATACTCTTTCAAAAGTTTTATTAACTCTTGTTTATACTCGAGATCCAACTTAGCACTGATATACGTCGGCCTTGGTCTATCACCAGATCCTATGTCAATCTCTTCTAATTCATCGGCCGACGTAAATCCGAACCCTAATTTACCGAATTCACTTCGGTCTTCAAAATCTTCTATACAATCGGCCATTTAAAACAAAGTCTCAGAGCCGACTGCTTGGATCGGCTGTAATCCTTGATCGGACACCTTGAGAAAGTCACCATCCCATGTTCTCCCTGACAGGCATTCAATCCCTTCAAACTCCCAAATCGTTGACTCGGTTGTTGCAATGCTAACCGAATCATCAGCTGGGACAATCTCCACATTGTTGCCTTGCCACTGAATCAAGCATTGGTGCATCGTGGATGGGATGCAGCAGTTGGCATGAATCCAATCTCGCCCGAGAAGCATACTGTAGGAACCCTGTCCATCAATCATAAAGAAAGTTGTCGGCAATGTCTTGCTGCCGATGGTCAATTCTACGTGAATTGCCCCCCGAGGCTCTGAAATGTTGCCGCCGAAATCCTTGAGCGTCATGTTGGTCTTAATCAGATCATCAATTCCCTTGCCCAGCTTGCGGAATGTAGAGTAGGGCATGAGATTGACGGCAGCTCCTCCATCAACCAGCATCTTGGTCATTGGCTTCCCATCAACATATCCCTTGATGTACAGAGGCTTCAGGTGCCGATAGCCATTCGCATTTGGCTTCTCAAAGATCGCCTTTTCTGAATCAAGGACCAAGCATGCAGCGGCTTCTTCTAATTCATAATTAGCCTCATCATCATCCTGTTCATCAGGAGCAGCAAAATCATAAGGCAACATTAAAACCATGTTTACCGGGGCCGATGCGCTTGCTTCATCGTCATTGGCCATCTTAGCGCGCCAAATTTTCTTCTCTTTGGCTAATTCTTGCTCCTGAATCTGCTCATGGTAGCGCAACCGCTGAACACGTCTCTTTTTGGTCCTAGAAATCCCTGATGGGCACCATTGTCCAGGCTTCATTTGAGGTTCTCTAACCCGTTCCTGAACTGGAGCCTTTTCTTCTATTTTTTCAGGGCCACGAGTATCATCCTGGCCTTCATTATTTTTACGGCCATGAGTATCAACCCGGCCTTCATCTCCTTGATGATGATCATCAATCCTGACGCCAATTCGTTCATGAACCGATCGTCGACTCCTCTTAAAAGTCCTGTATTCTTCATACTGAAAGCTGCATTCAGGACAATCTGCTTTGGACGGCAATCTGAGCTTCTCGTTCCAGCAGAACACGAAGAAAGGACATCTCCAGTGACCATCATCTTGATCGTATTGTTCATAAGTTTGACGCCTGTCCATGTGCCAATCGGACCTATAGCCATACCGACGACGATCGTCGGACCTGTCATCAAACCAGCGTCGGCCATCGGACTTGTCATCAAACCAGCGTCGGCCATCGTATCTGTCATCACATCGGCGCCGATCATCAAACCCTTCATCAAACCGCCTTGCCTGATATTCGCGCCTCTGACGCCGTCGTTCCTCACGCTCTTCCCACGCTCGGGCTGCTGCCTGCTGCCTTTTGTACTTGTTAATCAGCATCTGGGAAGTCACACGTGGCCGATATCCACCAGGAGCATTAGATTCACGCCCAAACGCCTGATGATTCCTTCGCAGCTCTTCAACAGTGACCTAAACTGCAGGATCAATAGCACCAGAACTCTTGGCGTGGTCCGATGTGAGCACCTTGAGCTTCTCCTTTTCATCAGCATCAACCATATTAACAGAAAAGGAGAAATCAACAAAGTTATTAGGAAAGGGATGACCGTCGATTTTCATGGCTTTCTTGTTATCTTCGAACTTGATCTTGCCAGATTCAATAGCCAATTGGATCTCCCTCCTGAACACCTTGCATTCATTCGTCTCATGAGAAGTTGAGTTATGCCATTTGCAGTACTTGCGCTTCTTTAACTCCTCGGCCGACGGGATAGAGTGATTTGGAGAAAGTTGAATAAGCTTTTCACTGAGCAGCATGTTAAAAATCTTGTCGGCCTTTGTTACATCAAATCCAAATTTCTCAGGACTCTGCTTGACCCATGGGCACGATACTGGCTTTTTGGATTTGGTCCATTCAGCTATGTTGATATCAGCCTCTTCTTCAGTATCAGAAAGATAAGACACTGGCTTAGAAAACTTTGTGCGCCTCGCCTCCTGGTATCGGACCTCATGGGCTGACACCTTTTGCACCAGTTGTCCCAATGTTTCAAACTCCTGAGAAGAAAACCTATCCTTGATCGGCACGAGCATACCCTGGAATGCAAGCTCAGCCAATTGTGTGTCAGATAGCTTCAAACTGTAGCATCGATTCCTGATTTCATGGAACCGTTGTACATATTCCTTAATGGACTCATCGTTCCTCTGCCTGATAGCAATCAAATTAGAAATCTTCATTTCATTGAGGCCAGAAAAGAAGTACTTATGGAACTGCTTCTCCATATCGGACCAGCCTGTGACCGATCCTGCTGGCAACGACGTAAACCAAGTAAACGCCGGCCCTGATAGTGACAGAGGGAAGAATCTGAGCCTGAGTCCCTCCTCAGAAGCAGCCTCACCACATTGAGCCAAGAATCGGCTCACATGCTCGATGGTGGCCATATCATCTTGTCCAGAGAATTTTGAAAAATCTGGCACTCTGTAACGCGGAGGAAGTGGCACTGCATCAAAGTAGGATGGGTACGGGTGCCGATACAACCTCGCTTCATCTTTAGGCTTCAAACTGAACTGATTCTGGATCACCTCGGCTATTTTCTGTGACCAATCAGACTGGTGACCTCCGAGTGGCATTCCATCAGCTTGATGCGTATCCATCATGTAATCATTGCAATCTCCAACCATACGCTGATGTACAGGAATCTCTGAACGTATCTTTGCAGCTGCAGGTTGCTTCTCCTTTTCATTCAGAGTCCTAGCATATTTCTCACCATGCGGGCCGACAATCGATCCATCGGCCATCAACAGAAAACCGTTGGCCAGCTGAATGGGTGGTGGAATCGTCGGATTTTGCGGAGCAACGGTCATGGCGTTATCTTCAGTACTTTTGCCTTTTCCTGATCCTGATGCCCCTGGAGAATCTGACATAAAGACTGGGCCCTTCAAGCAAATAGAATCATCCACCGCTTTCTTGATGAGATTATCCAAAGAATTTACCAAAGTACCCGACTGGTTAATCAATGCATGGTGAACAGCTTGATGGATCATCTCTGTCATGTTGACATGGTAATCCCGAGCATCAGTTGTCTTCTTGATCAACTCTGGGTCCGGAAGAGCACCTTTGAGCACAGGGCCTGAACGATTACGCCCGAATTGATCAAGACAGAGCTTCTCAAACGCGTCAATCTAGGCCTGAACTGCATCTAACTGGGCTTTAGATAGATCGGCCTTCGTGACTGGGATGGTTGGATCGGAGATCCTGTTTTTGTCAGCCTTGGCTTTCTCAGCAGCCAACTTCTCAGCCGCCAGCTTCTCAGCAGTGAGCTTAGCAGCAGCAGCGTCTTTTTCAGCATCAGACGACATCTTGGAAATTGTCTTACGTGTCCCACCAGGCGTGCCAAAAATGTGTTGACGCGGAAAATCGGCAGTCGTATCCTCAGCGAGCAACACAACAAGGCCAGGGAGATCTGCTTCACTACGGTGCTGGTCCTGCACTTTGTCCAGGTTCGCGGCGTGCCAGTCAATTTGACCTGAAATTGACAAGGGAATAAACAGTTAAATTACTCTTTGATTGTGCCGGCTCTATTCCAGACGGCAGATGCACGTTGGATTTTAGCCAAGACCCAATCAGACTTGTATCGGCCGATGCCAATCGGACCTCAAAATCGGACTTCATAGATGACATCAATCGGACCAATGTAATCGGACCTCAGTTAGACATCGAATCGGACCTCAGAATCGGACCAATCAGGACCGGGCCTTGATTAATGTAACAGATCAGCCTTTTTAATAATAATAAAATAAAGTATAAAATATGGCCAATATGCAAGTAACGGATCAGTTATGCCTTTGAACAAGATATTAAATAATCAAAGTGTGAGCCGATACATTGTCCATCCTGCCTAGTTGCCAATCGGACCATCTAGCTAACCAATCGGACCAGAACTGTTTCGACACGGTTTCACAGACGGATACAGCGCACATACTCCAATTATGATCAGACCAGATAGCTAAACAATCAAACTTAACTCACCAACCCAAGAACTAAATAGGATGCTCGCACAGGTAATTAATCAGATTAAGCAAATAAACAATAAAATAGCAACAAGATCATTCCGACATTCAAAGCTGTCTTTGAATAGTCAAGAGGAATCTAGCTCCGACGCAGGAAATCTAAATCAACCTTGACGATCAAAGATCAATCTTTAGCATGTTGCGAGAATCTAGCTCCGACGCAGGGAATCTAAATCGGACCCAACACCCAAAGAACAACCAGATAAAGCTATGAAAATGAATCGGACCTAGAACGATATTGTAAGATAAGTATTGCTCAAATCGGACTAAACCAATGCTTATAGCTGTTGAAGAACCAGATTAATTCACATGGCGCAGATCTAAATCAATCTAGCAACTCCAAGCAACCGCATAAGCTGCCTTCTAATAACAAGATAAATCTAGCTCCGACGCAGGGAATCTAGATCAAGCCCGAAACTCGAAGAACAACTCGGTAAACGATTAACTACTGAATAATCAATAGAGATCTAGCTCCGACGCAGGGAATCTAGACCAATCTTGATAATTCAAAGATAAATCGGTTGAACAGTATAAACGAGAAAGGGCGATGCGCCTCAATTCAAAGCTTAAACTAGTTCGATAAGTTGACAATCTTACTGGTAAGCCAGAGATCAGGAACTGATGCAGCCCGTCCACCAATGAGTTCGTCGGTATCTACTCCTACTCCTAAGGTTTTGGCGTGAAGCCGGGTTGTATTGATTGTGAGAATAATTCTTTACAATGGACGAGGGTTTATATTTATACCCTGGTCATGAGGAGTCCTGATCGGACCTGACTAACTTGCAGATAAAGTAAACTAAATCTAATATAAAATGGGACTCTCAATACGCCTTCTGAAAAGGAAAATAGTCCCCGCTCATGCTACGTTTCCTCTTTAGCCAACACGCCTCTCTTCATTCATCATTAGATCGGACTTTCCTGTTTTGGCTTCCTTCTCCGGCATTATCTGTTTGACCATTCAATGGGCCCACCGTGCAGTGCCAGCTCCACCACGTCACCATCTGACTCAGCATATCCGGTGCGAAAATCTGGTGTCAACAATAACATCAAGTACAGGTGATAGAGCAAAACCTGAGCTCACTAATGCTATGATGGAACTGTGAGGAATCTAAGCTTGCTAAGCTTCACTAAAGACAGGTTGACATTTAGTCTTGCCCTAATCAAGGAAGGATTATGCAATCAGCAGTTCACACAACTCCTAGCACGTAATGCTTGCAATACCATATTAATACATGAAATAGTACTCAAAATAGGGTTTGGATGCTCCGGTGCTTGCCTTGATCAAAAGCAGGGTTAGTATCCGCAGCAACAGTAGCAGGCTCGGGCTCTAGCTCCAACTCAACCTCTTCTGGCTCCTGGGGTCCTTCAGGTGGAACTCGACGAACTCGACTCCCGCAGCTTCTTCTATAACGGTATGATGCATAAGTTAGCACACTCAACCTAATAACAAAGCTAACAGCATTACAAAACCCTAAACAAGTTATTTCCTATTTAATTCTATTTTTCTAGAATTTTTAGTAATTTTTCAAAGCTTTAATGAATTATTCTATACTCATAAAAGAATTATCCTAAATATTATTATTAATTTCTTATTATAAATCATTATTCATAATTTTATTTATACTTATCCTATTTATTTATTTAAATACCCAAAAGAAAAGGTATTTAAATAAATTATCTAACTATTATTCTAAACTAAAACCATTTAAAACCTATTAAAAACTAAATCTAAAACTAAAAACAAAAACCCAAAACCACTTTGCAGGAAACCCCCTGGACTATCTGCTAATAAACCCACGGTCCTAATCTCCCTTCTCACTTACAGCTGGGCCCGGCCCACTCTTCTTTCCCCCTTCTCCCTCGCGCGCGCGCTCTCGGTCCAAACGACCGGAGCGGCGGCGCTGCTCCTCCGGCGAAACACCGGCAGCGAGCCCCCCGGACAACGGCGAACAGCCAAGTAGCTAAACCTCGCACCCCGGACTTCACACGCCCACTCGACTCCCTAACCCTAACACACTACAGCGGCTGCGGCGAGCAACGGCGGCGACGGCGGCGGAAAACGGCGGCGCGCTCGGACTCGGCCTAGCAGCAGATATTCAAGCCAACAAATGGCACGGACAGCTCCAGGGCAACCAGGCGAACTCGAAGCACCCTTAAACCTAAGTCCTATGCGGCCGGAGCTTAGACCTCCGCGGCGGCCGGTCCGAGCTCGGTGGCGCTCATGAGCGGCGCCCGCGTTCCGACCAGCAGAAGCACGGCCCCGGGCCAGGAAGACCTTGGCAAGCTTCGTACGGATGTAGAACACACAGCTACGCTATTTATATACGACGAAAACGACTCGACGGAGCAGCTCACCGTGAGGCGTTTTCGGGCACGGCGGCGACCGAGGTAGAAGAAAGGCTCGATTCGCGGGCTCTGGTGGGCGGCTTTGGGCAGGGCTTGGTGCAACGGAAAGGCCACGACCTAAGGGAGTTTTGGATGGATGGAAACGACCGGAGATGGTTCAACGACGACGAGGAACGGATGGCGGTGCTAGCGGGGATCGGCGGCGAGCAGAAAAGGAAGAAGAGGATGAGAACGGCGGCGGCAGCTTTTATCCTCTAATTCTCACCGCTCAAGCTAGGCCACCTCCTGCTTACCACCGCCTAGTGCTGGCACGGACCACTCGCGGCGCGTGGCATGTCGGCGGTGAGTGGCAAGCCGCTGCTCGACGGCTCTGTTCGGCTCTATCTCTCTGAACTCTGAAACCCTCTGAAATCTATTCAAACCGGCCGGATCGACTTCCTTTTTCTCCAAAATTTTGAATGCAAACATTCCAAACTCCCAAAAACAAAGTTGTCGCTGGACCATAGAGCTACATTTCACTTATAAACTTCAAAGCCTAATTCTCAGTAACTCAAAAGTTACAGGACCAAGAACTTAGACCGAATTTCTGAAATTCTCTGAATCCATTTCAAATTGGTCCAAAATGCGCCCAGAATCATATGTAAACTTCAAAAAGTCCAAATACCAAACTTGTAGATGGTACCTAGGGCTACACTTTTCCTTATATACATTTGAGCTAAATCTTCCTAGAACTCAAGTTAAATTGCACTGAATTTTGACCAAAACAAAGGAAATTCAGAAATTTCAGTTAATCCTTTTCAAAGTTGTTACTTTTAGGTCAAGTTTTCTCCAAAATCCAAATGTAGACTTTTGATTCTCCAAATACCAAAGTTGTAGTCCTAACATAGGGCTACATTTTTCTCAATATGACCTTGAGCTAAATCCTTCTAGATTGAAAGTTATAAGCTCAAGAATATTGACCAAAACCTTCATCTCATACAATTCAAACTTAATCAAAATTGAGTTTATAAGTTTGAATCTTTCTCAAACATCACCAAATTCAAACATGTTTGATAGTTGACTAATATTTAGAGTCTACTCCAAAGTTTGACTTGGTCAACTCTTCCAAGGTGACAAAATTACCAAAATGCTCTTAGGGCTAACTTAGCTCAAATAAAAGTATTTAAACTCTTAATCTTGGTATTTCTCTTCATTAGTGTCTTAATGACCCTCTTAGCACTTCACTAACACCTGTGGTGTTACAGCCCTCCCCCCTTAAAGAAATCTCGTCCCGAGATTTGGTTAAGACGGGCAAAACATCCGGCTTATGCAGCGGCAAGGAAAATGTGTCACAAACTTAAGAACTCAACATTATCATTAAAAACACGGTGTAGTTGCATAGCCAAGTACAAACAAAGTTCTGCCCAACACTTTCAAAGACTGGTTTATTACAAGCTTACTATAACTACTCAAACAACTCTGGATATTTAGGTACAAGGTAATCCTCCTGCTCCCAAGTAGCCTCATCAGCAGAGTGATTACTCCATTGAACTTTGTAAAACTTGATGCTCTTCCTACGAGTACTCCGCTCCTTGATCCAGAATCTTGATAGGTTTCTCCTCATAGGTCAAATCTGACTCCAGTTCTATTTCTGGATCTTTAATCACCTCTTCGGGGACTCGTAGGCATTTCTTAAGTTGGGATACATGGAATACATCATGCAAAGTTGATAGCTGGTCAGGTAAAGCTAATCTGTATGCAACAGGACCTCTTTGCTCCAAAATCTGATAAGGACCAATATACCTTAGAGCTAACTTGCCCTTAACTCCAAAGCGACGGATCCCTTTCATTGGTGACACTTTCAGATATACATAACTGCCTACTTCAAAACCTAGAGGTTGCCTTCTTTTATCTGCATAGCTCTTCTGCCTGGACTGAGCTGTCTTAAGATGAGCTTGAATCATTCTTACTTTCTCTTCAGCTTCATTCACAAGATCTGGTCCAAGAGCAGTTCTTTCTCCCGAACCTGACCAATTTAGTGGAGTTCTGCATCTTCTGCCATATAGTGCTTCAAACGGAGCCATACCAATACTGGCCTGGTAACTATTGTTATAAGAGAATTCTGCTAAAGGTAGGCATTCATCCCATTTCTTAGAAAAGGTTAGAACACATGCCCTTAGCATATCCTCAAGTATCTGATTTACTCTCTCCGTCTGTCCTCCAGTCTGTGGATGATAAGCAGAACTTCTAGTCAATGTAGTACCCATCAACTCATGCATATGCTCCCAGAACCTAGAAGTGAACTGAGAGCCTCTGTCAGACACTATGGTCTTGGGTACTCCATGCAAAGTCACAATCCGAGATATGAACAATTCAGCATATGTTCGCACAGGGTATTTGACCTTAACTGGAATAAAATGTGCAGACTTTGTCAAACGGTCCACTATTACCCAAATTGAGTTATACCCCTGGGACGTTGTGGGTAAGCCCATAATGAAATCCATAGATATATCTTCCCACTTCCAGCTAGGAATAGTCAAAGGCTGCAATAACCCTGGCGATTTCTGATGGAATGCTTTGACTCTCTGGCATGTATCACACTCTGCCACATACTTAGCTATCTCTCGCTTCATCCGAGTCCACCAAAACCTTTGTTTCAAGTCATGTTACATCTTGGTACTACCCGAATGAATAGAAAACCTAGACAGATGTGCCTCATCCAATAACTTCTTTCTTAACTCAAAGTTTTTAGGCACAACTATCCGGTCCTTGAAGAACAACACACCTTGATCATCTTGAGTAAAACACAATTTTTCACCTTTTGCCAATCTTCTTCTAAGATGTTTCATGCCCAAATCCTCCTTCTGAGCTTCAATAATTTGTTGCTGAATAGTTGAGTCAACCACTAGATTAGCAACATCACCCTGCATTACCATCTGGATATTCAGCTTCTCCATCTCTTCACATAGGGTTTGATCATACGGACGGGCTGAAATGCAAGCACATTGTGATTTTCGACTCAAAGCATCGGCAACCACATTGGCTTTTCCAGGATGATAGTGCACTTCTAAGTTATAGTCCTTAATAAGCTCTAGCCATCTCCTCTGCCTCATATTCAGGTCAGATTGAGTGAATATGTATTTAAGACTCTTATGATCAGTATAAATGTGACACAAACCTCCAAGTAGAAAATGTCTCCATATTTTGAGGGCATGCACTACGGCAGCCAGTTCCAAATCATGGGTAGGGTAATGCTCTTCATGTCGCTTGAGCTGTCTAGATGCATAAGCAATTACCTTTCCCTCCTGCATTAGTACACACCCCAATCCAATACCTGAAGCATCACAATATACATCAAAGGGCTTCTCAACGTTTGGCTGAGCTAAGACTAGAGCGGTGGTTAACAGGGACTTCAACTTCAGAAAAGCCTCATTACACTCAGGAGTCCATTTGAACTTGGTGTCTTTCTTCAGTAACTCAGTGATTGGTTTAGCCAGTTTGGAGAAATTTGGGATAAACCGGCGATAATATCCAGCTAATCCCAGAAAACTCCGCACTTTATGCACACTGGTTGGTGGCTTCCAATTCAGAACATCTTGAACCTTACTTGGATCAACTGCCACTCCTTCAGCTGATAAGATATGTCCAAGAAAAGGTACCTTATTCAACCAGAATTCACATTTACTCAACTTGGCATACAACTGATGCTCTCTAAGTCTCTCCAGGACAATATGCAGGTGTTGAGCATGTTCTTCCTCATTCTTGGAGTAAATCAAAATATCGTCAATAAATACCACCATAAACTTATCAAGCTCAGGCATGAATACAAAGTTCATGAGATACATGAAATGTGCTGGAGCATTAGTCAATCCAAAAGACATGACCAGATACTCATATAGCCATATCGAGTTGAGAATGCTGTCTTTGGTATATCTTCAGGCTTGATCTTAATTTGGTGATATCCAGATCTCAAGTCTATCTTGAAAAACACTTTAGCTCCTGCTAACTGATCAAACAACAAGTCAATCCGAGGAAGTGGATACTTGTTCTTGATGGTCACAGCATTGAGAGGTCTGTAATCTACACAGAGCCTCAAACTCTTATCTTTCTTCTTTACAAACAGAGCTGGACATCCCCAAGGAGATGAACTGGGCCTGATAAAACCCTTGTCTAACAGCTTTTGCAACAGTTTCTTCAATTCTTCTAGTTCCTTGGGTGACATTCTGTATGGCCTTCTAGAGATTGGTGCTGTGCCTGGTTCTAACTCAATGGTGAACTCAATAGCTCTATCTGGAGGCATTCCACTACCAGAAAACCCCCTTGTAGCTACGCCATATTTGGTGGTAGACACGCTTTATTTCATGTCTATAGCTTTGTATGCACGCTTTCAAAAAGCGTGTTTGGAGCGTCTTCGCATGGACCGTGTCTGACTTTGTAGAGACAAATTCTTTAAGCGTGACTAAGAAATAAAAAGACGCTTCATAGACACGTTAGATGCGTCTCTACTCACATTGATACACTTTTGTAGGAAAATATATAAAATGTGCTTACAGTGGTGTAGCTACATAGTATAGTGACGCTTCTTATGTGTTAACAAATATAGAGACAATCTTGTAGATACATTTACAAAACATGTCTACTAATGTAGACGTGTTTTTTAGTGATGTATTTTTGCATATTAAGTAGTGTAGAGATGATTTAGTAGATACACTAATATTGCATGTCTGGCATAGTAGACAACGTGGCGGGTGACATGTAAGGTGACATGGCAGGTGACGTGTCAAATGATGTGGCATGTGACATGGCAGATGACGTGGCATGTGACATGGAAGATGACGTGGCAGTTGACTTGGCATCTGACACATTTCATAGAAACACCTAAATGCGTGTCAACAAACATAGATACAATATCATAGACATATTTTATTACGTGTCTATAGATGTAGACACATTGTATAGAAACACAACATTGCGTATCAAGAAATGTAAAAACAATTTGATTTCTCATCTGCTAATATATTTTTGTATAATCTGTATGGTATGCAAGTCATCCATGGAATTGCATTTGGAATCAATTATCTACCTTCACAAAACAAGAACCGAATAATTCAAGAACCAACAGATTCATTAATTGAAGTACATTGAGTTCACTGAACAAGATAATAGTATTCAAACATAGATAGTTGCAATATCATACAGATATTCTAGTTTTTTTATCTAACAACTAAGCCCTATCTTTCATTGCGTCTTTTCCCCCTTCTTCCATCGACATCTTGAACTTCTTAATCTCTGGACTATATAAATACCTGAAAAGTTCATTCTGAATCAATAACTGATATAATAGTAAAAAACATCATATAAATGTAGTATATGAGAAGCTACTGTTCATGACTTTTGATGGTTTGAGTAGTAAATTTCAGAATTTCTTAGTTCGAATGTATTTTCACTAACATCTGGGAGTCAATTAGATTGAATTTCTCTGAAATTGCAGAGAAGACCATATTTCTGAAAAGCATCATATAAATGTAAGCTACTGTTCCATGACTTTTGATGGTTTGAGTAGTAAATTTCAGAATTTCTCAGAAATTGCAGAGAAGACCAAAATTCATGTCACAATGCAGATAAGTTAACTAACAAATGTGCAGAGATATCAAACTGATGTGCAAGAATGTAGGAGGGCATTAAGATGGAGGACATGCATGTTTACCAATATATATGAAATAATTTACAAATGAAACATACCAAGTTACTTAAGGTTATGATTTCAACTTGTAGCTTTTTTGACCTGCAATAGTAGAGAATGGGGTTAGATGAATAGCCCAATTTAAAGATATTGCAAAGTACTGAATAATAAAACTCTACACTTACATGTGAACGGGGCCAAGCAACAACATAGCCAACAACATCTAGTAGTGTCAGAAGTTCAAGAAATCGTCTAGGTAACTTCACATCACCCTTATTTCCATTAGAAACATTTTCAAGAGCATTAACATAAACCCCAACAAATTGTTGTCCAAGAGCCATATCTCCAATAATTCGTTTGCTATCTTTAGCAACCAACTTTCCTTTTGCCACAACTCTACCTTTGTTTCTCTGTGAAATAAGATGAACTTCCATTTGGCTCTACCATTTTGCAAAAAAATGGAGATGTCATACTTGAACCTTAAACTATATGAAATGAAAAAGAGAAATAGGCGCATACCGATTGGTTCGAACTGGGTGCTTTAACTCTTCGATTTCTCTACAAATGACATAATTTTAATAATGAAAATAAAGCATTGATCAATCATAGCATGTACATGAAACAATATTCGCAATGACAGATTAGTCATACCATGTTGGCCAGTATTGGATCACTTCTCCAGTCGGTGGCTGCATCATCCTTTTGTGCTGGAGTAGAACTCTGAATATTTGCATCCTGTAGGCATAGCATAGGTCAGTTTAGAGTTAAAAAAAAAATTGCACAGCAGCTGCAATATCCTCTATCCAGGCAGCCAACAAGTAGCATTGCTGCAGGGTCTCTGCCATAGTCCACTTTTCTCTCAATCAGTTCTTGGATTATGCACCTAGCTTTACATGGAAACTAAAATTTATTTGCAATCTTTGGAGTTAGGTGATGCAGGTTTGTTTCTTTATATTCACAAGTTATCATTGTTCCCATTCTCTGATAAAGTGTCATGCCCCTCGTCAATAGTTTGTACATCCTCTACTTCCTCAAGGTTCAAATTGCTTATTCTTCGAGGTTTTTTTGCCATGATTTCTCCTGCATATAGAAGGGAGATCAAGAGAAACAAAAGATCAGAGCATAAAAGGAATTCGAGTTCACATATTGAGATCATTACTGTTTGAGACCATCTGATATATAAAAGGCACTAGGAAACATGTCACAACTAGTAATCAAAGGATCAGAAATCAGAATAATTAATTCCAACACATCATGTCATATATGGCCAATCAGATCAAAATGGATCATTTATCCCATCAGGGCAACCAAGCAGTACATATGCTATGTATTAGAGTTTAGGCAAAAAATAGGAATGGCATAGCTAAAGGAATAGTATCACTTCACTTTGTGGTTTGCATATAAGCAAGAATCTGAACAATATTACATTGCATTATGTGCATATCATAAGTATGAGCTACAGTAAATTAATTTCTTCAGTATTAGTCATGGTTTGCATATACGCACTAATCATGACCAGCAAGCTGGGTGACTAATCTGCAGCTCTTGTTCATGGTTTCAAAAATACAGAGTTGATACATTACAAAGAAGTTTGAGGCTTCTGTTTCAGGAAGACCATCTATTCAAAAGTGAACAATAGTGACTCACGACTGCAAAAATTAAAGGAAAATAGCAGCAAAATTATCCAAACTAATTTCATTGCGATCTGGATGGCAACTAAAATTAACAAGACAAAGAAATTAGGCAACTAGAATTGACAAGCATGGACATTGAAATAGACTTACTAACCAGGTGAACACAGCGGCGCGAGCGTCCTGGTCGTAAACGTCGGCGGCGCGGCTGTCCTGTTCGTCGATGGAGGCGGAAGCGGTGGCAGTGCAGGCGTCCTTGTGCACGATGGGATGCGGTTGTCGTCGATTGGGATGCGCTGACGATGAGGAGATGACGAGACAGGGAGGGATTGAGAGCCTCGGCGCGGCATCGTGGATGGTAAGGCGGCAACGTGGGGAAAGGCGACCGGCGGCGGGAACGGCAAGAGGATCTGGGAAGACACCGAGGGCGTTTCTCGCCCTTTGACCCGAGGATGAGTGCTGCAGCCTACAGATGCGGTTTTGACGAGGGAAAAAAGATAGATGCGCTTTTCTCGGTCACGAAGCGCAGCCACGCGGCAAATAAAAAAGCCAAGTATTAGCGGCAAATGAAAAGTATTAGGCAGCGTGTTAGGCGCCATTATTTTAACCAAAGGCCTACAGGTCTCTTCGGAGACATCCAATTATCCAAAGGCCCACAGGGCAGTTGCAATTTCCCCACGTAATTTTATCTTCTCCTTATTTGAACTATAAATATTTTTGCATAATTTTATCCAGAGGCCCACAGGGCAGTGCAAATTTGCCCACGACCAGCGTTCCCCTTGTGAGGGCCCACATGGCAGTGTTAAATTTTAAAAATATCTTTATATGGTAAATTGAAAGAGTAAGTGACGTGCTATTGACTACATAGTGTCATGTACAAGGTTCTAAATAGTCCGCTATAGCCTCCGCTATCTCTCGCTATAGCCTATTGAGGAAGATGCCGCTATAGCCTATGAAGCTAATGAACGACACGTGTTGCTGGCACCATGGACCTTGAACCTAGCCTCGCGTGATTGTTGTCAGTGCGCTCCAGCCTTGCCTCGCGAGCCCGACGTCGGTGCCCTCAGACTGGCCTCAAAATACACAAGTTTAATGGGAGATTTTCTAACTATGGCACGAATCAAATTAACCCTTATTTTCTAAATGATGACTAATGAAGTGTAGCATATATTAAGAATCTGATAAGCCATATGATTGTCATGTATCAACCTAGTGAACCACACATGATGGAGTAATGAAGCTTAGCGTGTATTAAGAATCATGAATAAAAAAATTCAACTATTGCTCGAGTTTTAAAAACTCATATATGCTTGAAAGGTATTGCAAAAATAGCTGAGTAAAAACTCATATACTTCAAAGTTATTGCAAAAATAGGCTTAAAAGGTATTGCAAAAATAGCTAAAAAAATGAAGCAAAAATTACGCTCCTCTACAGAATTGATACCTGCACGTTTTTGGCTTCAAAGGAACCACCCAACCATTGAGCTACGAAGGCATTTGATTGTTGCGGCAAGTTAAACTCTGTTTGTACACTTAATAGCGAAGAGAATTTATTTGGCAGCGCCCGCCTGGTCCACGATTATCTTATCCTCTCAGCTCGGTTGTGGCGACTCCTCTCCTCTTCTCCCACATATCCGAAATCCCTATTGCTCCAGTCCCCAAATCGCGGTGAATCGGCCGGGAGGAGACCGCGATTTGGCGATTGGATGGCGGCGGCGGCAGCGGCGTCTAATTTTCTACGGGCATGCGTGACGGGCTGGAAAAGGCCTCGACCGGGTCTGGCCTTATTTGATCTCTGTAAACAATATACAAGTAAATGTTTAGTTCACAATGAGACCATAACACTCAACTATTGCAGTGGTTTGGCTACAGCTTTTTGTTCCCTAGAGCAACAAAAATAATTTCTATATTTGTATGATCAAATACTGGTGGGAAAAATATACTTGGCCTTTTTTAGTCATTTTACATTTTTTTTACACATTTTTCTGTTGCCCTTACTTTTGTCTCCAAGATTAGCCTTTTTTTAATTTGTATGTCCAAAAACTGCGAGCAAATATATGCTAGTTCAATTAAAGAAATGTTGAAGGCATACAACAATAACAAAGGTTGCTTGGGTCCTTGTTTAGGAATAGTGTTACTGTATACTTGTTGTAGGATGTTAGCATCCCTACTAAAAAACGTTGTCATGATCACTGTGTCATTTTTAGATGTTTTCATTTCACGTCAAAAAACGTCTTTATAGACTATCGACGGTTATTTGATACGCTTTACAACGTGTCTAAATGCTATTCACGGTTAAAAGCGTGTCTAACTTCGTTTCATTTTCAAACATTTTTGCAATCATGTCAAAAAGCATCTTTACAAAATTATAGACATTTCATTAAAATGTTTTACAATGTGTCTAGATGATAATGACGCTTTGAAAGCGTGTTTAACTTCGTGTCATCTTGACATGATTTCGATAGCGTGCTAAAAATTGTCTATACAAGACTATTAACGCTGCAAACGTTTCTAATATCGTCACACATTGACACGTTCTCAAAACCGTGTCATAAAGCGTCTTTACGTGCTGACGTAGAGACGCTTCCAGTCTGCGTTTCTAATATAGCGTAGCAACAAGGGGGGTTTTCTGGTAGTGTTCCCAGTAGATCATCCGGAAACACATCTGGATAGTCACACACCACTGGTATAGATTTGAGATCAACTGCCTCTACTTTGTTTACTGATGCACTGAGGTCAGGTTGAGAGTTCAACTGAACTTGGATAGTATTGCCTTCATTATCCATTAAATGCAAGGTCCTATTTTCCACATCAATAGAAGCTCTATGTTGCTTCAACCAATTCATTCCAAAATCAGATCAATACCTTGACTTTCCAGCACTATGGGATTGGCAAAGACTCTATGGTCTCCTAGATTTATAGTCACACCCCAAGCTATGTCACTAGTGGATTGTGTAGCACCCGGTGCATGAATCAAAAACTGTATAGGTGAAGAGCTTACTTCTAACTGATGCTTTGTCACAAAAGCTCTGCTGATAAAGGTATGCGATGCACCAAAATCAAAAAGTATAATTGCGGGGTGTTGGTTGACAGAGAACATACCAGCCATCACCGGTTCTCCTTCTGGAATCTCTTCTACGTTCATGAAATGAACGCGTCCAGTCTTGGTGTTCAAGAACCTCTTCTTCACGAACCTAGGGTTCGCATTCTGGCCTTGAGCTGGTGCAGATGGTGCGGCTCCTGCCTTGGGAAGACGACAGTCCCTGGCAAAATGTCCCGTCCTACCACAATTGTAGCATGGCTGATTGTTGGCTGGGGCATTGCTAGTGTGGGCACTGGGGCCTTGAGTAGCATTGGGGCGCTGGGTATTGGTGGGGTTCCTAACTACCCACCGCTGCGTCTGCTGCCTCTGTGGCGCCTGATAGTTAGGCCTAGCAGGCCCACGGAAAACCACCCTCATGCGCTGTGGAGGTGGAGCACTACTGGAGCTTCCAGAGGGTGGGGCCTTCCTCTTCAACGACTCATCAAGTGCCAACATTTTACTCTCAGTGATGGCAGTACTCACCGCAGTATTGTAGTCAGTAAAGGTACTGACTGATAACTTGTCCTGCATCCGGGGATTCAAACCCCTCGAATAACACCGGATCTTCTTGCGATCCGTATTCACCTGGTCCTGAGCATATTGGGCCAGATGCTCAAACTCACTAGTGTACTGAAGTACACTCTTGTTCTTCTGTCGCAGCTGCAGGAATTCTTCTAATTTCATGTCCATGATGCCCTCTGGGACAAAATGGGCATGGAATGCCTCCTTGAACTCCCTCCATGTCACTTCAGTGCCAGCAGGCAGTCTGGCGAGGTAGCTGCCCACCACATACCTGCAGGGCCTTGCAACTGCAACCCCGCGAACTCTGCCTTCTGCACTTTTGTGCAATTTGGAACAGCCCGAAACTTCTGCTCAATAGTGTTCAACCACTCATCTGCCTCCAATGGGTGCTCGGGCTTGGTGAAGACAGGCGGGTGGGTCTCGGTGAAGTGACTGTACCTTACCGCTGGATCGGCCTCACGGCGCCCTCAGAGCAATAGCGCCGTATTCTCCACCAGACGGGTCAACAAGTCCGCGTGCTCCTGATTGGCGTTCAGAACATAGGCCAGTGCCTCGGCCACACTCATGGGGCCCTGTGGAGGTGTTGGACGAGCACCGGACTGCTCTAGGGTCTCGTTTACTGGTGGCGCCATTCTACAAAATGACAAAGCTCCCGTCAGTGACTAAATCTACCCGACGGAACTTTATCTATACTGGTAAGTAGAATAACAATCACACAGGATTGTAAAGGCATCAAAAACACAACAAGCAGCTTGGATTATTATTACACAAACAAGAAGTACAACACACCAAAGTACAACTTGTCCAAAGATTACATTAAAACAAACCTTGGCACATTACGCCCCTCCAACAGGCGTCTACTGCCGATCATACAAGTGCCATTATTCAAACATCCAAAACAAGCAAAAGTACAACTCTTAGAAACTTCCAGGGTAAGGATACAACTCCAGATCCATAGTATCTAATCCTAACTTAGCCATTGCCATATTCAACTGCTCAGGATTCACTGCCATGACGGTATGTCCTGCGGGTAACCAAGGCCTAGATGTTACTTCCTCTGACTCATCATGCTGATAATGATAAGCAGAATTTTCACCAACAACTGCAACTGGTGACCCTGGCATTCTCATGTTAACTAAAACTGAGGCATGGCTAACCTGGCTGTGATCTTCATTACCATTATCTTCTGCTTCAATCACCCAACCTGGATGCACACCATCGAAGTTATTCTCCATATCAAAATTGATAATATCATTTATGTTCTCGTGGGCAAACAAGTCAGGAACTTCTTCTTCGGGAAATTGGACTTCATTCCCTTCAATATCAGCAGTTTCAACGTTCTGCTCTGCAGGCATGGGAGGTGGAAACTCCGAAACTGGAGACTCCTCTTGAACTTCGATCCCCATGGGCATCACCATGTTCTGATAATCTTCAACTTGCTGCTGGAGAGCCATAATCATATGCATCTGCTCCAACCTTTCAGCTTCAAGGGTAGTGATTGTTGCTCCTAACTCTCTTCTGGTGTCCATGGCAGCTTGCTCACTTTGATTTATCCTATCATATGCTCCTCTTAGCTGTTCCCCAAGATGCTCAATGACACTTGTCTTGGCGGTAACATCCCTGGCATAAGCATTCTCCAGAGATGCCCGAGAATCTTGGCTTACCCTCAGATCTGTTGCTAGGGCCTGCTCTCTGGATTGGGCACTTACCAGTTCTTGTTGCTTCCTCCAATACTCAGCTTCATAATCTTGGTGAAGATTATACATAGAGCTCATGTATTGCGATGATGCAGCAAGAACAGGGTTATATTCCTCATGATCATCAATGACCACAGCCTTACCACGATGTCTCCCAACTCCATCATCTTGATGTGCAACAGGGAAGTACCTTGCCCTTGTATTACTGACATCGTGTTTATGCTTCTCACAAATGGCTATTAAAGCCCTGTGAGCAGCAGTCTCCACGGAATCAGAATACTGGGCTCCCTTCACAAATATAGAAAAAGGCTCCCACTCAGGATGAGCGGTGCAAGCAGGAATATTGACTGTCATAGAACACTCATAACTGTACTTTGTTATGAACTCCTTGCCCACATATTCTGGATACTCAGTATAACCCAACTCCTGAAGTGTGTCCCATAACAGCTTCGGAAATCCTTGCCTGTCCACAAAGTAACCATGGGTCCAGCCTTCTGCATCAACCCAGCTAGAGGCACTGTCCATCTGTTTCAAAGAACGGTAAGACTCTAACGCCACTCCCCAAAAGAAACCCAAAAGCAGCTAGACATGCAATGCAACTAGGATGCAGATGTTTGCCTACGTTCCTTACAAGACGATGACAAACGTAAAGTTTTAAAACTGGTGGCATCGTACGTCTCTAATCCCAATATAGGGCTAATCGTGTCTACTCAATTCGCGGTTATGTTAGGGTGCCTGCAGAAGACCATTCATTACCATTCACTATAGAAATGGCATCCATGCATTCAACGCTGCATGGACAGCGCTCCATACATTGACACGTATTTACTTTTCCCATACTCACCACCGTATGGTCGGCGTTTGCATATCCCATATCATTGCCATATGGGATGCCCCTGAGTAGGTCGCTCCTCAGGGTTAAGCGACCGTGATTACTAAGATCACACGGCGGGAACTCCGCACTCCACATCAGGCGGCAGATGTCGACAAGCCTCAAAGACAAGCCCAACGGGCTAGCCAATGGACAGATCGCCCCCGAACAATCATTGAACGGGCCACCTCACGCAAGCAAGCTTGCGCAAGTCAGAGCCATAATATTATATGAATTGTAACAACAGCTTACCTACTCACCTGAGCGAAGGTGTGTCGTTACCGAATCGTAAGTTTAGCAGTATGAAATACCATAGTAACAGTTAGTCTTATTGCCACCTTACTAAACAGGACTAAGTTTTTATCAAAATAGAGCCAAGGAAGGGTCCTCTAGACAATTCTTCTGTTGTTATCCCATGTATGTGCTCTGATACCAGCTGTGGCGGAACCGTCCAGCTTAGACCGGCTCAAGTGCGTCGGATCGTCGTTTTACTGACAATCACAGCTTACGCACTTCAGACGGTATAAACCCGGTAGTCCGTCAGATGTCCTCAGAACATCTAAAACCTCCACGAACTTGAGTATAAATCACATACACAGATTTGCATCACATAGGAGCACAACAGAAGAATTCACAACACACTTAATTATACAAGGAATAGAGTTATTACACACATAAGAACAAACTTTAAGTGTAAGTCAAACTACAGAGTTCCATAAAACAGAGGTAGGTCATAACAATGACAGTTTGATGACCACAATTGGTTTAAATAAAACAAGACAAGTCAAGAGGACATGTTGGGCTCATCAACATGCCTCTTCTTCTTCTGGAGTCCTTCCCTGCCTTACTGAGCATCTTCTGGCGGCTCTGCAACATATGTAGTATCTTGAGTACAAAAGTACTCAGCGAGTCTGACCCGACTACAATAACATATAAATACAGACACACTAGGGCATGTAAAGCTTTGAGGCTGTGGATAGGTAACACTTTTGCGTAAAAGCTTACTAAATCTTAAATCCTAAACTTTTAGAGTTAAAAACCAATTAAGTGATTACCTAAAAGACTAGATTAGCAGCAAGATTAAATCACTCATGTATTACTTAAGCAAGCCTCAGATTTCATAAGCATCATTAACATTAACTTGTTCTAAGCTGTTTAGCAGCGATCAAGCGGTATTCATACCGAGAAGTGCGGCGATCCGGACCAATTTTTATCCCTGCAGGGTATAACCTAGTCATACGCGTTGTGTGGTCCCCAGGGTGGTCCACACAAAGCACCCTTTCACTATGGTCGCTCCAAGTCCTGAATTGTCCTCGCTCAAACCCAGGGATGCCCCCCCCACACCGGCCCCACGTCTGGTAGCTCCCGACATGTGAGTTTACGGCCACGTCCCTGCCACCAACCTCGACTAGTCCAGCGAACCACAATTCAAGACCAGGAGCTACCACAGCTACATCAGCTCACCGGTTGGAATCTCCGGTATATGACTAGTACGTTCAAAGCCTGATCACAGGTAAACAACCATAATCCTAAGACATGATCGAGGCGATGTGTTGGCTTGAGACTCCTATCCCAACCTTCACCCTCGCAACCGATCTCCATTTCGTCTTTATAACATCAAGTACAGGTGATAGAGCAAAACCTGAGCTCACTAATGCTATGATGGAACTGTGAGGAATCTAAGCTTGCTAAGCTTCACTAAAGACAGGTTGACATCTAGTATTGCCCTAATCAAGGAAGGATTATGCAATCAGCAGTTCACACAACTCCTAGCACGTAATGCATGCAATACCATATTAATACATGAAATAGTACTCAAAATAGGGTTTGGATGCTCCGGTGCTTGCCTTGATCAAAAGCAGGGTTAGTATCCACAGCAACAATAGCAGGCTCGGGCTCTAGCTCCAACTCAACCTCTTTGGGCTCCTGGGGTCCTTCAGGTGGAAGCTCGATGAACTCGACTCCCGCAGCTTCTTCTATAACGGTATGATGCATAAGTTAGCACACTCAACCTAATAACAAAGCTAACAGCATTACAAAACCCTAAACAAGTTATTTCCTATTTAATTCTATTTTTCTAGAATTTTTAGTAATTTTTAAAAGCTTTAATGAATTATTCTATACTCATAAAAGAATTATCCTAATTATTATTATTAATTTCTTATTATAAATCATTATTCATAATTTTATTTATACTTATCCTATTTATTTATTTAAATACCCAAAAGAAAAGGTATTTAAATAAATTATCTAACTATTATTCTAAACTAAAACCATTTAAAACCTATTTAAAAACTAAATCTAAAACTAAAAACAAAAACCCAAAACCACTTTGCAGGAAACCCCCTGGACTATCTGCTAATAAACCCGCGGTCCTAATCTCCCTTCTCACTTACAGCTGGGCCCGGCCCACTCTTCTTTCCCCCTTCTCCCTCGCGCGCGCGCTCTCGGTCCAAACGACCGGAGCGGCGGCGCTGCTCCTCCGGCGAAACACCGGCGGCGAGCCCCCCGGACAACGGCGAACAGCCAAGTAGCTAAACCTCGCACCCCGGACTTCACACGCCCACTCGACTCCCTAACCCTAACACACTACAGCGGCTGCGGCGAGCAACGGCGGCGACGGCGGCGGAAAACGGCGGCGCGCTCGGACTCGGCCTAGCAGCAGATATTCAAGCCAACAAATGGCACGGACAGCTCCAGGGCAACCAGGCGAACTCGAAGCACCCTTAACCTAAGTCCTATGCGGCCGGAGCTTAGACCTCCGCGGCGGCCGGTCCGAGCTCGGTGGCGCTCATGAGCGGCGCCCGCGTTCCGACCAGCAGAAGCACGGCCCCGGGCCAGGAAGACCTTGGCAAGCTTCGTACGGATGTAGAACACACAGCTACGCTATTTATATACGACGAAAACGACTCGACGGAGCAGCTCACCGTGAGGCGTTTTCGGGCACGGCGGCGACCGAGGTAGAAGAAAGGCTCGATTCGCGGGTTCTGGTGGGCGACTTTGGGAAAGGCCACGACCTAAGGGAGTTTTGGATGGATGGAAACGGCCGGAGATGGTTCAACGACGACGAGGAACGGATGGCGGTGCTAGCGGGGATCGGCGGCGAGCAGAAAAGGAAGAAGAGGATGAGAACGGCGGCGACGGGCTTTATCCTCTGATTCTCACCGCTCAAGCTAGGCCACCTCCTGCTTACCACCGCCTAGTGCTGGCACGGACCACTCGCGTCGCGTGGCACGCCGGCGGTGAGCGGCAAGCCGCTGCTCGATGGCTCTGTTCGGCTCTGTCTCTCTGCACTCTAAAACCCTCTGAAATCTATTCAAACCGGCCGGATCGACTTCCTTTTTCTCCAAATTTTGAATGCAAACATTCCAAACTCCCAAAAACAAAGTTGTAGCTGGACCATAGAGCTACATTTCACTTATAAACTTCAAAGCCTAATTCTCAGTAACTCAAAAGTTACAGGACCAAGAACTTAGACCAAATTTCTGAAATTCTCTGAATTTCTCTGAATCCATTTCAAATTGGTCATCTTAAACTCCAAAATGCGCCCAAAATTATATGTAAACTTCAAAAAGTCCAAATACCAAACTTGTAGATGGTACCCAGGGCTACACTTTTCCTTATATGCATTTGAGCTAAATCTTCCTAGAACTCAAGTTAAATTGCACTGAATTTTGACCAAAACAAAGGAAATTTAGAAATTTCAGTTAATCCTTTTCAAAGTTGTTACCTTTAGGTCAAGTTTTCTCCAAAATCCAAATGTAGACTTGTCGAGGTTGTACTCGGCAGATATTTGTCCGGCAGGCACCCCGCTTCGTGCGAAGATTGATCACGGTGACGAACAGAGAGACACGGGATTTTTATACTGGTTCGGGCCCTCGAGATCGAGTAATAACCCTACGTCCAGTTGCTGCTTGTATTATTTCGTCGAGTACAGATTACAATGCGTAACAAGTACCCTCGGGTGGATTGTCTAAGATTGCAGATCAATGGACATACCCTCTACGTACAGGACCCCCGCTATTTATATCCAGGGAGACGTGCCTTACAAGACAAAACAGACCTAAACCTAGTAGGACTCTAGCTGCCTTCGGGCCTTCCTTCTGCGATCTGGCCATCGTGTCTTGTTCGGAGTCTTGATAGTTTGGAGTCGGTAGTCGGCAATCCTCATGATCGGGTACCCTGGTATTATGGCCTCAACAGTAGCCCCCGAGCTTATCTTGTTCAGAAAAGGTTGATTGTTCAATAGCCTTCGGGTCTTTTTGCTCTTCGGTGATTTCTGGATATGTTAATACCTCGTCAATCACTTTTGTGTGAGAGCCAGAAAAGTTCCCGAACTCTTGAATGTAGAAACCTGCATCTGAATGATAAGGTCAAAGAAAAATATCAGCCATAATAATAAAATAGAACTGTTCCGCCTTGGAAAGTGAAACGCCCCAGGATTGATGTAACTGCTGCCCAGTGCATTAAAACCCAGTCCGCACGTCTCCCGGAACTTTAGCAGCGCACGTGATACGGCTCTGCTCTGGCTCCTCGACTCTCGCGCGAAGCGTCGCACCCCTGAGTCTTTAAATATCAGATCTCCTGGATTGATGTGTACTTGAAACTTCCATCCTAAACCTTCTTCCTCCACTCACCATAGGAAAGAAAAAGCTTAGCTGCAGGTTCAAGCTTCCTCGCCTCCTTTTCGTAGACTCTCCTCGTAGCTCCGGCAAACAACCGCCCGACAAGCCGGAGGACCCGCTGACGACGACACCACCCATTGCTCCTCCTCAGGCTCCGCTCCTGGCTCTCCCCTGGTATGGGGATGATGGAGTTGAGGTCGAGCCACCAGAGGAGGAGGCTCCGGCGGTAGCGCCGCCATCTCTCGAGGCTGCTCCGTCAAGCATTGCCACCGGGAAACGCCCTGCATCTTCCTCCCCAGCCCCGACATCTCCTGTCTCCCTCTCCTCCGACGACGAGCCAGAGCAAGGAGGGAGCGGAATCCGGCTAAAGCCAGAGGCGGCGCACGCAGGCGCATCTTCGTCTTCTGCTCCGGTGGACACCAGCGGCGACGAGGAATTCGCCCAGCGCCTCTTCGTCTCCCTGAACCGCGACCTGATCGGGATCCCTGGAGACGGAGCGCTCGTGGATCTCGTCAGCGACTCTGAAGAAGAGAACGCGGTAGATGATGATCCACCGGCGAGCACGCCATCGCCCTGATCAGATTGGTTGTCAATCATCAACCCAAGATCAGGGCGCTTTAGTATTTTGATTTCAAGATAGTTATCAATCCATTGTGAAATGTTCCCTCTTTTGGATTTAATGAAGAAATTTCACTTGATGGATGTAACTTAAATCCCTTGAGCTTTGGAAATTTATCCGTGTCAATCTGTTCATGAAATAGCTCATCCAGAAACAAAAATTCCCGAATGAAAAATTTCTTCCGACCAGACTGACTATCTTTAGTGTGTTCGGGAAATTTGACCTCGATCAGACATGATCGGGGCATTTCCTTGATTCACACCAATCGGTTGGTCATTCAAAACTGATAACTTACCAAATAAGCTAACAATCCTAAATGCATTGAATTGGACTCACACATTTTTCAAAACGACACGTGCCGTAGAAAAAGGAAAGAATCTTTTTGACCCAACAGTCACTGCGGATTGCGCGGCTTGAGGGCAGGTTTCTCGGGGTTCGTGCTCCCTTGCAGAACCATAAAGCCCCCAAGCGCGGCCGCTTGAGATCTATTTGGGACTTCGTCTTCCTCATTCGCATCCACAAAACATTCGCCATTTTCAACCGCTTTCTTCCCTCGTCCACCTGCTCCTCCAACCCTGCTAGCTTCCAATCGCCATGGCGTCCACGCACCAATCGTCTTCTGGCACTGAGTCCACAGGGGACCAAAGTAGCGCCGCCGCCGGACGAGAACTCCGCAGTGGGAACACGATCCCCACCGCGGATGAGTACTGGTACAGATCAACCACGACGGCCAAGCAGCTGCAGAAACTGGAGGACCTTGGACTACTCCCTGACACCGCACTTTTCCCCCGTCGCCATGCCAAAGGTCAGACGTATCCAACCCCCAACACTCTCGAGATGGTGGTGTTCTTGGAGTTCTTCCACTGTGGATTCGGGGTTTTTCCTTCTGATTTCTTCCACAGCGTCTGCGAGCATTATCAGATAGAGCTTGTGCACCTTAAGCCCGGCGCTTTGACAATGCTTAGCGTCTTTGCCTTTCTGTGCGAAGCCTGGTTAGGGATTAAGCCTTCACTGTTGCTGTGGAGATATTTTTATAGCCCTTCATACTACAAGAAACAAGTGATGCTCGGGTCCATCGGTTTTTCCTTGAGAAATCGGGAGATGTACATCCCCTTTCCAGTTAAGGATTGCTGGAAAGGATATGAACATCACTGGTTTTACATCACCCTTCCCCAAACCTCACTGGCAAAAGGGAAGTATCTGATGCCCTATCTCAAGGATGAGGCCAAAGCCCTGCCAAGAATCACCCCGGAGATGCAAAAGCACATTGATCGGATCTTGGAGCTCCGCAATGCTGGTCTGACGGCGGTTCATGTAGCAGAAATCTTCATTAGATGGAGATTCATTCCGCTCATGACTCACGACAGCTACGCTTGGACATTTAGGGGCTACAACGACCCGAACAGAATGAAACCCGATGGTGAGCATTTGTTTTTCTGTTCGATTGTTTTTCTGTCTCGGTCATTTGAATTCATGACTCTTAACTAGCAGTTGTCCCAGAGACAGAAGTGGCCGCGCGCCTGAAGAAGATGTTCGGGGCTGATCTCCCGGACTGGGAAAACGTCCCAGCACCCTACAGCACTGACAACCCTCCTCCAGAGGTAAACTGTTACTCAGAAAAAGCTCTTTCTTGTTTAATAGTGATATGATACACCTCTTTTTTCCCGACCAGGCCCCAGCTATTGTTGATGCCCCCGCCCAGAGCGGTGCCATCAATGTTGAAGAGGAGGGAGATCAGCACGTTGATCAAGGCACCGGGGCCCCGACCAGCGAACAACCTGAATTATCACCTGGTTTGGAGAAAGAGGTCCCGAGCAGCCCCCAGGCGATTATCCCCCGAACCCGGAAACGCTCTCGCAGTGTGGAGGGGACAGTTCTAGATTCGGGAGTCTTTGGATCGCCTGGGCCCGCCAATCTGCAGCCCAGTCGTGATCAGCCTCGTCCTGTTGCCCAGGTATCGAGCATGATCGTATTCGGGCGTTTATTCGCAGCTTTTGATCGCATAACCAAAGCTAAACATGATCGGGAGATTTCTCGACAGGAAAATCGTCCGACCAGACAGTCATCAAAGCTTATTCCTGGTGCCAAGAGATTTAAAGTCAAAATCCCGACGGCCGAGTAAGAGCTTTGACAATCTTTGATTATGTATGAGCATTTTTCTTAAATGCTGTTTTTACTGTATTTGATTGTTCGGGAATTCAGGCATCCCGATCCCACAGCTTCTCCTCCTGTCAAATCGTCTGCCAAAGAGAAAACTCCCGAGCCAGACTCGACAGCACAACTTGACAGCCCAGAGAAGACTGCAGAGATCGTGGGACCCATCCCGACGCCCCTGGGCCCGATCATTAGCGCGCTCTCGACAGCTGAAGAGCAATGGCGTTCGCTAGACGCTCGTGCCTCTGCTGCAGAAGCGTCTGTGATCAGACTGGGAGCCCAGGTGACTGTTCTCCAGTCCGAGAAAGAAGGTACATGCTTTAAATCTCATGCTTCGCTTATTGAGTCTTTATCTTTGAACTTTTGTTCACATGCTGCCTTTGATCCTGTAGCTGACTCCAAGAGCATTGAGGTGCTCAAGAAGAAAAACTCGGATCTGGAAGAAAGACTGGCTGATCTGACCGCCCGTCTTGAAGCATCAGAGAAGCGCAGTTCGTCCTTGGAGTCCAGGCTGATGGAAGGTGCCTGCGTTGCTGCAACTCACACCATCGGGGCTTTGAAAAGCCACCTCCCTGATCTGGACGTTTCTCTGCTCTCAAAAGGCTTCAAGTGCTCGGAGTCAGAAGCTGAGGTAATGTTTAATAGCTTTACCCCACTGGTGGAACCGTTTGTCAGAAAACTTGATCTCCATCTGAGTGACTCGGAGGAATCACCCTGAACACTGTGCAAAATTCCTGTAATAGGGCAAAACTTTAACAGTTTAGAATGCAGTTATATTTTGCTAAACATATGCTTGCATGTTTTTGCGTAAATCTTAGAGCTGATCGGTATTTTCATGGATCTTTTTAACTGATAGCTTTGTCATAGCCAAAAAGTCCCGTTACCATAAGCTATTCTGGAATTGTTTAGTTGCTGAGACACGGGCGGCCTTCTGAACTGTGTAATTCCTTGTAGTCATGGTGTTCGGTAATTTTAGCGTAGCCTAGCTTTCTTGAATTAAAAAG
>CM014275.1:59689899-59707994 GCA_004135705.1 Alloteropsis semialata
CCCGGAGGGATTCTCCAGGCTTCTGCACACAGTTGAGCAGATCTCCCTCATGTCCGGGGCATTTATAGGTGCCTTGGAAATTGGCTTCAAACGTCTCCCGGAGATGAGTCCATGACTTGATGCTGGCCTCGGGCAGGTTCATGAGCCACGTACGGGCTGATCCCTGCAGAGCAGTCGGCAAGTAGTTGGCTTTGACATAGTCATCACCCCCGGTGGCATCGATGATCGTGGAATAGATCTGAATCCACTCGCGGGGGTTGGTTGTTCCGTCATACTTCTCGATGTTAGTAGGACGAAACTTTTCGGGCCACCTGACCTTGCGCAGGGCTGGGGAGTACGCAAGGCATCCCCCCGTGCCTGGTCGGGAGTCACGTGGCGGCGAATCTTGATGGGACCGATAGTAACCCTCACGTGCTCGGTAATCTCGATTGTAATTGAGAGTTTCCCGAGCGTCGCGAGTGCGACGATTGCGCTCGAGTTGTGGCCTTATGTCGCGCCCCTCGTGTGGGCGATAGTATGGTCGTCCATTAACAGATCGAGATCGAACCGGCTGTGGTTCACGTGGTCTGTTTGACGGAGCTGGTGGTGCGGCAGCGGCGGCTTCGATGCGCTCTTTGGCCTTGTCCGCTGCTTCCCGAGCCTTCTTGGCTATGGTGGCCATCGGAGTCCCTTCGGCCATTGCTTCCATGGTCTCCAAGAGGGTTCGGATCTGCAGATTGTCCTGTTCGACGGCCCGGAAATCGTTGTTGAGATCTCGGGGAGCCAATGAGGATGCAACCTGCTGTGTACGGGTTCTAGCCGTTTGAAGTGTCGGTGCGTTGCTCAAACGTGGAGGACGACGCGAGCTAGATGACTCGGCAACGGCCTCTGTCCCGTTTGCGTTTAGCACATGGATGCGGCGGTCTTCGGATTGTTCTGACCCATTGCTAGATCCACTGTAGTCGAGATCCAACTGCGCAGTGCGATCCGCAATGTCTTCAGGAGTTGGCTCCGTGAAGGTGGCGAAAACTTCCCGACCGGCGCATGTGAGATCGGGATCATGGATCCCTGTCATCTTGAGCTCGTAGTCGCCTTGGTGCTCGAACACGAGATCTCCGAAGCGGATCTCCCGTGCAGGCACTAGATGGCGGTGAGCGTAGAGATCGGAAGCGGAAGTAGAACTCCCGATCGCTTCCGACTTGACCGAACTGGGCATGTAGGGCATCGAGGAACTCGACGCGTCGGCGATCCAGATTCCGTTGATGATCGGCATGATCTTTCTTCACGCAAGGGCCCCTACCTGGCGCGCCTCTGTCGAGGTTGTACTCGGCAGATATTTGTCCGGCAGCACCCCGCTTCGTGCGAAGATTGATCACGGTGACGAACAGAGAGACACGGGATTTTTATACTGGTTCGGGCCCTCGAGATCGAGTAATAACCCTACGTCTAGTTGCTGCTTGTATTATTTCGTCGAGTACAGATTACAATGCGTAACAAGTACCCTCGGGTGGATTGTCTAAGATTGCAGATCAATGGACATACCCTCTACGTACAGGACCCCCGCTATTTATATCCAGGGAGACGTGCCTTACAAGACAAAACAGACCTAAACCTAGTAGGACTCTAGCTGCCTTCGGGCCTTCCTTCTGCGATCTGGCCATCGTGTCTTGTTCGGAGTCTTGATAGTTTGGAGTCGGTAGTCGGCAATCCTCGTGATCGGGTACCCTGGTATTATGGCCTCAACAAGACTTTTGATTCTCCAAATACCAAAGTTGTAGTCCTAAAATAGGGCTACATTTTTCTCAATATGACCTTGAGCTAAATCCTTCTAGATTGAAAGTTATAAGCTCAAGAATATTGACCAAAACCTTCATCTCATACAATTCAAACTTAATCAAAATTGAGTTTATAAGTTTGAATCTTTCTCAAACCTCACCAAATTCAAACATGTTTGATAGTTGACTAATATTTAGAGTCTACTCCAAAGTTTGACTTGGTCAACTCGTCCAAGGTGACAAAATTACCAAAATGCTCTTAGGGCTAACTTAGCTCAAATAAAAGTATTTAAACTCTTAATCTTGGTATTTCTTTTCATTAGTGTCCTAATGACCCTCTTAGCACTTCACTAACACCTGTGGTGTTACACAAAGGCGACAACCTACTCACATCAGAAGCAGGTATAGTTGCAGTTGGTGGAGCTGGTAGCTTAGCAACAGGGGTCTTGGACTTGTCATTTGTCGGACGTTAGGAAAAGGACCGAAAAGTGTTGGAGCTGAAAGAGTGTTGTTGTCTTCGTCCCTGTACTTCTCTTTCAGCTTTAAGAGTAAGATGATACAATTGTCCAAAATGAGTCCATTCTTTATAATCAAGAATATCCTGGATTTCACGATTTAGACCACCAAAGAATCTAGCACAAGTATCCATATCATGTTCATGAATATCACAACATGCTAAACTAATAATAAGCTCCTAATAATATTCCTCTACTCTTCTAGTACCTTGAGTCAAAGTTTGCAATTTTAATCTCAAGTCACGCTGAAAATAAGGGCGAACAAAACGAGATTTCATGCATCGTTTCAAAGCATTCCAATTCTGAGGTATAGCATTTGGTTGATTAGCAGTGTAAAAATCATTCCACTAGAATAAAGCAAAACTAGTAAACTCACTAGTAGCAAGTCTAACTCTATGCTACTCAGGAACTAAAATTCACTAGTAGCAAGTCTAACTCTATGCTCTTCAGGAACTAAATGAGAATTAAATTTCTGTTCAACAGCAAGTTCCCAATCTAAATATGCTTCAGGATCAGCATTACCAGCAAAAGGAATCATGGTAAATTTAGCTTTAGCAAAAGGATCATTATTACCACGGTTGTTACCTCCCATGCTGTAACGATTACGACGAAGGCGATTCCTATCACGGTCATCATGATGAAGTACCTCTTCCTCTTCCTCTTCCTCTTCTTCTTCATCTTCTGCACCCTCAGGAGGTGGAGGAGGACGTCGTTGCTCAGGAGGGGGTCGTCGTTCAACATGTTCCATCCTAGTGACCAGATTTGTAATGTTGCACATCATCTCATCAAATGATAGGTACCGATATGAATCGATACAAGGATGGCCTGATCTTCATGACAGTAGGTTTACGAACAAAGGATAACTTGCTAAAATCAGCTGGATAATTAGCTTTATACCTGACCATGGTTGGATGCGACCAAGCGATTGGGAGAGAGGCACCGAAACCTTGAGGACTTCAACTCGATCTCCGAACGACCACAGAACCACAATCCGAAACTAATCCACACAAAACGGTGCAGCCGTACTGGAAACCTAGTGCAAAAAGTAGCGGATCCCAAAGGGATCTCTTCACAAGTCCAAGAAGAACAAGGAAGAACACGGGTGTGCAAGGCATTCAGCAGCGTGGCTGCAAAACCATACGAGGTTATCTGTATATCAAAATTCAACTTGTGTTTTCAGAAGTACATAGGCGATATTTATACTAGGAACAACCCTCCTAGATTAGTTTAAGATAGGTGTGAACTGAAGGCACCACGTTGGGAAGTGGAGAGCCAAGTGGTGGAACCATTTATTAAGTCATCTTCAGTTCACGCGCGTCTCTTGGGCTGCTGCGCAGTCTTCAAAGAAATGGTCATTACTCTTAATTGGCAATTCCAAATGACATGCCGTCAGTTGCGTTGGAAACTAGACTTGGAGCATTTTCCAACCATGTATATAATAACCCCTATCCCTTTCCGAGTTGATACAGTTTTGCATAGGAATTTGAACTTGGATAAATTCTCGAGCAGACTCTTGACCTTCTGATATGTCTTCACTAATCTGGTCAAACCTCATAAGTGGAGATCCGAAAGTACTTGGAACTTGATGGTGTTGTAAATTAGACTTGACGAGCTTTCCATCAAATGCTTGATGGCCTTCATAGCCTTCGGAAGTCAAGAGAAAAAGTACTCAGATAAATATCCAACATACTCGGACGAAGATCCAAAGTACTCAGATGGGTATCCAAAGTACTCGGACAAGTTCCATCTTCATGAGTGAACCTGAGTAAAAGTAGAATACGCGATTTAGACAGTATAACATTCTCGTTAATATCAAAGTGGGAGAGAAAAGCATGCACCTCTTGTTGAAGTTGTTTTGCTCGGCTACGGGTAATTGGTCCTTCATATACTTGTGCTGTTGGAGCTCTGGCTAGGATGTCCTCATCATCCTCCCCCTCTTGAAAAGGAGTCGTCCTCGACTCTTCCAATCCAAAGAATGGAGATAGATTGGCGACATTGAAGCTGGTACTAACACCATATGTACTTGGAAAATCAATTTCATATGCATTATCATTGATCTTGAAAAGCACTTTGAATGGACCATCGGCACGTGGCTGCAACTTGCTCTTGTGGTGGTCAAGAAAATGATCCTTGTGCAAATGAACCCAAACTAAGTCTCCTTGTTCAAACAACATCTTCTTGCGTCCCTTGCTGGTGCACTTCTCATACAGCTTGGTCATCTTCTCAATATTGGCTCGAGCTTGATCATGAAGTTTCTTGACAATCTCAGCACACTTGCTTGCATCAAAGTTCACACATTCCTGCATAGGCAAAGGCAAGAGATCGATAGGAGCAGTAGGTTTGAAGCCATTTACAATCTCAAACGGAGAAAATTTTGTGGTGGAATGTACTCCCGGTTATATGCAAATTCCACATGAGGCAAACTTTCTTCCCAAAGCTTCAAGTTCTTCTTGAGGACAGCTTGCAACAAGTTTGACAAGGTGCGGTTCACAACTTTGGTTTGTCCATCAGTTTGTGGGCGACATGTGGAGAACAGCAATCTTGTCCCAAGTTTTCCCCACAATGTCTTCCAAAAATATCTCAAAAACTTCGTATCACAATCTGAAACAATTGTTCATGGCACACCATATAGGTGCACAATTTCCCTGAAAAACAATTCAGCAATGTGTGAAGCATCATCGCTCCTATGACAAGGAATAAAATGAGCCATTTTGCTAAACCGATCAACCACAACAAATATTGAATCCCTCCTCCTCTTGGTTCGAGGTAAACCAAGAACAAAGTCCATAGAAATGTCTTCCCATGGGACATGAGGAATAGGCAAAGGAGTGTATAGACCATGAGGGTTTAAGCGTGACTTAGCTTTGTGACATGTTACGCAACGTAGGATGTATCTCTCCACATCTCTCCTCATCTTAGGCCAAAAGATGTGGTCAGCCAGCACTTGCTCTATTTTCTTAGCTCCGAAATGACCCATCAGTCCACCAGCATGAGCTTCCTGCAAAAGCAAAAGACACACAGAATAATCTGGAATGCAAAGTTTATTAGCCCGAAATAAAAATCCATCATGCAAATGGAATTTTTTCCAACCCTTGCCATCACCACATTTGGAAAAAGGTTCAGCAAAGTATGAATCAGTGGTATATAAATCTTTAACAATTTCCAAACCAAGAATTTTTGCATCAAGTTGAGACAGCAAAACATGACAATGTAAGGAAAAGATTCAATAAATTCACTCCATTTAGCATGTCTTTTGTTTAGTTTTAATTAACCCTTAAGATGTTTTAATGATTCATGGTCTGAATGTATCAAATATTCTTTAGGCAAAAGGTAGTGCTGCCAAGTTTCCAAACTCCTCACAAGAGCATAAAGTTCTTTATCATAAACTGAATAATTGAGAGTTGGACCACTTAGTTTTTCACTGAAGTATGCAATGGGTCTTACTTCTTGCATGAGTACACCTCCAATCCCTATACCACTTGCATCACATTCAATTTCAAAAGTCTTACCAAAATCTGGAAGTGCAAGGAGTGGAGCTGTCATCAATTTCATTTTCAGCTTCTCAAACACCTTGTCTTGTGCTGCACCCCAATGGAATGAAACTTCCTTCTTTGTCAACTTGTTGATTGAGGAAGCAATGGTACTGAAATCTTTCACAAACCGACGGTAGAAACCGGCAAGTCTGAGGAAGCTTCGTACTTGGCTCACATTTTGTGGAGGTAACCACTCACTTACAACTTTGATCTTTTCCTCATCCACCTCCACACCTTGACCTGAAACAACAAAGCCAAGAAAGACTACCTTGTCGGTGCAAAAGGTGCACTTAGCAAGGTTAGCGTACAAGCATTCCTTCCTCAAAACAGCAAGGACACATTTTATATGTTCAACATGTTCTGCAAGAGACTTGCTTTAAATCAGGATATCATCAAAGTAAACCACAACAAACTTGCCAATGAATGCTCTTAGTACATGGTTCACCAATCTCATGAATGTACTAGGTGCATTGGTCAATCCAAAAGGCATTACTAACCATTCATACAAGCCAAATTTGGTTTTAAAAGTTGTTTTCCACTTATCCCCTTCTCTCATTCGGATTTGGTGGTAGCCACTTCTCAAATCAATTTTTGTAAAAAGGATAGCACCACTAAGCTCATCAAGCATGTCATCAAGTCTAGGTATGGAATGTCTATAGCTTATTGTGATGTTATTAATGGCTCGGCAATCAACACACATTCTCCATGATCCATGTTTCTTTGGAACTAAAAGAACAAGAGCTGCACAGGGTGAGAGACTGTCCTTTACATACACTTTGTCGATGAGCTCTTGCATTTGGCACTGAATTTCTTTTGTCTCCTCCGGGTTGGTGCGGTATGGTGCACGGTTGGGAAGTGAAGCACCAGGAACAAGATCAATTTGATGCTCAATGCCTCTCTTTGGTGGCAGCCCAGGTGGTACTTTCTCGGGGAACACATCTTCGAATTTCTGTAACACATCAAAAACAACACTTGGCAAAGTAGAGGGTAAGTCATTAGTCGAAAGAAGATTGTCTTTGTACAGCAGTACAAAGAACATGGCATTGGGTTCACTCAATTCTTTTAAATCCCCTTTCCTAGCATCATAACTAAGCCCTCTTTTTCCCTTTGGCTCGGTTCTTTGTAGCTGTAGAGTTTTATTTGGCTTTGGAGACACTCCCTCACTATATATGTGGGTCACTCTCAAGTGGTTCTCACTCTCTCGCTCTTTTCTCTTGATGTCATCCTTCAAAATTTCCTCTGGTGATAAAAGAAGCAAAATAATTCGCTATCCTTTGTACATGAGAACAAGCTTATTGGCTCGACCAAAAATCTAAATGTCACGATCATATAACCAAGGTATTCCCAACAGCAGTTGGCATGCTTGCATGGGCACAACATCACATTCCACATGATCATTGTATTTTCCAATAGAGAAAGGAATTGTCACAGTGTTGGTTACACGTAGCGCACCACAATCATTAAGCCATTGCATCTTGTATGGAGAAGGATGGCGCCGCTGTTTTAATCCCATTCTATCAACCAATTCTTGACTTGCAATATTATTGCAACTGCTATTATCAACAATAATTCTGCACAACTTTTCCTTGATCAGGCCTCGGGTGTGAAAAAGATTGTGCCGCTGTCCATTCTCCTCCTTTACAGTTGTAACACTAAGCACTTGACGAGAAATGAAGCAATTATTATCACCTTCATCGGGCTGAATCTCATTCTCATCATTTTCAATTTCCTCATCATAGCGTGGTGCATCTTCTTCTTCACTTTCAGATTCCCATTCACCAAGCTCATTCACAATCATGGTCCACCAACTAGGACATTAGGCAGCAATATGCCCACAACCTTGGCAGTTGTGACAAACAATAGTTCAGCTATGTGAAGATGATGCAGCCGTAGATGCACTAGAGGGGGCTGCTGTACTTGTAGCTGGACGTCGTTGCTCTTGCTGAATTGTAGGAGAAGAAGCAGTAGAGACCGTTGTCTTTCCGGCACCAATGGATGTTGACGGCCTAGCTGCACCTCCATGTGACCTTCCTCCAACAACAGAGGTATCGGGTTGCTGCCGGCGCCATGGAGTTGAGATAGATCGACCCCTATAGGACCGACCACATCCCTCTTGCTGAATTTTCCTCTCAATGCGCACGGCTTGATCAACAAGACCCTGCAGATTATGATTTGGAAACATCTCAACAAAATCAGAAATTTCAGCATTGAGACCATGCAAAAATCTTGCCATTTTTGACTCATCATCTTCTCTAATTCCAGATCGAAGAGCAACTCCATCTCCTTGTAATAATCATTAACCGATTTGGATCCTTGTCTCAATGTTTGTAACCTATTGCGAAGGTCACGTTGATAGCTTGAGGGAACAAATCGTCTTCTCATTACTCTTCATCTCATCCCATGTGTTGATATGATCACGCCCCAACACAAGCTGATTTGCTCACATTTGATTCCACCAAGTGAGAGCATAACCAGAGAATTTAATGGAAGCAAGATTAACATGCCTCTGGTCAGAGAGATTATGCACTCTAAAAATCTGATCACATTGCTCCTCCCACTCAAGATATGCATCTGCATCTTCCTTTTCTGAAAATTTTGAAATACTTAACTTGACACGAGCAATGCTGTCCGGATCATCTCTATTGCGATGACGATGATGTTCACCATCATGGGCAGCACCACGACGGCGATCATGGCGATGTTCAAAGTGCCCATGATCTGCAAAAGGGTTCTCATCTTCATAAAAATCATCATCATAATTATCATGTACCTCCTCTTCATCATCAAGGCGCACACGGTGCCCATGGACACGCCTGTGAGCTCCTCCTCTTCGCTGATCATCATGATCAGCATGCGTACCACCACCACGGCCACCACGACCATCTCCAAAATGGTCACGAAAACCATTTTCATACCCTGATTTTTCATCTCCAAATTCTTCATCATCATGATGTGGAGCCCTTCTACCTGCTGCAGGGAGACGTTCATTAAACATCCTCTCCATGGCCTCCAACAATGAGTTCCCAAGTTGGCGTAACTCGGCTCGCGCAACGGGGGGTTCTTCTTCTCCATGATTGCTACAGTGAACAATCGAATCAGATCCTGACATGTTTGAACAGTGGAAGAAAATGTGGAAAAGGTAAAATTTGTGGAATCACACAACCTCACCTCTTGCCTACCAAAGTTTTTACCCATTCTTCCGGACTGTGAGTGTACAAAAAGTGGTAGTAACCTAGATGTGATTATGCGGTTGAAAGGATTACGAGTCGACAGGTCCAGTTTATGGCTTTTTGTGGAGCTATTGGTAGCTGTCCAAGGAAGGCTATGGTACTGTAACCCAAGTGTTGTAAAGCTACCAGCACCGGGTACTGGAAGAGGAAAGCTAAGCATTCCTCCAGTACGCGGATAGCGGATGGACACCTGTAGCGGTCTCCTCTATCCCATCTGCTACCTCCCCGGATCGCTCGCCATCCGCCAAATTTGGCGCGGTAGCAGACGTGCGCTACCGCCCAACGTGGTGCAGGGCCCACCACTAGCCGCGCGCAGCCCCAACTGCCCGACGCCACAGCCTCGCCACTGCTCCGCCACCGCCTTCTCTGCCTCCGCTGCCACAGCAGCCGGCACCCCGCGCTCATGCTGCTATAGCCGCGAGGAGGATTGCTTGCCCGACGTGGAGAGCAGGGGCCGAGGAGGAGATAAATCCGGCGGCGGAGAGGATGGGTGTTGGCGATTCATAATGACAACTTATTACTGCCAACAAAGATATAAAATGTGATAAAACAAATAGACATAGGGTTGATTACTAATGAATTCCATGAGTTTTGGTGCATATGTGCTTACAGGAATAAAGTGGCAGAAGAAGAGCTAAAGTGGGCCCAGGGCCAGGTCGCCCAACCTACCTTGGTCGGCCGACCTGGGTCCAGGCCCAGTGAGGTCCAGTCTTAGCCCAACAGCAAAAGCACACTTGGAAGTGATCAAGCACGTTGAGATCAAGTCGGTGGAAATAAAGAGATGGGATTGGGCCACGTGGCAATCACATGGATTCATGGGCCCACATCCCCAACGAAACTAACACATCTTCGCTATTACCCACCGTAAACCGACCAAAGGACCCACTAGAGAGTGACACTGACGAAGTGGGGCCGAGGGGCCACAGCCCTGAGTCGGCCGACCTACCCGGCCGACCTGGCCGCGCGCCCGAATCGCCACCGCCTTCACCAGCAACTGTCAACCGTCTCCAGGAGTTCACCTGTGCCATGGATCAACAAAGACGGTGAATCCAACGGTCGGCCGATCCCCCCTAGTCGGCCGACCTGGGCCCATCTCCGGACCGCCTCAACCGCTGCAAACCGACTCCAAACCGCCTCTCCAAGCTATAAATGGCTGGACTCGGGGCAGGGCTAATCATCATCGAGCAGAAATGAAGATCCAAGGCGAAGCCCTCCTCATATCCATAGTAGAAATAAGGAGAGAGTGAGGGAGGGTCTGGAGGAGTCTCGGCCTGTCGGCGACCCTCCACCTGCACCTCGATGGATGCGAGCTACTCAGTAAGTATCCGGGATTCAACTAGTAATTAAGTCTGAGTTATAGATAAGTTAAGTCTCTATTGTGCTTGTGGATTCGTTGCTTTATTTATAAAGTATTCTAATCTTTGATCAAGGTTAGGATAGCTGATATTATCTTAGGCGTGGTGCTTAGGTGTATATGTGCCCTCGTTTGCCTCGTAGCCCTACGGATTAGTAGAGGTAGGCGGCAGGTGGTGACAGCCCTGTCCGTCCTTTGTAATCCTCCACGTACGGGTACGGCGTAGAGCTGTTGGCCGGCAATTTTCTAGAGGCCTAGGATACCCCGGTGCCTAAAGCAAGCATAGGAGAATTCTCTTAACTATAATCAGAGCCTTAGTGCTAAGTTATCCTCTCTACCTAGCCTTTATATACACTCGATCGATCCGGCTCAGCTTTAGTGATTAGATACACTTTTACGTTCCCTGTGGATTCGATACCTGGTTTACTCACGGGTGAAAGCTACTTCGACAGCCGTGCGCTTGCGGACTTTCTGTTTGCCACCGCTGGTGTCAACAAGCTTTCTGGCACCGTTGCCGGGGAGCGGTAGCAGTTATCTAAGATCTAAGGTTGCCCGTATATCTTTTATTTTATATTTCTTTTCTGTTTTCTTTTTCCAACCATGAATTCCACCCAAATTCATGAGTTCTCTGCTCCAAAGGGCGAATTATTGGAGCCGCACCCCTCGTCAAATCCTATTTTAACCGATAGCTATGAACTTCGCCCTGCCTTCATAGCTATGGTCCAGGACATATCCTTCTCTGGAGGTGATGGTGAAAACCCATACCGTCACTTGCACGAATTCGAGTTGCTTTGCTCATGTCTGGTCATATCAGGCTTGACGCAGGCAACGATTAGATGGAAACTCTTCCCGTTCTCTCTCAAAGAGAGAGCAAGGAAGTGGTACGATCACACCGTTGCGCTAACAAACGGTGAATGGAAAAAGTTACGGGACAAGTTTTGTCTTGAATACTTTCCTGTTCACCGGATCTGTGCACTTCGGAAGGAGATCATCAACTTCCAGCAACGAGAGAAGGAAACGATCGCCAAAGCATGGGACTGATTTCAGGACTCATGTCTAACCGGAACAGATCTAGGCTTCCCAGACTACATGCTCATGCAGCATTTTCGGTCTGGGTTGAATAGTGAAGATGCCCGGTACATAGACATAGCAGCCGGGGGTTCATTCTTACACATAACCCCGGCCAGAGCAAAAGAAGTCCTAGCGGCCATCCGAGAGAACTCTCCTGCGGACGCGAACGAGACTGAGCAAGAAGACTCATAGATAGAACCCATAGTCTTGCCCAGTCCAACTCCTGAGACCCCATCCGTTGAGGAAGAGGAAACTCAACCTCTCGATTACCATTTGAGTTCGAGGAAGATCTTTCTGAAGACTTTGGGAATACCTTGAACTACTCAATACAGAAGAAGCCTACGGTAAAGACCCCCTCCATCTATATGGAGAAAGAAATTTTGAATGAAACCGTGAGGGAGCTAATCGCTATCCTAAACACGGAATGGTCGAACGAATCTGAGTCTTCTTCCGAATTCATTCGGATTAACTCACCTTCGCAGACCATTCGAGGTTTCATAAGCAAGGTGGTCGTAGACATTCTGTACAACCCGACCGTTGGGGCAAACATCATGTCCAATTCTTTCACATATATCCTTAGACGTCGTAAAAAGATGGCCCCAACGTCAAGACTTCTTAGAACACCCTCAGGTCGTATTCTCAAGAGTCTCGGCCTAGTACGAGATTTTCTCCTCTCTCACCACGGGATTGAGATGCCTCTGGACTTTTATGTCTTTGAGACATCAGATTTCGACCTCCTTATAGGACATCCTATCGAGGGCCTGCTCCAGGATGTAACCTCGGAAGGAAACCTCCTAGCTAAGGTAGGAAGGAATCTTCTCACTATACCATTAGCTAGGGTTAAGAACTCCATAGTTGAACCTTTGACAGAACCTAACCCGGCTGAGGAAGTGAAATCCCTACAACATAGTGACCCATTTGAGTCATTCCTCGAAGAGAATGTTCACAACTTTATAGAGGAAGAGGATGACGCTTCTGAGCCGCTTGAAACCGAGGAGCCACCTAAGACGCACGTAGAGCTAAAACCCTTGCCTGCTGGCCTTCGCTATGTCTTCTTAAATGAAGACCGGGACACCCCCGTCATCATTAGTGACAAGCTATCGCAGGACGAGAGTGATAGACTCATAAAGGTGCTTGAGAAACACCGCTCGGCGTTCGGGTACTCCCTCAAGGACTTGAAGGGAGTAAGCCCTGCACTCTGTACCCATCGTATTCCCATAGATCCAGCTTCTACACCTTCTAGGGAGCCTCAGCGTAGGCTAAATAATGCAATGAGGGAAGTCGTAAAGATGGAAGTTTTGAAACTTCTACACGCCGGGATCATCTATCCTGTCCCTCATAGTGAATGGGTCAGCCCTGTCCAAGTAGTGCCCAAGAAGGGAGGTATGACCGTTGTAAGTAACGAGAAAAACGAGCTGATTCCTCAGCGTACCGTTACTGGGTGGCGGATGTGCATCGACTACCGCCGACTTAACAAGGCAACAAAGAAGGATCACTTCCCACTCCCCTTCATCGATGAGATGTTGGAGAGACTCGCGAACCACTCCTTCTTCTGTTTTCTTGACGGGTATTCCGGCTATCACCAGATTCCCATCCCCCGATGATCAAGAAAAGACCACCTTCACTTGCCCCTATGGAACGTATGCATATCGTAGGATGTCATTCGGATTATGCAATGCGCCAGCATCGTTCCAAAGGTGCATGATGTCCATTTTCTCAGACATGATTGAAGAGATCATGGAAGTTTTCATGGATGATTTTTCAGTCTATGGAAAGACTTTCGACCATTGTCTACAGAACTTAGACAAGGTACTACAAAGATGCCGAGACAAGGACCTGGTGCTAAACTGGGAAAGTGCCATTTCATGGTCCGAGAGGGAATAGTGTTGGGACACTTAGTGTCCGAACGGGGAATAGAGGTGGATAGAGCAAAAATAGAAGTCATAGAAAAGCTTCCACCTTCCACCAATGTTAAAGGGATCCGCAGCTTCTTAGGTCATGCGGGGTTTTACCGGCGCTTTATCAGAGATTTTTCTCAGATAGCCAGGCCCCTCACTAGCCTTTTAGCCAAGGACGTGCCCTTTGACTTTGATGATGAGTGTTTACATGCTTTCACCATTTTAAAGAACGCTCTCATCTCAGCACCAGTCATTCAACCCCCTGACTGGATGCTACCCTTTGAGATTATGTGTGATGCCAGTGATTATGCTGTTGGTGCTGTCCTTGGACAGACCAAAAATAAGAATCATCATGCTATCTCGTATGCTAGTAAAACTTTGACAGGAGCTCAACTTAACTATGCTACCACTGAAAAAGAGCTTTTGACAGTAGTTTTTGCTATAGACAAGTTTAGATCTTACTTGGTAGGAGCTAAGGTGATTGTCTACACCGATCACGCTACTTTGAAATATTTGCTTACCAAGAAAGATGCTAAACCACGCCTTATCCGCTGGATTCTCTTACTCCAAGAATTTGATTTAGAAATTAAAGATAAAAAGGGAGTAGAGAATTCAGTAGCAGATCATTTGTCGCGTATGCAGTTTACTGACATGCAGGATCTACCGATAAATGATTTTCTACGTGACGACACCCTACTCAAGGTGACCGCCTCCGACCCCTGGTATGCAAATATTGTGAACTTTATGGTTGCAGGATATGTACCGCCAGGGGAGAACAAGAGAAGGCTGATCTATGAGAGTAGACTCCATCTATGGGACGAACCATACCTGTACAGGGTATGTTCAGATGGCATGCTCAGGCGATGTGTACCAACAAATGAAGCAAGGAAGATCCTTGAGCAGTGCCATGCAGACCCATATGGAGGTCACTACGGGGCGTTCAGGACAAGGTCAAAGATCTGGCAGAGTGGATTCTACTGGCCCACAATGTATGAGGATACAAAAGAGTTCATTCGACGATGCCAGCAGTGCCAGAAACATAGAGGGATCACCGCAAGAGATGCAATGCCACTCACAAACAACTTACAAGTTGAGCTGTTTGATGTGTGGGCATTGATTTCATGGGACCCTTTGTCAAATCCTATGACAGTGAGTACATCCTGGTGGCAGTGGACTATGTCTCGAAGTGGGTTGAAGCAATGCCATGTCGAGCCGCTGACTCCAAACACGCGCGAAAGATGTTCCATGAGATCATCTTTCCACGTTTTGGAACCCCCGGGATGGTGATCAGTGATGGAGGGTCGCACTTCATCGACAAGACCTTCCGGAAATTTCTGGCAGAAATGGGGGCAAAGCACAATATAGCTACACCGTACCACCCCCAGACAAGCGGTCAAGCAGAAACATCGAACAAACAGATCAAGAACATTCTACAGAAGACCGTGACAGAAATGGGCAAAGAATGGAAGAGCAAGTTACCAGATGCTCTATGGGCTTACCGAACGGCGTACAAAACGCCAATCAGGATGTCCCCATACCAGCTAGTTTACGGCAAGACTTGCCATTTACCAGTTGAGCTAGAGCATCGAGCGCACCGGGCCATAAGAAAGTGGAACATGGATTTGCCAGCAGCCCAGCAGATGAGAAGGATGCAACTATCGGAATTGGAAGAGTGGAGAGACAAAGCGTACCACAGTGCCAGAATCTACAAGGACAGAACCAAGAGATGGCACGACAAGAGGATCAAGGTGAAGGAGTTCCACCCCGGGGATAAGGTATTACTCTTTAATTCCAGGGTGAAGCTCTTTGGACATGGAAAACTTCGGAGTAAATGGGAAGGACCATTCGCTATGGTGGAGACTTCGTCACACGGGGTAATCACACTCCAAGACGATGAAGGTAACCTCTTCAAGGTAAATGGTCAACGTTTAAAAGTTTTCCTTGAACCTGATAAAGTAGATGAGGAATTTGATGTGATCAATTTGGTCTTGGATGATTCCCATTTATAATTACACCTTATGTTAAATCCTTAACCCCTAGCACGTGAATGCACACATTTTGGGGTTTAGTGGACCTGTCACGTAGTGCACAAAGAAGAAGAGGGCGACCGGGCTCAAGGCCAGGTCGGCCGACCTGACCAGGTCGGCCGACTTGATCCTAAGCCCGATCGGCCCTATCTTTTGCCAACGTTCTACTCTAACATCTCTGAAGCCGTTCTGCGGTGGACGAGCGATTCTAACTCTGATGGATCTGAGAAGAGGGTTAGCCTATCTTTAAATTTTCACCCATCCTCTTCTTCCCTCTCATCTGAGTTCTTCCTCGCCCCCATTCTGAAATCACCAAGCCACACCTCCCAATTCTCCATCAATGGCCGAAAAAGCCACCCCAAATCCCGATCAACCTTTGATCTGGATGGAGAGCCCACTCTGGCCAATCAATTAGTGCCCACCAACCTGGAGCAAGCCATGGCCGTGGTTGTCACCCCACTGGCCAGCCTCCCGCCAGAGGAGGACGCGAGAGGCCGCACCAGGGGGTCGGCCGATGTGCTTGGTCGGCTGACCGGCCCTGGTGGCCCCTCACGTTCTCGCTCGGCGGCGCGGTCTCAGTCTCCGAGGAGGACCCAGAGGCGCGACGCACGGGCATCAAGCCCATACAGAAGGCCGACGACGGGGCAATTAACCCCAAAGAAGACACCGGCGGCCGCTCCAATCAAGGGGGATGGACTCCCCAAGCTTCAACCAGGGGAGAAGTTGAAGGAGGTGGTCAGGAACAAGTGGGAGGACGTCGTGGCGTATCACTATACGTCTGATGTGTCCATCTACTCTCCTGCCAGTACCCCGGAGCCACGTTTCCGGATCTTCGGGGAAAGGAAACCCGGAGGTGGCTATGGTAAGGGGCTGTTCCCTCCCCTCACACCTGAGGAGAGGAAGGAGTTGGAGGAGTCGGTGGAATCTTCACCCGCCGGCAAGATCAAGAGGCATATCAAGCCTCCTCCAATTCGCAGGCCTGGGGGCCAATATGAGAGTGATGATGATGAGAAGGCCCCCAAGGCTCCCTCCAATGCTGAGTTGCTAGAGTTGATTAATCAACTTGGTCGCGACTATGCAAAGTTGGAGAAGAAGTTCGCTGAAGAGCGACTTGAGCGCATAAGCCTTCAAGACGACTTTGATATGCTTCGTAGATCAACAGCCGTGAAACTTAAGCGCTATGCCAAGGCTGCTGGGGATGAAAATCTCTATAATGCACCCTAGATACCCTAGGCCTTGGATTAGGATAGGCACATTAGTTTCCCTTCTATTCATTTATTTCATTTATTTCTTTTGATTATCTTGTAATGTGCCTCTGAATTGATGAATAAAATAAAATGTTTAGTGTATTAGGATTGTGTTTTCCTTTTTGTTTCCACTTGTTTTGAGTGAAAGGTACAAGTGTGGGGGAAAATGCAACGCGAAACAGAGAACATCAGAACGCAACAGAGCAGCACGAGAAAGATCTGAACCAGGGGAGTCACCCCCAGGTCGCCCGACCCCACCAGATCGGCCGACCTGGCCTGGGTCCCACCTGACCTCTGCTTCCTTCTGCACGCTGGTTTGGTCATCCTAAACTCTGTTTCAGTTGAATATTTGCAGAACCTGATCAAGGAATTTAAAAACTTAGTAAAATCAACCCTTTGCATCTCACCATCACATGGAAGTTCTTATTAACTTACATATATTTTATTCCCTGTACTTTTTGGCTTGTGGAAATCCTCATATTTATAGGAACTCATGCCAACTAGGTTATTGCACTTTGAGATATGGCTTTAATATGAAAGATACCTTTGCTAAGTACTTGGAACTTATGAAAAGTTTTAAAACTTTGTACCTTGCTAATGCTCCTCATGGGTTTGAGAGACAAACAATTACAAATATGATCAAACTTTACCTTTGAGCTTTGAGTTGTTTCTAGTCTTGTGACCCGTATTAGAGATATTTCATGTTTTTAAAGTCAAGATCACGTACACTCCACCATAAAAGCTAAATCCTTACACTGAGGATGAAGCAAAACATGCCTTTGTCTCATGTTCATGAAATAAATACTCCTGAAAAATGACCCTTCTTCCCAAAATTAAGATGGAAAGAAGATATGGGCTAAATGCATAGAAAAATAAAGAGAAGAAAAAGACTCATGCTAAAAGAGCATTGAGTAGAAAAAAAGTGAAGTGCAATAGCCCATGTCCAAAAGAAAGAGAAAGGGAAGAAAGGTCAAGACAATTGAGTATCATTACATGTCCACCTCATATCACACACTTGCACATCTTGACTTAACTACATGACTTGTCTCTGATTTGGATCCAATCCTTGGAATGACAACATAAGTGAGAAAAGGTATGTATCTTGAGAGCTCCACTTATGAAGTTCTATTTTGGAAAGTATGAGCGTTGTCCAACCACCATGATCATCCAGAGAGAAACTCTTTGAGGAGCAAGGCATAGGTTTTCTTTGCAAAATTTCAAAACCCCAAGTACTTGAGAGTGAAGTGTATCATGTCATAGAAAAGGTTGTTCCTTCCTGCAATAACTCAAAGAAGACATGATAGCCACTCATATAATTCCACTAAGCCTGAATGTTTGGGAATAACCTATAAGTTTGTTAATGATCTCCATGATGAAGCTTAGACTTTACTCGAGGGCGAGTAAAGGATAAGTGTGGGGGAGCTTGTTGGCGATTCTTAATGACAACTTATTACTGCCAACAAAGA
>CM014275.1:59712729-59765392 GCA_004135705.1 Alloteropsis semialata
GCCACGGCAGCACCGCACGCCCGCGCGCGCACCTGAGCTCCCCCTGCACGCCGCCGCGCCGGCCGTCCCCACCCCGACACTGCCGTGCCGCCCTTCCGTCCTACTCCCTCCTTCCCCGCCTATAAAAGGGCACCCCCACGCCCTTGAGCCGCCGCACTAGCTTCTCCACCCCACCACCACTGCCCACCGCCGCTCCAGAGCCCCGCAGCGCCGCCGCTCGAACTTCACCACCGCCGCCACTCGCTTCCCCCGCTCGCCGCCGACGCCCGCCCTCCCCGAGCTCTTCCCGCCCGTGGTAAGGAGGGGAGGGAGTCCTCCTCGGTCTCCTCTCCCTCTAGCGCGGCTCCCTGGGCGTCGCCGTGGCTCGGTGCGCCGGCAATCGCCGCCGCCGGCCGCGCCCGAGAGCCCCCTCCCTCCTCCCCTGCTCGGCCGAAGGAGAAAGAAGAGGAAGGGGATGAGTGGCTGGTTTCCAAAAAAACCCACCCTTATCCCCTAATTCCAAAATAGCCCTTACCCCTTTAGGATTAATCCAAAGAAAGCCCCTGTTCTTTCTAAATATTTCCAAATATATCCCTAGTCATTACCACTGCCCCAAAATCTTTCCAAAATTACCAACAGGTCCTTCCACTATACAAAGTTATTTACAGAAAGGTCCTTAGCCCTTTTAATCTTTACAATTAGGCCCTAAACCTACTAGTTAAGCCCTAATACTCCCTTAACGTCATTTTATGCGCCAAACTACTCCAGAATTTCACCAAACTCGAACACACCTTTCTTTCATCTATTCCGGCCAAGCTATACACAAATCCCTCAAAAATAATTCTTCTTCCTATTTTATTTTGTTATTTCCTGTTTCCAACTCATCGGTAAAGGATTGTTGTTTTCTTATTGTGTTTGTTTGTGCGTGGCCTAGACGACGGAGTGAACGAGGAGGGACAGTACCGTGAGCCGGAGTACGAAGGAGAGTACCGCGAGCCCGAACCCGACGACTTGTACCGCGAGCAGGATCTCCCAGAAGGCTTTGAAAACAGCAAGTCCAATCCCATCCTTTGATGCATGTTTATCCCAGTTTTATAAACACAACCTATTGGCCTTTTATAAATTGCATGTGTTTTACTACTGAAAACCCGATTGGATAGCCATTCCTTGATTGATATGATCATGCCTTGATAACCTAGTTATCTCTAAATATGATATGCTCTGTTTGGATGATAACCGCTGCTAGAATGCTTAGGACTTGTTTTCTTTACTTATTCAATCATGACTATACTTGGTTTATCAAAGAATAAAAGTGTGAGTGTGTTGAGTAAGAAAATGGGTTTTGGGTTTTGAAAATAAAGAAAGTGTTGGATGAGATGGATGGGTGTTTCTTTGTGAAATACCGAAAGGAGGCTTGTACCTTTGTGGTTAAGCAAGTTGGGAGATATCCATTTTGTCCGGTTTTAAACCGAGGTGATGTGTCATCTTGCCTAACCCATTTATCTCGTACAACCACTCGACTCTTGTATGGTGCAAGGGCTTAGTCTAAATCCCACTAGCTAGGCTGTTAGTTGTCTGGAGGCAGGTGTGCAGTGGGAAAACCAAGTGCCGACTTAGTGTCATGGGTGCCGACTTTGTGTCATAAACCCCCTTGGATATTTCTCGTGATGGCTAGGCAGTTTTGGCTATGGTGGGTAATGGCTTCGATAGGATCCGCGCTGGCACTAAGGTGACCGTGTTGCGGTACCCTACTTGTGGTGAAAGTGTACACCTCTGCAGAGTTTCCAAACTATTCGAATAGCCGTGCCCACGGTCATGGGCGAGTTATGGCTTGGTCACAATACCGAAGGTTTTGGGATGGGTTGGAGTGTGTTGGTTTTGGAAAGAGTCCGGCTTTGTGCTGGGAAGCTACGGCGGATGGGAAATCCAGTAGCATTAAAATTGGGATCCTTTGTGGATCAACCCCCACTTATTGAATTGTTACTAAAACTTGCTTTGATAAAAACTTTCCTTGGTAAACCCTTGCATGAGTTAAAACTAGCTTTATTGCAAATAAAACTTAGCCTATTCCTTGTTATATCCTGTGCATATTCTGTGTTAACCCCTCCGTGGGTGTGGTTGGACTTGCTGAGTACTTTTGTACTCACCCTTGCTTTTGTTGCTTCAGAAGAAGACCCGGACTTTGTTGTTGAGGACGCTGAATAGGTGGTCGCTTCCGTACCCAACTTTGCCTATGGAGTTTGGACCCGCCCAAGATGTCTTCGCTGTCGCGTAGCTCTGATCCCTTAGTTGAGCCCGAGTGGTTCCTAGTTTGGCTCGTCGCCATGGTTTACCTTTTGGTAATCTTGGCTTGTATCAAGTGCCTGCTCCCTCGGGGGCTGTAAGGTTCTGAACTATCTGTTGAATAAATGTGTATCAGCCTCCTGGGACTGATAATTTGTATCACATTTAGTCTCTGCTTAGGCAGGGGCGCTTCACTTGACTTAGCATATAAACAAGACTTACAAGTGATTACATTAAGTTTTTGCTCTTCTAATTTTTGCAATTAAGTTCTCTTAATGGTGTGAAGAGACTTGACTTGCATATAAACAAGACTTACAAGTTATTTCAGACCTTTTGCTCTTACAATCTATAATGGACATTAAGTTTTTGCTCTTCTAATCTATGCAATTCAAACCTTTTGCTCTTACAATCTATAATAGACATTAAGTTTTTGGTCTTCTAATCTATGCAATTCAAGTTCAGTTCAAGATGTGCCTGGATCTAAAGAGACTTGACTTGGCATATAAACAAGACTTACAAGTTATTACATTAAGTTTTTGCTCTTCTAATTTTTGCAATTAAGTTCTCTTCATGGTGTGAAGAGACTTGACTTGCATATAAACAAGACTTACAAGTTATTTCAGACCTTTTGCTCTTACAATCTATAATAGACATTAAGTTTTTGCTCTTCTGATCTATGCAATTCAAGTTCAGTTTTGGATCTGAAGAGACTTGACTTACCATATAAACATGACTTACAAGTTATTTTAGACTTTCTGCTCTTACAATCTATCTATAATAGACGTTAAGTTTTTGCTCTTCTAATCTATGCGATTCAAGTTCAGTTCGTAAACATATATGATACTATTATAATATTTAGGATGCCAACTAAGTATCATTGGATTCTTCCTTACTTATCTTTTTTTGACTATAATTTTGGTCTTGACTCACAATCGGGCATATGCACCCTAACCTAAGAAAGAGAGCCGGGTGAAAGGGGTCAAATCCGGTGAAAGGATAAGCCAATCCAGGCCGGGCACTAGGCATGACATATGGCTCCGCAAAGCCTTGGGCCATAGACCTCCGGGCCGCCCGCCTCGCCGGAGGGGCAACCCGCGAAGGGGCCCTAAGGCTCACCATGTGCCTTACCCGCCGTCACTGTGCACTGTGCGTGGAGTCGAACCACTACTGGAGAGGCATGCTATACTAGATATGGCCCAAAATTAACAGGGGTCTCCAGATGATGGGGATAAGCATTATCATTGAGAGGGAAACAACTCCAAGCAACCCGGATCACCAGCTAAGGCCCCCACGCGACATAATGTACCTGAAGCACAACGCTGCGTACGATAACGGAATGAATGAAGGGATCTTATGTACCTGAAGGGGCATGCTATACCTGAAGCTTTATCCTCTGTACCTCTATTCTTCACCGCTAGGAAACCATTGTAATCCTGCCCACCACGCTAGATAGGTTGAATCACTTAGAATCTAGATAGGTTGACTTCAAATCACTCCAACACATTCAAGAATCACTCCAACAAATTCACTCCCTCTATTCACACAACAAGCTTGGGCAAACACCGTAGTTCTTACACACACACACACACACACACACCCTAACACAAAGACTTAGCTTTTTTCCCAGAATCACTCCAACACATTTACTTGCTCTATTCACAGGAGCACGCTTGGGCAAACACCGTAGTTCTTACACACACCCTCACCAACACAGAGAGCGTTTTCCCTCTCTCGGCTGCTTTGTAAGCCCTACTACTATTAGCAAATCCTGTAGGAACATTCTACCTGATTACACACACCTCTTGAGCTAGGCGCGCTAGGCATACACCATTAGTCCTCGGTGCTAATGGAAACATCGCCAGACTTTGGGCGGCTCCCATGGTCGTCTCCATGGGCAAACCACGTACATAGTTTTTGCTCCCCCTCACTGGTCCCGGGCGGCGTGCCACCTCACTAGGACGGGGTGCCGCAAAGGCTTGGTCACACCAACCCTTCCTTTTGGCACGGCCCGCTCAGGGGCAAGGATCCCGCGTTGCCTTGGGACCGAGTGGTCATCAAGGCGGATAGCCGTCATCACCCCTATAATCACCAGGCATAGCCGTTTAAAGTACTTGTATTAGCTATTTATTTGTGCTAGCTTGCCTAGGTCCCCAAATTGTTTGCACTATTGACCCACGGGGTTGGATCCCGCTTAAAGGCCGCGTAAGAATATGTGTAGTGGTAAAAATGAAATATGTATGCGCACATATATCACTATGTACTATTTGTTTTCGTAGTCTCTTACGCGCGTTCTAAGGGAAGACAAAGACACAGGAGTTAAAGGCTGGCCCCCCGAGGGTTGGATCCTCCAGTCATAACCGAGGTGCATTAGTACCCATGGCCTCTTTAATCTGTGTTTGAGTCTTGATTGGAACTTTTGTTATTGGGGTTAGCCATACACTTCACATCTTTCTAGCGATTCACATGGCATCATCAAATGATAATGTACAATGGACTGGAACACCCTTGTTGGAAATAGATAGCAACAACCATTTGATCAGTCATCCCATGCATAGTGTTTTGATCTAAGATTGCAATTTTTCCATATTTGTGCAGTAGCATATTGTTCCATCCAACTAATCAACAAGTGTTTCCATACCGCCCTAAATCCCACCGAGCCCTCCGAAACCGGTCCAACAGATTCGAGAACTATATGGACCGTAAGCGTGCTCCCATGATGCGGCGCCCGAGAATTGCCCCCAAACAACACTCTCACCACTACCAGCGACCACACTCCACTCCACATGAGCAAACTCCACTCCACTGGAAAACAATGGGCAACCTCCGAACAACCCCGAAGGTTGTCATTACAGCGCAACACCTTTCCCTCGCAATAAGAAAGGGCGACCTTTCTTACGGCCCGCGAGAAGGAAAAAGTCGGGGTCCACAGCCCACAAAGCGCAACGATGTGAGTTAGTTCGAGGGCCTCCTTTTTTCTCTAGTAGAAAATGATTAGCCCACAGGGACGATGGAACGACCCTTGGCCCTCTTAACCGATCGTTAGGGATTTGGTGGACTAACAGGCTCTGCGAACCCCGCTCGCCTTAGCCCGGCGACGGCCCACAAGGTCCTACGGCCCCATGTCTAAGAGGGGCTACTAGGTTTTCGCACCCTCCCCTTCGAGCAAAAAGTGAAGGGATGAGGACATGCACGCAAAAAGAGATACGGCTACCACCCCCCCAACCCCCCAACAGGGCATGGGATAGAAGACCACTAAGGCCCATGTCCATAACACCACATACTCCCTCGGTATCACATTTAAAAGATGTTTTAGACAAGGTTTTGGTTAAACATTGAGAATATAAATCATGAATAACTTTTAAGTTGAAAATTACTTTCATAAAAATATATATAGATACAAAATGTATTGAAAATTACTTTCATAAAAATATACATATAAAAAAGTGAAGTTAAGTTATTTTGGAGACCGTGTAGCTGTCCTAAACATTTTCTAATTGTGCTATGGAGGGAGTAATTACACATGTAAAAAAGAAGAAGGAGAGGCTCCTAATTACACATGTAAAAAGAGGAGAGGCTCCTAGGCATCGTCTCTGAAACGGTGTCTAAATGTGATACCGAGGGAGTATGTGGTGTTACGGACATGGGCCTTAGTGGCCTTCTATCCCATACCCTGTTGGGGGGTTGGGGGGGTGGTAGCCGTCTCTCTTTTTGCGTGCATGTCCTCATCCCTTCGCTTCTTTCTCGAAGGGGAGGGTGTGAAAAGCTAGTAGCCCCCCTTAGACATGGTGTCGTAGGACCTTGTGGGCCGCCGCCAGGCTAAGGCGAGCGGGGTTCGCAGAGCCTCAATTCCCTAACGATCGGTTAAGAGGGCCAAGGGTTGTTCCATCGTCCTTGTGGGCTAATCATTTTCGTGCTCATCCATGGAGTACAAGATTAGTAGATAGGATTAGATAGTTAGTTTTACTCTCAAAGGGCATGTCCTTTGGTAACAATCGTGTCGCTTGGTAACAAGTAGAGAAGAACAACAGAGGACGTCCCATGCCTCTGTACCATCACCGGAAGGCTACCTCTGTACCATCACCTTTGGAAGCCGGAAGGCTACAACAGCATCGCCGGAGACAAGAAGTTCTTCATGGCGATGGAAGCTACGATCTTCATCTTCTCTCTATTGCTTTTTGCAACTCATGCTTTTCTTTCGAGTAGAAAAGAACAAAGAAGATCAAGATGGACGAGTGCTAATTGGAAAAGAACATGAACGACAGTACCACCATATGATTTCATCCTCAATGTGCGTACCAAATTTTGAATGTGAACAAAAGGGTCTCCACCTAATTCATCTTTGAGATTGGCCATACACAAGTCCCAATACTACTGCAGGATCTACACTATGTCCATCACATAGTGACTATAGATTATCCAATCTAAATATGACGCAGTGTGTGACGTGCGTGTGCAAACCCAAGCCTTTCTGTGGTAGCTTGGCGTGGATAATCAATGCAAAATCAAATTAAAAAAGTCACCGGTGACTAATTCAACAAATTTAGATGGGGATCCAAGGGCATGGTGTCCCATGGTCTCGTGGTTTGTCACTACTGCTGGGAAAAAATCAGGTTGCTCCAAAATTTCACCAAAAGTCAAACAAATCAAGTCGGGTTGGTTGAGATTTTAGCTACAACTTCAACATATCGAGGGTAATTCATTCCAACCGAAAGAACCTAAAAATACTGAAAAAAAAATTGAGAAAACATAAAATTCCTGGTGTTTTTCATACCGCAACGTCTGGGCTGCTGCTTCCGGAGGATGTGTGCACGGATATAGCCATGGCGGCGTGGAATTCGTTTGCCAAAGGGCACCGACGCATGGAGGAAGCCGTCACCGTGGCTGTCCAAAATATAGCAACATTGAAGTCCACAACGATAAGGGCAGAGGTAGGACCCAGATGGGAGCTGTACCGTGCAGCGGGTGCCCAGGAGGCTGCCCATGTCCATGGATGGGAGCGAATTGTCCAAAATATAGCAACATTGAAGTCCACAACGATAAGGGCAGAGGTAGGACCCAGATGGGAGCTGTACCGTGCAGCGGGTGCCCAGGAGGCTGCCCATGTCCATGGATGGGAGCGAATTTAGGGCTAATTTGGATGCTCGGGGAAGCAAACCTGGGAAGGGGTGCCCCGAGGGGGATTTAAATGGCATTTTGAATCCCCGTGATTTTCCTGGGAGCCGTGTCCCCCTCCCCATCGCTGTTTGGCAGCACCGAGAAAAGAAAGCACGAGGATATTAGAAAAAATTGGAAAACCTAAAGAAAAACACCCATAAAATTAACAGAGCACTTATCATGGGCACGATGGTGGCACTTATCAGTGCCATTTGCTAACTGCAACATGTTGCTTCAAAGCAAGCCCATCCATAAGATAATTAGAAAGATTCAAGAAAAATCAAGAAGAAAAACATGAAAAAAAATATCATATATAGATATACATTGACACAAGAAAAATATGAAAGATGAAAAGAAATAGTTGCTAATCTCCGTGAACATCCAAACTACTGTTATCCATATATACGTATAAATATTACAGCTGAAGTTCAATTCTTACAAAATTTGAATTAAATACCATCTAACACCCAACAAGAAATTAGATCAAAGTAGGAGCTGCATGTGATGCACCACTTAATATCCTATCTATTAACTTCTGTGATTGAATTTCCTGCCAAATGAACAAAGTCAATCATAATAAAGAGGACTGAAGAAAGTAAACACCTATTGATGGCCTTGTTAAGTATACAGTTGACTGGGTAAATGGAGGTGTGAAGCCTGGTAAAAAAGGCACAATTCAAGGCCTCTACCCCTGGAGGAATGTAAAGTAAATAGCAACACCACCATGCTAGAACCTGTGCAAAAACTGAATGCAAGCATGAATGGCCTGACACTGCCAAGTAAATTGACATGGGGATAAGCCATTTTGGTTCAGACGCCTAAAATGCAGATGAACAGGCAATCAAAGAGATGACATGCTTCCTGAAATTAGTAAATGACTCTACAGGTCAGACATAACCAAGGCATGGAAAATTAGGAAATGACACATGCTTCCTGAAATTAGTAAATGTCTCTACAGGGTCAGACATAACCAAGGTATGGAAAAATTAGGAAAGGACATGGAAGGCACTTGGAGACATGGAAGCAACAGTGAATGTCATATAGCATGTTAGGAATGGAAAATAATACACCACATAGTTTTAACCCAAGTAAGTTCTGCGAAGCATTGATCAAACAGTAAATGAAATGGCATTAACCTGACATAAAGCTTTGTGCTATCAGAAATAGCTACTTTACCAGCAGATTCATCAATGCAATTCTTAATTCTTCCAGGCTTAGAATGTTGATTAAAGGACTCTTCATGCAAATAAACTAGTAGCAAAGCACAACATCATTCAGACCACTACTGAAGTATTTGTAGTTGAGAGCAGAGTGTGTGCACTAACTTGCAGTTTTCAATTGCTGCTACTTTTTGGTGCAGGCTACACTCCTCTAACTCAGCCAGAAAATATGCTAGCAGATGCATATATACTAGCATGGTAATGTTGGCACTCTCAATATAGAAGCTACAATATATCAAGAGTATACTATATTCCAATTTTATTAAGTCATCCTGACGTGAAAGGACATTGTCATTTCTAGATATCGATGCAACACATCTCAGGTAGTAATTTGACTGAGAAAAGCTAATGCGGCCAAGGCCAGCAAATGCAGTAAAAAGTAAAAACAAACTGAAATCAGAACAAATAATGGCATCTGAGACACCATTTTGATAATTATCTGACAGCTCTAATCAGCTAAGACAAAGACAACAGATTGAACAATAACAGATTGTTCTAATCAAAACTTTGGTGTGTGACAGAATGCAAAGGTTGGTAGTGCACAGAAGTAATTTGAGAAACAAAAAGAAGCAGCATGTGAGCTGGCAGTGTGCGTATGATATAATGACAGTATATACATTCAAGAATGACCCTAGACTGAATTTAGAAAAGGTACTACAAACTACAAAAACGTATGCTCAACTATAATGTCAGGAAAACTTATGCAATAGCCAATTGGTTCAGCAACAAAATCAATTGGTAGCAGATGGAAATTTTTATGTCAAGGTAGCATTGAAGACATCGATGTTAAAGATAAACATGCATGTAAGAGGTGAAAATCTATAGGCCTGTTAAAAGTTTATGAATTTAAGATCACATATAGCAGCAATAAGTCTTACCTATTTGGATATATTAACCCTACCCTGTGGCTTTATTTCATCTAACAATTAGAATGTTTCCCTGGATACCTTAGCCAAAAGTCTGTCTATAATGGAAAGATAGCAGCAATAATGATTTTTTGCAAACTTATGTAGATTTTGTCTATACATCTATTTATAATTCGGAATTATTGAACCATAGATTCGTATTTGTTTTGACCTAGCATTGTCTCCCATAGAGTAAGATACTGTCATACTGATACCTCATACATGAACACATCATACCACCCAATGAATCTATCTTGCCAAGACAAGAACCGCTAACCAGAATACCAAATCCACCGAATTTATTTGCACAAAATTGGCGCACAGCAGCGAGATGCCGAGATCAATGATAAACAAATTCCAAACCATTTGCATCACGACACTATTTGAGGAACAGAAGAGATTTTAGTCCAATGCCTTCCGACAAAGTGAAAAAAAGAACAAGAACATTGACCTGCCCCTGTCGTTGCACACATCAGTCTTCCCTTCCTCGAGTCACCTTCCACCAGCTCCTGGACAGACTCCATCAACCCTCCCTTCCTTGAGCCGCCATCCATGATCTCCTCGTCTCTATCGCTCAGATCTGAGAAGAAACTCGGAACCCTAACACCACCGCGTGAGAAGCTCAAGAGGGGGAGTAGAAGGCGGGAGAGGGGTAGGAAGCGGAGGAGGGGGGTAGGAGGAGACGGGCCTTACGGCATGAGAATGATCGCCGGACAGGAGCGACGAGCGAGGGAGGCGGAGCCGCGAAGAAACAGAGTCGCGAGCGAGGAGGGGAAGCGCGCCCGGTGTAGAGGGTCGTGGTTTTCTTCCCCGTGGAAAACAAAGGGATCGAGGCCGCGGAACCCTGCTGGGCGTGCTTCCAAATGGCGTTGCAGATTACCGCGGGGGATTCTGTACCCAGGAAAACACGGGGATACGTGGCGGGGTTCGATGCTTCCAAACTAAGCCTTAGAGGAAATATATGCAGTGGAGGGGTTGATAAAAGCGTCCCAATTTGGTTTCAACAGTGAGAAAGAGGAGCTGAATCCATGGTGGCGTGCTGGAGATCCTCCAACAGGACATATTGGACTTTGGTTGGTTTGGGAGCAGGGAGATAATGCCGCCCGCACGGCCCGCGCGCCAGACACGGGGCGGATAAGGCTGAGGAGATCACTAATCGATTTCATCAATTACCTGTTCGTAAATTGTCATGGAAGGAAAAAAGAAAGATAAGGACAATCATTTACACGCCACTTGCATGCGACAAAGGCTGAAAACGTGAAACGTTGTTGAATTTTGGCTCATCCATGAGACCATGACGCTCCTCACAGATAATTCGATGTGTGAAGCACGACATCGAGGAGATCCAGATCCTCCAGTTCAATTCGTCGCATAACTACATGAGCTAACACCAAAAAATCGCCTCAAGCTTCCACATCCGTTGCAAAATTCCTGATACACAGAGTCACAGCGTGGGTGGCAAATTCTCTGTTAGCACATCTTCTGCCAGCAGCACATCATATAGAGAGTCATACTCCGGCTCATCCATGAGCTCACAGATAATTCGATGTGTGAAGCACAACATCGAGGAGATCCAGATCCTCCGGTTCAATTCGTCGCATAACTACATGCCTCAAGCTTCCACATCCGTTGCAAAATTCCTGATACACAGAGTCACAGCGTGGGTGGCAAATTCTCTGTTAGCACATCTTCTGCCAGCAGCACCTCATATAGAGAGTCATACTGCGCAGAATAGGGTCCTTCCATCACGATTACTCCATGCGCAGGGCAGTCCTGCAACACAGGATCACAGAAAAAGTATGGAGTTAACTGGTTCCATGAGGAAACTGCCGCAGAGTAATCAAACTATGGCAACACGAATTTGTACCTCTGTAGCAGCACAAGTACGTTTCCACAACTTCACTGGTCCATATTGTAGATGATCTCCCTTATGCACACACTGAAAATTGAACAAAGTCATTCTTACTTAAACTTGAAATAAGCACACCACATTGCTCACCACTCGAGAATATGCACCACTTACACAAAGAGCACGCTTAAGAAGAATACACGACAAGAGCTATCTTCTAGAACACACATGGACAGATGGACAAACTAAAATATTCTAAAATGATAGACGCCACAAGTCAGCAATCATGTACAGAATTGGAAAGACTAGTATCAAAGCAACACAAAGTGCGGCGCCGCAGAGTGTGGCTCTGGCCACAGATGGTGGCGCAGGAATTTGCTCATCATAGAGTGTGGCGAGAATACAGGGGCCAGAATACAGGTCTGCATGTTCTGTGGCCAGCTAGGTTGGATTCTCAACCAAACAACTACAGGAAAATTTGTGGCATGCCGAACCTGTGGCTTGGCTCAGCAATCTGACATCTACTCCACCACCATTCCTATCTCAGAGAAATTGTATCATTAAAACCACAAGTTTTTTTTTTAGAAACAGCTAAAGAGAAACACATCAAAGTTTATCCTGGCTGCTAACAAAAAGTTGCAATAAAATTTTTCTTATAAACCCACTCTCAACAGTCGGCAAACAGATCATATAAAAGGAATAAACATTTCAATTCCGTAAAACATGATCCTTATTAAGTCCTTGTCTCATCACAGTAAGAAATGACTCAAGCATGAGAAGAGAATAAGACTCTCATCTTACCAACCACATATGATATAAAAGGAATGGGAACACAGACTACTTGCTATAATACAGGTATGCATGTTCCCTGGCCAGCTAGGTTGGATTCTCAACCAAAGAACTACAGGAAAATTTGCGGCAGGCCAAACCTGTGGCTTGGCAAAGACAACCAAACAGCAATCTGACATCTACTCCACCACCATTCCTATCTCAGAGGAATTCTATCATTAAAACCACAAGTTTTTTTAAAAAACAGCTAAAGAGAAACACATCAAAGTTTATCCTGGAATAAACCATTCTGCTAAAAAAAAGTTGCAATCAAAATTTTCTTAAAAACCCACTCTCAGCAGTCGGCAAACAAATCGTGTAAAAGGAATAAACATTTCTTTTCGTAAAACATGATCCTCTTAAGTCCTTGTCCCATCACAGTAAGAAATGATTCAAGCATGAGAAGAGAATAAGACTATCATCTTACCTACCACATATGATATAAAAATTAAAAGGAAAGGGAACACAGACTAATTGCTACAAGTTACGACATCATATCAATTAAGTGCCATATCCTGACAGCATTACCCTAGTCTTACCTTGGCTTAGCAGTAGTATTAGTTACTTTTGCTATTTTACTTTTCTGTAATGGTGCCTTGTGCTTTTTAGCAGCTAGAATATGCCCTGGGTAGTTGGCTCTCCTGCCTATAAGAGCAAGGGGGGAGCTGCAATTTCAGTTTCAATCCAAGCGGCCATAGGCCAAGCTGCCCAAAGGCAGTTCCTATCAAGATCCAAAACCTGTTCTTGTGCTCAATGTTTCCAACATTTGGTATCTAGAGCCAGGAGAGAGCAGAGGACAGAGGCCATGACTTCCACTTCCAGGGAGCGTGCGCTTAGGGCTGCCGCCGCTGCTGCACATGCCGCCGGCAACCAGGGTGGAGCGAATCCTGGGGCTGCGGCGGCAGAGGCCGCAGCAGCGCAGGCGCGGCACCGGCCTCAGCCAACACGACCGCCGCCCTGCGCGTTGAGATGGAGAGGGAGGTCAGGGGCCCTGACAGGCGCCGGCCTAGTCGCCATCGCCAATCCCAGATCCGCCGGTGGCGGCCAGCGCAGTGGCGCGGTGCACGTGGACGAAGGGCGCGCTCTTCTTCACGCGTGGCTTCCTGGAGATGGATGAGGAGCCCGTTGTCATCTGCTCCAAGTCCGCCGCCATCCTCCATTCCTCAAGGACAAGCTCCATGGCTGCGGCGCCACGCACCATATGACCGGCCGCCGTGACTTCTTCTCCAAGCTCAACATTGCTGTCCCAGGGACGGTGCGGTTGGGCGATGCGTCGCGGGTGGCCAGGCGAAGAACCATGAGCACCGGGTCCTCCATGGTGTCTACTTCATCCCGGCGTTACGCAATTCCATCATGAGCTTGGGTCAGCTCAATGAGGGAGGCTCCAAGGTGGAGATTGATGGAGGCCTACCGCGATGGCGACCTGTGCGCCTAGTGACGCCAGCGACTCTAGGTGGGCGGCGCTACTTAGCTGATGGTGCCACCCGCTTCATGTGGGTCGTGCTTCTACGGACCAAGGATGCGGACCAAGGATGTTGTCGCGGACACCGTGAAGAGGATCAAGGCAGAGAGAGCGGGCACAAGCTCAACGTGCTGCGCATCGACAACAGGGGAGAGTTCACCGTCTCCACCCACGCCGGCTTAAGAAGGCATAAGGGCCACTTCTCCGCGCCTCACTCGCCGCGGGAATCAGCTACTTGAAGCAGAGGAGGACGCCGGCTCCATTTTGGGGGGAGGCCGTGATGACAGCAGTTCATCTGCTCAATCTGGCCTGGCATGGAGGTGCGCCGTCGGTTGGCCATCTCCGCGTCTTCCGATGCGTCCTGTACACCAAGGACCTCACCCGCTACGCGGAGGGAGCCAAGGCGTACCAGGTGCTCCACCCCGGGACGCATGTGAGCCGCGACAAGGCTTGGATGGAGTTAGTTCGGGTCCTCTCGGGAGGGCGGCTCAAGAAGGGTGGCGGGTCGCGAGAAGAAGACAAGGTCTACCGCCTCCGCAAGGCCCTCTACGGGTTTCCAACACAGTGCTCACGAGGCGGCCATGTATCGGTGGGGCGGTGGCAACTCTGTCGACGATTTGATCATCACGGCACCAGCAGTGAAGCGATGGGGGTCTTGGACATGAGTGATCTTGGTCTATTGAGCTTCTACTTGGGCGTCAGGTGCATCAAGATGAGTCCCGGATCACTCTTCTGTAAACTCATTATGCCAAGAGGATTCTGGAGCTTGGTGGCATGGATGGCTGCAATCCTGCCCAAACTCACTACCTGGTGGGCAGGGACAGCAAATCTGCTGAAGTCCATCCCACTCACTACCGGCGCCTGATGGGCAGTCGACATTGACAAGCAAGAGCACAAGTGGGGTGCTGGGGTGCTGTTCCACTCACTACCGGCGCCTGATCGGCAGTTTGCGCTACCTGGTGCACACCTGATCTAGCCTTCTCTGTTGGCTTTGTCAGCAGATTCATGGAGCCACCGACAGTGGCTTTGTCAGCAGATTCATGGAGCGACCGATTCATTGTGACAGTGATCTTGCTGGAGACATTGACACCAGCAAGAGCACAAGTGGGGTTCTGTTCTTCTTTGGCAACTGCCTTGTCAGTTGGCAATCCATCAAGCAAAAGACAGTGGCACTCTCTAGTTGTGAAGCTGAGTATGTGGCCACATCTACTGCTGCTACTCAGGCCATGTGGCTGTCTAGGCTCATGGCTGAACTACTCCGGAGGACAGTTGAGACAGTAGAGCTGAAAGTGGACAGCAAATCTGCTCTTGCTCTAGCCAAGAACCCTGTCTTCCATGGGAGAAGCAAGCACATAAGGATCAAATAGCATTTCATCCACAGCTGTCTGGAAGATGGAAGCATCAAGGCTGATATTCTCACCAAGCCTTTGGGCAAGACAAGTTCCAAGAGATGAGGGGAAGAATAGGCCTGAAGATGATCCAAGGGAAGACAAGGCTAAGGGGGAGAACTGACAGTATTACCCTAGTCTTACCTTGGTTTAGCAGTAGTATTAGTTACTTTTGATATTTTATTTTGCTGTAATGGTGCCTTGACAACCAGTTGATCATGGTGTCTTGATCTGCTTTTTAGCAGCTAGAATATGCCCTGGGTAGTTGGCTCTCCTGCCTATAAGAGCAAGGGGGGGCTGGGCAAAGGCTTGTAAGATATTCTCTGCAATTTCAGTTTCAATCCAAGCAGCCATAGGCCAAGCTGCCCTCTGGCAGTTCCTATCAAGATCCAAAACCTGTTCTTGTGTTCAATGTTTCCAACATATACCATATAACAGTGAAGGCCCAATTAATACATTAATACATTATAATATAAATATGAATGACTAACTTTAGAAGAACAAATTCTCACTACTTCAAAGCATTACACACAGCAAGATACACAACTGTAACATATCTATCACAAAATTAAAGGACCAACAGTAAAAATATTATCATAGAACAGAAGCAGCTTGAGCTAGGTCACACTACCTAGAAGGCAGCATACCAGTGCAATGAATAAAAGATTCTGTGAGTCCTATTGTAAGAAATAAATGCCAATGCAAACTGCCAGTCTGGATTTTCCTGATGCCAGCAATGGATAATATTTACCATCTAACTTTCATGTCAAATGGAACATAATCAGCTGTAAATGGACCTACCGCAATGTTGATACCATCCAGAAATTTTTGAAGTTGTATCAGATCAACATCATGGCTGATAAGAGATACATGTTGGGGTTCTGAATATAATGAAATTTCGGAGTACACATATCCAGATTTCTCTACATTCTGCTCAATGCTGTGTAACAACCCCTGCACAACGCCATCTGCTATTGCATCTTCCGGCTTGTCAACGTAACTGTAACCATATATATGACGCTTATTCAGAAAATAAAATACATAAAATACCTTTTAAGAAAGAATGAAACATAGTCTCCATGAAACATACTCAGATCCTATATAATGCCTCCATGGACTGGAAAATAGACCATCTACACCACAGTGCAGCACCAGAAATGTGACAGATTTAGCAATGGCTTTGGAAATAGTCCGGGAAAGTACTATATCAAGGACAGAGATATCTTCAACTTTTTGCGTCAAATCCTCGCCCTGCAGAACGGTGAGGTTATTATTATTTCTTATTAAATTTTTCTAAGAAGAAAAATTGCAAGTAAAAACAATCACCTTAGTATATTGAAGAGCATGTTGTATAAAGTGCCTTGAAAACTTGAAAACATGCCAGTGGGTAGGTGACCAATGGTCAATAAGATATTTATATCTTGTACTCTTCTGATCATGTAGATAATTATAGACTTTCAACAATAGTTGATGATTCTGTACTCCAAGTCGCCAATTAGCACAATGCTTCCTACTGTATAATGGACGGTATTGAGGAGGTATGCCGGAGGAATGTGCATGTCCTGCTATATAAACGTCACAGATGAATGAGGCCCGAACCAAAGGTGGTTTGAGCGCCATAGGATAGCTAATCAACACAAGAAACCTCTGCCATTTCTCTGGATCTCCAAAACAATCATTGATTAGCATATGATCCTCTGCTAACTGGTCGAAGTACGGAAGAAGCTGACCGTCAATTTTAAGACGGTTAAGTACAGTTTCGCAGAATCTAGTTAGATCACGATATCCACTATCAGCAGTGAGCACACAATCTTCATTCAAATCAATGATAAACTTATTGCCATTCTTCACCTTCATGTTAGCTTCTGACCATTTCCCATCCCAACACCTGCCGGTTTTGAACTTGGCAACAATAGCACTGAGGAAACCCAACCCCATCCTCCTACTATCGTAGGATGGCAGTGCTTGAGGACACTCATCAAAAACTGAATAATGTTCATGCAAAACAATGCTCTCAACAAAATCCACAAATGGTTGAACACTACATTCCAAGAAAAAAAAAGGAATCAGTAACTATTAGGAAAGAACTTTGAAAGCATTAAGAAAGGACCTGCAACCTAAGACTGTGTAATTTATAGGAAAGCGAAAGCCACTGAGCAACCCCTCACATTGGGTGTGGTGTCACGAGTCTGGGCCTAGATCCACTCGCCCACCCTTCCTTCCGCTGCTGCACCACCACCCAGGTGGCGCCCTCCTCCCTCCTCCCTGAATGCTGCCCTCACAATGACTGCTGCCCTCACCTCGGCACCAGCAGTCTTCTCCATCCCCCCCCTACGCCTAGTGTCAGAAGATGAAGACCACCGCTGATGCCTTGCGCCACATAGGCTGACTTCGCCACCGCCCACTCCACCTCCAGCTTCTGTGTCTTCCTCCGCGACAACGTGTCTTGCCCAGTGTTGTTGGTTGCGGCGACTTCTTCAGGAACTCCACATCTCAGTTCCATTGGCTACAGTGGTCTACTGCCACAATGTTAGCGCCATAGCGCCATTAACATGATTCTCCTATGTAATTTCTAGGAAAGCTAATGAGTGTGGCTATATATATTTAGCAACCCCCCACATTGGGTGTGGTGTGTGTGATTCCTATACTTTTCTACAGTGACGTCAGCATTTTTATCACCATACCTTTTAGCCTCAGGAAGACCAAGTATTTTTAATATAGCATCCGGGGAGTCCACTCCATTCTTTGATAAATAGAAATCAACAGCCTTCTTCAGATCTTCACAAATCCTGTATTTAGGAAAAATAATCACATCAGGTACTGAACACTTTGACTATAGGCAACAGAGTCACTTTAAGTGGCTCCTTGATACCAGTGCTCAATAGAGATTGCCTAACAATTCTAGACACAGGGAGTATGTTTAAGGGATGCAGCGTTTATTACCCAGAATAGTTGTCTTCCATCTTCAGGGCCAGTGGTTCATTAAATGACATGATAAAATCGTACGGCACATAAAACAGTGGCTTCTGTGAAGCAAAGGCTGCCACAGCGCCTTTAAAGTAATGATTAGAGCAACCATTGTCTTTAAACCTACAAAAATGAAATGCTTTAGAATAGAACCGCTAGTCTAGAACAACAAAACTCTAATCTATAAAACAAATTCTTCTGGAATAAGTTTAGAAGCTTACTCATCCAAAAACTTCAAGAAATCAGAAGCATCACCCTTAGGCACACCATCTTGACTTCCAGAAATGTTACCCGCTGCTCTTGCTCTTTCATCTACCTCTGACTTAACCCCTGCTTCATTTCCAGTAGCTAATATTCCAGTTGTTGATTTAGAACTTTCAGCAGCTCCATCAGCACAGTGTGCTTGTTGAGGTGACTTCTTCAGGGTGCTGTCTTGATGAGACACCACTACTTCACCATCACCCTGATGGGAGCCCACTGCCTCTGCCCCTTTTCCAGCAGTTAATATTTCAGTTGTTGATTCACAACTTTCAGCAGCCACAGAGTGTGCTTGTTGAGGTGACTTCTTCACCCCCTCTTGATGAGACACCACTACGTCTCCAACATCACCCTGATGGGAGCTCACTGCATCAGCCCTTTCTGGAGTAGCTTCACTTGGTATAGAACTTCCACCCGCATCATCTGATTGCCTTTGTTGAGATGATTTTTTTCTCTCCTCCCCCTTGTCTTCTTTTGGTTTGTTGTCTTTTTTCAGTTTCTCCAAAAGTTCACGATACCATTTCATAGCCTTTTCTCTGTGCGGTTGATCTTTGACAGGGATGAATTTATCAGTGAAGTAAATGCTTTGTTCTTCGTGCTCTTCAAGTAACATCCAAGCTGCTCCATTGATTTGTTCGCAAATGGTCTCATCAACTACAAATATGAATAGCTGACCATTGCGTTTGCAAACAACATCTAATCTGTCACGGCGAAACAGAAGTGCTGGTCCAGAGTCACTGAGCTCCTCATGCAAACTCTCAAGTCCATAGGAAGTAATGTTGCTTTCCAACAATCTCTTACAGACATCCAAATGATCATTGTCTTCATTCATATGGTAATCCGCCAAGTTAGTATGAGAGAAGTGGATGAAGACATCATAGTTTTTCTCCTGCGGATCTAGCACCCAGGCGTGAAGCACAGGCAAATCCAAAAGCTCACACAACAGTCTTGACCCATTCTTCTCAAAATCTAGGTGGCCAGTCAAACATGGTTTCAAACAGAATAGAGTACGAATACTAGCAAGGGTGTTCCTAGCTTCATTTGCTTCTGCCAGTGGGATGTCCTTCACTAAAAGAATTCTAGCCTCCAGCTGTTCTTTGAGGTCACGCATGATCAACTTTTCTGACCGTCTGATTGTGTCCCCTCGCCTGCAGCCATTGATTTTGAGCATGTTATGAATTGCCACCAGGTTAGCACATCCCCCATCTCCTTGTAGTCTCAATGGGACCAAGCTTTCATTTACTTTGAGCTGCTTTCTCTTGTAAAGGATGTGCCCCATTGCCTCCATAGTGCCTAACAGAGATACCAAATGTATCACGTCACTTAGGGTTAGGATTTGGAACTCATCCAGAGAGGGAAGGAACGGCAGCGACACTCCACTAACCAAAAGAGGAGGGGATGTTGGAACTCTGAACATACCTCTCGGAGATGGGGAGCTCCGCGGGAGCCGCGTTGCCAGACGGGACGGCGGCTAAGGACCTTGGGAGCTCCGCGGGAGAAACCCTAGGTGGGCATCAATGTCTAGGGGTGGCTGCCAGATTGACGGGAAGGCACGACCAAGTAATTAAGCTTCCTGAGGATTCCTGAGGATTCTTTGTTTTCAAAGAGAGAGCTCGCACAAGAAAGAACCGACGCGAGCGGAGGAGGCGGCGGTGCGAAGCGGAGGAGGTGGCGGTGCGGAGGAACCCGGGCGGAGGAGGCGAGGCAGACGAATCGGCGCCGTCAGCCCCGGGAACGTGCCGCACGGGCAGAACCTCTCCAACCTGCTCCGCCTCGCGCTGCTCAACTGGTACGGCGGCGTCTACCTCGATGCCGACGTCGTTGTCCTCGGGCCGCTCTCCGGCCTCCGCAACACCATCGGAGGAGGCGAGGCGGCGCGTGCGCGAGGAGGCGGGCCGAGGCGGGGCGGGGCGGGGCGGCGCGTGCGCGACGAGAGGAGGCGGAGAGAGACGGGGAACGGAGGAAGGGAAGAGGACCCGCTATGTTGGCTAGGGTTTCTCGACCCGGAAAAAAGGCTTCACCCGGGCTGGGCTTCCCCGCACGGTGGGCTGCCAAAGGCCCCCGTGACTCCCCCGGGCCGCTTCCAAATGAGGCCCAGGGAGTCGTTGGTCGTGCAGGTGTGCTTCGTCGTTCCCCTAAAAAAAAAAAGGGTCTGTCCATATATCTGTGACAGATTTTCCAACCTCAAATCTGTCAGATGTTGAGCCAATCAAAAGAAGACAGATCAGCAGAAAACAACTGACAGATACTACACAAAAAAATCTGTCAAATTCAATATAAAGAGACACAACCCATAACGGGTTTTCCAAACCCAAAATCCACTAATAGAACACACTACACTGTTGTGAACCCCTAGCATGAGAGGCCTCTTTCCTATTGGGGACTTCTCATGATTGGGGATTGGGGCTCTTCTGCTTCGTCAGCAATTTGCTATCTTCTCTGAAAATATTTTCTCAAGTTCAGATAGAGTAGCCTTCTCTTTCTTCCGTGTTAAAAGGCAACATGTCACAGCAGCAAACTCATAAAACACAACTGAAGAAACTATCTATCTACTCCTTACTCGGCAGATCATACTGCACAAGCAATTTCTCTTTTATCATCTTCAAACTTCGAGAACAGGTCTGCATAAAATAGTACACAGATAGGTCACTTAAAAAATGTAGATGGCTGATGACAAGAAAGTGAGGCGATATAGGCACACAGCTAGCACGGTGCTCTATGGGTGATTTCACATTAACATTAAAACATTACCCCCTTCTAAATCACGAATTATAGGAAAGTGTGAGTGTGTGATAGTATAGGAACAACACACAACACTATATGGTTTGCATTTACTAGCTGCAAAACTGCTAGCAGATTAAGCACCTTAGGTGAGCTTGTCTATAGATTTTCTCTGATGATAATTACAAAAAAAGGCAAACAACACATCAGTATATGAACATTCCATTTAGGGTGTTCACAGTATTTATTACCAAGAACCTATTTCAGTTCTTAGTTTATAGCTACAACTAAAAAGGAGCACATCAGATATCGCTACAGGAGCTAATGTATTTTCTCTAGTGAAGTCACTGGACAGCTGGTGATATGGATTAGTTATTTACACACCTTTCCTTCTCAAGCCTAGTCTTGGTGTCATATACCATAGTTTGAATCTCTGTTGCCACGCTGAAAAGATATCAAAACTTGTTAGCAATGTAGTCAAGATAGCTCCCTGCAACGAGTACAACCCCAGATAGAAGAAATCATGTGTACATTTTAGAAATGACAGTAGAACAACAAGGATAGAGCTTAACTAGACCTTGGTCATAAAGATAGAAAATATATAAAATTCTATGATGCCATTGTTCCTGAACTAGATCTACTTGCCAGTCACCTTATGTGGATTCAGTTCAGTCAGTAATAATGCTCCCTCCAGCATGCCCAGGCCAAGGGACAACAAATTCTCTAATGGTGAACAACAACAATTAGTGATTCACTAAAGCACCCAAGGATTAGCGAAAAACTTGGCACGCATAAGAGGTGCCATGCTAAAATGTGGTTTCAAGCACAACCGTTTGAATTGCACAAATTAGACACACACAAACCAAAGCTAGCACCCACACACAAAAAAAAAAACAACCACACAAATAGGCATAGTCACACTCACACACAGACCCCAAAGCTAGCATACAAATGTACCAAGAACTGAACTATAAAAAGATTTTTTTAAAAAAAAGGCCCACAAACAGACACACCAAGGGGGAGAGAGACACACGTATAAAAAACAAACACACCAAAAGCGCCAGAAAACACAATGACAAACACACACACACTCAATCACACACACATACACACACAAGCAATGCTAGAAAACACATGCACCCAAACACACAGTGTCGGATATCAATATCCGACCCTCTCACCGACGGGTGGGACCACGCAGTTTCAGGAAACTCGAAGAACATCAGATTAGGGGAGGATCGATTTTCCCCTAACTCGGCCGACCCTCGTCCGCCTCGGCCGACCCTCGTCCACCTCGGCCGACCCTCATCCATCTCGGCCGACTCCCGTCCGCCCCGGCCGACCCGCGTCCGCCTCGGCCGACCCCCGTCCGCCTCGGCCGACCCTCGTCCGACTACCTAGAGCGCCCGAGTGGTTCTCCGATTCGCCCGACAGGTTCTCCGCCTCCGAGTGGTCTCCGACTCCTCGGGTGAAACTACCCGGTCATACCCCGACCCATCCGGCGCCGTACCCACTTGGTACCCGCCGTGTCAGAGCATAATGGGCGTCTGACCTACGCCACGGCAGCCACAGTGGCGCCTGTCTCGTCCCAACAGGAGCGCTACAGTCCGGAGAGGAATGCATGCGCTACACCAGGCGTCCAAGTACGACTCCAGGCGTCCTCGAGCGACACCTGGAACCCGAGCAGGACACCTGGAGCGCCCGAGGACCTCGAGCAAGTCAACCACGACCCAAGAACCACCCGGGAGCTTACCCAGGAAGACATCGACCCCAACCGCCAGGATGTACGACTCCGGGTCCGGCGGGACGCCCACTCCGTCAACACCTGCTCCCTGTACGAATCGGCGAACGACGCAGCTGGAAGCTCTCGGGAGCAGTAACTCCCTTGTAATTTTCTCCTTTTTTACCCCCCGCTCCCTTCTCCCCTTGAGGCTATAAAAGGGGACAAGGGGACATCAGAGGGGGCTCTCCTTCGGACACTAGTAGAACACGCTCACCCACACCGCTCAGGGACTTGGGATCTTCTCCCTCTCCCGACTAGTTTGTACACCCCCACTACGGACTAGGACGACGAAGAAGAACACACGACACACACGCACCTGAACACCCACACTTAGACGCACTCAGAGACTTGGGAGCCCCTCCCTCTCTCGACCGCTTGTAACCCCTACTACGAGCAACGCGAGTAACACGAGCAGCCTCGAACTGGACGTAGGGCGTTCGTGCCCGAACCAGTATAATCCCTTGTGTCCTCTCGCGAACCATCCAGAGCCCAAACGCGCAATCCACTAATTTACTTGTTGGTTATTTCGCACACCGACAGTTGGCGCGCCAGGTAGGGGCCTTTGCGTGTTTCGGCGATCACCAGGCTTTGGATGGCCACCCACGGATCGAGCTGGACTCCTGGGACGCAGCTGCGTCTTGGGAGTCTGGATTTCGTCATCACCAACGCTGGGGACTTGGAGAGAGTCGCTCTAACCCCCCCGGTCGACACTGTTGATGCTGACATCGCGACCGCCACCGAGGCCCTCGCGGACATCGGCATCAACGCCACTGGCGACGAAGCCGGCGACCCCCGCTCGAGGGCCAACGAGGCCCCACTGTGGGAGCAGCGCGAGATTTTCCTGGGGCCACGGCCCGCGCAGGAAAACGTGCGCTGTACCAGGTTCGCCCTGGCGAACGTCGCTATTCAGGTTCTGGGAGGAGCTCCTCTCCCCCCGGAGATGCTGAACTACATCCCCCCGTATGCGGTCCCATACGGTCTGCGTAACGCGGCTGAAGTCGTGTCCCGCCTGGCGACACGCCTCCTGAGCCCCACCCCGGCGGACAGCGAGTTCGTCGGGGTGATTGATCATGTTTCCGAATCGGTTTTCGACCTGCTGGACGATCCCGTTTCGGAGACATCCGATACGCAGCTCGTCGGAGAAAGCCACCACCCCTCCCGGGAATGCTTCATGGCGGACCCTCCCGACGGGGAAGGGGGAGAAGCGAGTGAGAGCGGCTCGGGGCCAGCGGGCCCTGACGACGGTCACCCGGTGGCCAACGCGCCCGTCGCTCCTGCTCCGGTTGCAGCCCAAGCCGCGGCAGCGGCAGGACAGCCAGCTCCGCCACGAGTGGCTACACCGCCACGACGCTCCCAAGCCGACGACGTCCGGCAGCGCCGGGAGGAGCTCCAACAGGCTCGCCGCCGGTTGGAGCAGGAGCGGGTGCGGATCGAGCAAGAGCGGGAGCGCATCGAGCGCGAGCTCCTGCAGGACAGAGACGCGGCTCCGGCGCGGGAACGCGCTCGGGACGTGCAGCGCCAAATCGTCGACGATGACGGCGTCCCGCCCCCGTGTTTCGCCCACGCCGGGCAGAACATAGCCGCGGCTGCCATGCTCGTAAGAGGGCTCCCCCCGCCGGTGACCCCGGAGGCCCGCAAGGCGCAGCGAGAACTCGGCGAGCTGCTGGAGCGAGCCGCGGCGCAGCAGGCCGAGAGTTCGCAGTCGCGACGACGAGCGTCGCAGGGGGCCCACCGCGGAGCCTCGAGGCAGCCGGCCGCCGGGCGCGGCGGACGCGCCCAACAAGGTGACTCGGTGCACCAGCCCCGTCCTCCCGGGGACGCGCTTCCGGTCCGACAACGTGTCGGCCCGATCCAGGACGCTCGGAGCATACTGGACGCACGCCGGCGACGGCCCCCCGCGGGCGAACCCGAGCGACCACGAGGACGTGCTCCCCGGCGAGGCGGCCGGTACGACGACGACGACGAGGACGAGAGGACGCCGAGTCCGGAGGCGCCGGGACCACGGGCTTTCAGCCCGCGGATCCGTGTGGCTCCTCGTCCCGCCAACTTTAGAGCCCCGTCGAACTTCCCGAGGTACGACGGGGAAACTGACCCCGAGCTCTGGCTCGAGGATTACCGACTCGCCTGCAGAGCCGGAGGAGCTGACGATGATGATTTCATCATCCACAACTTGCCGCTCCATCTGGCCGACTCGGCGCGGGCCTGGCTCCAGCATGTCCCCGCGGGACAAATCGGCAGCTGGTCCGACCTGAGGGAGGTCTTTGTGGGTAACTTCCAGGCGACCTATAACCGCCCTGGAAACCCGTGGGATCTCAGGAGCTGCAGGCAGAAGCAGGGGGAGACGCTACGGGAGTACATCAGGCGCTTCTCCCGGCAGTGCAACGAACTCCCCAACCTCGCTGACGCCGATGTCATCGGGGCATTCGTCACCGGGACGACGTGTAAATCCCTCGTCCACAAGCTTGGGCGGAAAGTCCCCGCACCGCGAAGGAGCTGCTTGACATCGCTACGAGCCACGCGGCCGGCGAGGAAGCAGTGGGGGCCATCTTCCATCGGTCCGCCGACCCCAAGGGTAAGCAGACCGAGGAGGCGGAAGGAGGCCCATCGGGGCCCCCCGCCAAGAAAAAGAGGAAAGGCAAGGGCAGGCGGCACGACGACGAGGCTGCCATGGTGGCCGCCGCCGACCCAAAGCCGACCCTCAAACCCCCGACTGGGGAGGTCCCTGACCATTTCGAGAAGAAGTGGAACGGGCCCTGCCCGAATCACGGGTATCCCGTCAAGCACCTGTACAAGGATTGCTCCCTCATGAAGAAGTTCATGGCGGAGGGCTCCCGCAAGCCGGCGTCTCGGTCAAAGAGGTCCGACCCGGCCCGGCAGGAGCAGGAGGCGGACCAGAACATGGACGCCGATCCTTATCCGGAGCCGGACGGCTGCCTGATGATCTTCGGCGGAACGGAGGCGTCCGTGAGCAAAGGGCGAGCCAAGGCGGAGCGCCGAGAAGTGTACGCCGCCGAGCCGGCCACTCCGGCTTTCCTCAAATGGTCGGAGGCGCCCATCACCTTCGATCGAACCGACCATCCGCAGTTTGTCCCGAGGCCGGGCAAGTACCCCCTCGTGGTTGATCCGGTCATAGGTCGGAAGCGCCTCACTAAGGTGCTGATGGACGGCGGGAGCGGGTTAAACATCCTCTACGCCGACACACTTGACTCCATGGGGATTGACCGCGGGCGCGTTCGCCCGACCGGGGCGCCCTTCCACGGGGTAGTCCCTGGTAAACAGGCCGTCCCCCTTGGGCAGATCGATCTGCCCGTCACGTTTGGGTCCCCGACCAACTTTCGGACGGAGACCCTCACATTCGAGGTGGTAGGGTTTCACGGCGCCTATCACGCCATTTTGGGCCGCCCATGCTACGCGAAGTTCATGGCCGTTCCTAACTACACTTACCTCAAGCTCAAGATGCCGGGGCCAAAGGGGGTGATCACGGTGGGGTCGTCATTCCAACGGGCCCATCAGTGCGAGGTGGAGAGCTGCGAGCTGGCATCGGCCATCATCGCGTCGACAGAGGAGTTGGATCCGATCAAGGCGCGCCTCGTCGAAGAGGCACCGGACTTCACCCAAGGACTGGCATCGTTCGAGCCGCTTGAGGGCACCAAGGAGGTCCAGCTGGACCCCGACCACCCGAGCGCAAAAGTCGCGCGGATCGGGACCAAGCTGTCCCCGAAATAGGAAGGCGCGCTCGTCGACTTCCTCCGCGCGAACGTTGACGTGTTTGCGTGGAAGCCCTCGGACATGCCGGGCATTCCGAGGGAAGTCGCCGAGCACTCCCTGGACATCCGAGCCGGGTCCCGACCCGTAAAGCAGCGCCTGCGGCGCTTTGATGATGAGAAGCGCAAAGCAATCGGCGAGGAGATCGCCAAGCTCTTGGTAGCCGGCTTCATCAAGGAAGTGTATCATCCCGAGTGGTTAGCTAACCCCGTCCTTGTACGAAAAAAGAACGGGAAATGGAGAATGTGTGTCGATTATACTGCCCTTAACAAAGCGTGCCCAAAGGATTCCTTTCCATTGCCGCGCATAGATCAGATAGTCGACTCGACCTCAGGGTGCGAAACCCTGTGCTTCCTTGATGCGTATTCCGGATACCACCAAATCGCGATGAAGGAGTCCGACCAGCTCGCAACCTCCTTCATCACCCCGTTCGGATCGTACTGTTACGTGACGATGCCGTTCGGGCTCAAAAACGCCGGCGCCACCTACCAAAGGTGCATGCTTAGGTGTTTCGACGAACTCATCGGACCGACCGTTGAGGCGTACGTGGACGACATCGTTGTCAAGTCCCGACAGGCCGACCAACTCGTGGCCGACCTAGAAAGCACGTTCGCCAAGCTTAGGGCGAACAGTGTTAAACTCAACCCCGAGAAATGCGTCTTTGGGGTACCCAGGGGGATGCTCTTAGGTTTCATCGTGTCCCGCCGAGGGATAGAAGCCAACCCCGATAAGATCAACGCCATAACCCGGATGGGCCCGATTCAGAACCTGAAGGGGGTTCAGCGGGTCACGGGATGTCTGGCCGCCTTGAGCCGGTTTATCTCGCGCCTCGGCGAAAAAGTCCTCCCGCTGTACCGCCTCTTGAAGAAGTCTGAGCGGTTCATCTGGACGGAGGAGGCCGAGACCGCGTTAAACCACATCAAGGCAATCTTGACAAATCCTCCGATCCTGGTCTCGCCGAACGACGGCGAGCCTCTTCTCCTCTACATCGCTGCCACCACACAGGTGGTGAGCGCGGCGTTGGTAGTGGAACGTGAAGAAGAGGGGCACGCCCTCAAAGTGCAGCGCCCGGTATACTTCGTGAGCGAGGTGCTCGCCGACACCAAGACGAGGTATCCGCAGATCCAGAAGTTGCTGTACGCCGTTCTCATCTCCAAGAGAAAGCTCCGCCACTACTTCGACTCGCATCCGGTCACGGTGGTGAGTTCTTTCCCTCTCGGTGAGATTATAAATAGCCCGGACTCGACGGGTCGGATTTCGAAATGGGCTATGGAGCTGATGGGTCAGGGCATTACGTATGCCCCGCGCACGGCCATCAAGTCCCAAACCCTCGCCGACTTCATCGCGGAATGGACCGAGGTCCAGCTGCCCACGGCCTCCGTGGATCAAGAATACTGGGTCATGTACTTTGACGGCTCGTTGACTCGGACGGGAGCAGGGGTCGGCTTAGTTTTCGTTTCGCCTCTAGGAGTGCGAATGAAATACGTAATCCGGCTACACTTCCCGGCTTCCAACAATGCTGCCGAGTACGAGGCTTTGATCAACGGCCTGAGAATAGCTATCGAGTTAGGAATTCAGCGCCTCGAGATTCGAGGCGATTCCCAGCTCGTGGTCGATCAGGTCATGAAAGAGTCGAGCTGCGAAAGCGAGACCATGGCCGCGTACTGTAAGGAAGTACGCAAGCTCGAGGACAACTTCGATGGCCTCGAGCTCCGGCACATTAAAAGGCGGTTCAACGAGGCCGCCGACGCCCTGGCCAAGAAAGCCTCCGGCCGGGAACCCGTCCCGACCGGAATCTTCGCCAGTGACCAACAACACCCTTCGATAAAGCTCCCCTGCCCTGAGCAGACCGGACCGCGCGACCCCAGTCCCGTGGAACGGGGCGCCCCGGGCTCGGGGGCTGGCGAGAGCGGAACCAAGGCTGCAGAAGGGTCGGGGGCCGGCACCGAGCCGGACGACCGGGCTCTATCCGACCTGCTCGCCCTCGCGGCCGCAACGCTGACCGAGGCCCAGGGACCGAACCCCGGCACCGTGGATTGGCGGCAGCCATTCCTCGACTACTTGCTGCGCGAACAGCTCCCGACGGGTAAGACCGAGGCCCGCCGAATCGCACGGCGCGCCAAATCTTACGCCATCCTGCAGGGCGAGCTGTACCGACGAAGCCCCACAGGAATCCTACAACGGTGTATTCCCGCCGACCAGGGGGAAGAGCTGTTGAGGGACATCCACGAGGGCGTGTGCGGCCACCACGCCGCTCCTCGCAGCCTTGTCGGAAATGCGTTCCGGCAAGGATTCTACTGGCCGACGGCGGTAAGGGATGCCACTAAGATCGTGCGCACCTGCGAAGGGTGCCAGTTCTTTGCAAGGCAAACACACCTTCCTGCACAGGCTCTGCAGACAATCCCCATCACTTGGCCGTTCGCGGTCTGGGGGTTGGACATGGTCGGGCCCCTCAAAAAGGCGCCCGGGGGCTTCGACCACTTGCTTGTCGCCGTTGACAAGTTCACCAAGTGGATAGAAGTCCGCCCAATCGCAACGATCAGATCGGAAGAAGCTGTCAAATTCTTCCTCGACATCGTTCATCGCTTCGGCGTTCCCAATTCGATCATCACAGACAACGGAACTCAGTTCACCGGGAAGAAATTCCTGCGTTTCTGTGACGAATACCACATACGGGTTGATTGGGCTGCCGTCGGACACCCACGCACAAATGGGCAAGTAGAGCGCGCGAATGGGTTGATCCTGCGAGGGCTCAAACCCCGGATATTCGAGCGCTTGAAAAAGTTCGGAGGGCGATGGGTAGAAGAGCTTCCGGCGGTGGTTTGGAGCCTGCGCACGACGGCGAGTCGTGCAACGGGTTTCACCCCGTTCTTCATGGTGTACGGGTCGGAGGCCGTACTCCCGACCGACCTCGACTACGGGTCCCCGCGTGTCCGCGCCTACGACGACCAAGGCAACCAAACCTCTCTCGAGGACGCGGCCGACCAGTTAGAAGAGGCCAGGGAAGTCGCATTGGCTCACTCGGCAAAATACCAGCAGTCCCTACGGCGCTACCACGCTCGGCGCATCCGGGGCCGAGCCTTCCAGGTCGGCGATTTGGTACTGCGCCTCGTTCAAAGCAACAAGGACCGGCACAAACTTTCGTCGCCCTGGGAAGGCCCGTTCATCATCTCCCAAGTCCTCCGACCCGGCTCGTACAAGCTGAAGAACGAACAAGGAGAGGAATACGCCAACGCCTGGAACATCGAACAGCTACGTCGTTTCTATCCCTGATTGTTCTAGGCTACTTTCCTTATTCGTTAGTTTTTCGTTTTCGTTTCAAAGAGCGACGCCCGACCCTTGCCCACTGGCCAAGGATCGGACGTCACTCGGGGGCTAACCTGCGTCCCCCGGGTCCTTGACCCTCGGCATATTCGTGTACTCAACACTAAGCAAAAAGGGATCACCGGATAACAAAGTGGCGCGCGCTCGCCGGTCGGAATGCCAAAAGGACAACGGCCCCAGAGGCAACGGTTCAAAAGGCTCACTGGCGAACCCATTTTAGTCCGGACGCGCCCCGACGGCTTAATCAGAGAAACACGAAAGGCCGAGTGTTAACGAACGAAGACGCTTAAGTTCATTACACGAAATGAGTTTAACTGTCTGAAAAACTAAAAGAAAAACAAAAACTAATCAAGGCGCCGTCCACGGCCCTTCTTCCCTTGCAGTCTTGGTGGCGAGCACGGACGACAGCGGCGACACCTCCTCCTCGAGCGCGACCGCATCGTCATACGTCGTGCCAGGAGCGAACCCATCGGCAAGGTACTCCAACCCGATCTCGGAGTAGTGGGAGCGCGCCACGGCGAAGGCTCGACGCACCCCAAGGAAAAGTCCATCACTGGCCATGGCTCGGGCCCGAGCCGGAATGCGCCCGACGTCGATGAGCAGCGAACTTGGCCCCCGATCCGACCGCACCCGGAGCTCGCCGAGCACAGCACCGACCGCCACCCGAAGCGCGTCGTACTCGTCCCCCTCCTTCTGCAGCGTCGCCTCGAGATCGCGCGCCTCAGATTTGAGGCGCTCGATCGTGGCGCGATCCGCCGCCGCTGCTTCAGCCAGGGAAGCACACTGCGCCTCGGCTTCCTCGCGGGCACGCCGCCCAGCATTGAGGGCTCGCCTCGCCGCCTCGAGGTCGCGGGCCTGCCCCTCGACGAGCCTCCTGGCCTCGTCCCGCTCCTCCACCGCCCGATCCATCTGAGTGGTGGTCTCCGCGAGGACGTCGGCGACCCGGTCCCGGTCGGCCCGAAGACGTTCCACCTCGCGGGCCAGGCCTACCCGGACTTGCTCCCGAGCCGCCGAGTCCCTCTCCCAAGAGGCCAGGACGTCGTTCTTGCGCTGGTCGGCCTCATCGGCGTGCTGACACGCCTCCGCAACCCGCCGCCGCAGGGACTCGATCTCCTGGTTAGCCGCGGCCAGCTGCCCCTCAAACTCGCCTCGCGCATCGGCACGGGCGGTGGCGGCTTCTTGGCGGGCGACTGCCAGCTGCTCCCGCAGGGCGTCGCGCTCGGCAGTGACCGAGGACAGTCGGCCCCACGAGTCCTTCTCCCGACGCAGGAAGAGGGACTTGTCCCGGCTGCGGGCCATCAGAGACTGCCCAAAAGCAAGTCAGAATCAGAAACCACCGGCGAAAAGAAGAAAGAGAAAAAGCGGGTGAAGAAGACTTACCTCCCCGCAAGGAATGGTGACGTCGTGGATGGCCCCCAGAGCGGAGTTGAGCGACCGAACTACTAGCTCAACCCCGGCACGAATCCGGGAGGCCTCGTCCCTCTCCTCAGCGTCGTCCAAGGAGAAGACAACGTCGCCCGAGGCGCGGTCGGTCCAGGTGAGGCGGGGGCCCCCGAACTCCAAGGGGTCGTCCCCCTGCCGGACGACCTCGCGACCCTCCGGGTCATCGGCGGCAGAACGGGCCCACTGACCCGAACCTGACCCCGCGCCGTCCTCCGCCCTCGCCATGGGAGGAATAGGCGCCGCCGTCTCGCCCGAACCGGGCAGCGGGTCGGTCCGGGCGGCGGTGGCATCGGCTTCGGGGATGGCCTCCTCCTTCTCGTGACCGGCGGCGCTCGGCGACACAGCCAGCGTCGGGTCCCTCTGGGCCTCGACGATCAGGGCAGCAATGGCATCGGGTTCAGGGAGGCCCTCCTCCTCCACGCGGCCGGCGGCGCTCGGGGACGCAACCGGCGTCGGGTCCCTCTGGACCTCCTCCTCTTCCTCTTCCTCTTCGACCACCACCACTTCGGGCAAGTGCCCGACCACTCCAGCCGGAGGGACAGGACCTTCCTGACCGCCACCAGGACCGGGAGGTACCACCTCCTCCTCCACCAACGCGTTCCCGTCTCGCGCCGCCGACTCGAGCGGCGCCTCGTCCCCCACCCCGGCCGGGTCATCCGCAAGCGGGAAGTACGCGCCGATGAGGGCCGGCGGGATCACTTCCGCCGAGTGCGCGGATACGCCGCCCGACCCCGTTACAAGCTGCTGCTCGAGAAGGAGCGAGGCGGGCGTCCTCCCCACTTGGGGGTCGCCTATGTCGATCCCCCGATTCGTCGACGCTCTCGACGGGCCGGCGCGCGAGCCGCTTGATCGGCGCCAGCGACAGAGGGGTCGCTCGACTCCCCCTCCTGCAAACAAAAGGGCCTTCGCACACTCCCCTTGACATAATCAAAGATTGACGAGAGAAAGGAAAACTTACCGGACCGACACAGGAACGGTGCGGGACGGTCGCTTGACCAGCGGAGCCGTCTCCAACTCCGAGCCCTCATCCCGCGGCCGTTTCCCCCGGTCGGCCCTCGGTGGAGTCCGCCCTCGGGTCGGTGGTGGCGTCGGTGCGGGTCTGCCGTCGCGTGACGGCCCCGTGACCTCCGGCGGCTCCCGACCTGCCGAGGGCTCGCGCTGGGGGGTCGGACCGCTCCACCCGGATCCAGTGGAGGACTCCGAGGGGTACTCGAAGCCCCCCTCGAAGGAGCCCTGACTCTCCCTCCACCGCCCGTCCTGCTGTGCCTGACGACGCCGCTCGCGATACGCCGCCTCGGCCTTCTCGCGGGCCAGCCGCTTCTTCTTCTTCTTCGCCTCCGCCCTATCCTTCTTCAGCTTATCGGCCTCCGCGCGCGCACGGTTCGCGGCCCGAGTAACCGTATCTTCGGGAAGCGGGGGCCGGGAGGCCCTGAACGACAGGGAACGCTGGAGAAGAAGAGGGTCGGATCAGCCTCCGGATCGGGAAAAAGAAGTCGGCAAAAACAAAGAAAAAATCCCAACAGCTAACCTCGATAAGGGGCGCGCCCGTGGGGAGCATGACGGGGTGATTCGGCAGCGGGTACCCCGCGGACGAACGCTGGACTGCTTCGCGGAGTCGGGCGACCATCTCCTCGACGGAAGGTTCCCCGATCGCCATCACGCACCCGGTCCAGTCCGCCGCCAGGGTCATCTGGTCCAACCGCAGGGGGCGGGCCATCAGGGGGAGAACGCGGCGCGAGTGGTACGCCGCGATGATCCCGGGGCCGGTAACCCCGCGCTCACGAAGCCGGGCGACCGCCTCCCTCAAACCGCCCATCTGAGGCCGCTCGTCCTGGGGAACGCCCCAATGCCAGCAGCTCGGCCGCCCCTCGAGGAGCCTCCCCGTGAAGGCCGGGAAGGGAGCGGCCGGGTCGCTCCGCAGGTAGAACCACCTCGATTGCCACCCCTTGTTGCTGGAAATCCACGGCAGCGAGGGGTAACTGTCGCCCTGGCCGGAGCGCAGCCGCACCCCGGCACAGCCGTACGGCCTCGACCTCCCCTCCACCTTGACTTCCTCGACATGGAAGAACGACCTCCACAAGTTGAAGTGGGGGTCGATGCCGAGGAACCCCTCACACATGGCAACGAAGACCGCCATGTGGAGCAACCCGTTGGGGTTGAGGTGCTGGAGCTCGATGCCGTAGTAGAACAACAGCCCGCGGAGGAAGTTGTGGGGAGGCGTTCCCAAGCCCCGCTCATGGAAGGGAACGAAGGACACAACGTACCCGTCGGGCGGAGCCGGGACCTCCTCGTTCCCCGGCGCCATCCACTCTACGAGGTCGGTTCGCCGGCACAGGAGTCCGCGCCCCACCAGGCGCTCGAGCTCTCCCTCCGTGACGGATGAGCGGGACCAGGCCATGGCTGGCGGACGAGCGGAAGGGGAAGAAAGGCGGCGGCGATTTGGGAGCAGATGGGCGAAAGGTGAGGAAAGGCTCTCTCTCTTGCAGGCAGCGGCGGCGGTTCGATGGCAAGCGAGCGGAGGAAGGAGGAAGCCCGGGGCCCCCCCTCTCTGCCTTAAATGGGCAGGTGAGGGAGCAGGCGCGACGCCTCGGGTCTCCCCCATGCGCCTCAGCCCGCGGAAGCCACGCGGCCCACGATGCGCGTCCACGCCCTCACGTCGCCCACGTCCCGAGATACGCGCCCAGTCTCTCTCTCTCTCTCAACCCTTTCGCATTCCAGGTCCCGCCTCTCTTTTATTTATTTTGCGTCCGTTCCTATTCCTTTCTCTTGCGCTTTTTTGTCTTTCAGGAAAAACAAAATAAGCCTGGGCCGTTCTTAGGCCCAAGGGACGCGACGCGAAATCGAAAAACAGCCCAAGAGTTCGAAGGCCGGCCCTAGGGTCCGACGGCCGCTCTGAAGCGCCCGAGCGAAGGGGCAGAGATGGGTGGGCCCCTAGCGGCCATAGCCTCGGCACACGGGTGCCGAGGACGCCCAGACCTGCGTTCGAGCCTAAGATTCCTGACCCCATGTATCTCCCCGAAGAGAGGCGACGAGCCCCTGCGGTCGGTCGAACGATCGCGGGAACTAAGGGAGGTCGGGAATCTGGGGATTATCCGAGGTCGATCACCAGCTGATCCAACGGTCCTCTCCCGGAGGAGGACCGAGGCCTCGCTCGATCTAGCCCGTTAGTAGCTCACCGGGAGCCGTGTTTCGGCCTGCGCGGTAAAACACGAGGCGTGCCCTAACCTTCCGTCCCGCGGAGGGAGTGCGTGAGGGGAAAACGATAAAAAGACGAAACGGCTTCCCGCCCGACCGACTCGGGGGCGCTCGGGGGAGCCGAAATCGCAAAAGAGGCCGACTGCGCGGCCGCAGAAAGACGCCCCAAGCCAACCCAATTCCTTTATTTCTCAAATAAGGGCAAAAAGTACATGTGGCCAAAGGCCATGAAGTAACACAAACGGGTTTCGTCACCCTCGGTGACGAAATCAAGTAGCGAAGGAGGCACCCTCGGTGACGAAATCAAGTAGCGAAGGAGGCAGGAGATCTGATACAACAAGAGGGGCCGAACTGCGAACGTCGCAGTCCTTCTTGTAGCATCTCCCCGCCCGCCGACGCCACGAGGGGAACTCGGCAGAGGGTCGCGCCGCGGGGCCGCGACAATGGAGTGTCACCACCGACTCTCTCCGTCGTCCTGGGGCCGATGGTCGCCGGTATCGGCATCACATCGGCGCAAGGGAAAGGAGAGGAAGCGCGCAGGTGGCTGTACACGACCACTGCAACTGCCCTGGCGACGAAAGTCGAGGAGCGGCTTCAGCTCGCTGCAGCACACGACACGTCCAGATGCTTGGCGGACATGGCGTGACCGCTCGTGCGCCCCCCCTCTCCCATTGCACCGCCACCGAGGCAGCATCAACGGACGGGAGAGGTCGGCGGAGCCAAAGCCGTCCTTCACTTGCGACGCCGAGCAGCGCTCCTCCGCGCCGGAACTCCCCGAGGTCGCAGTCATTCTTGTGGCATCAAGCGGCTAATCTCTCGGCCCCTGGACCAGGGGGACGCCCTCGAGGCGGTTCACCGACCAGGGATCTCATGCTAACAGGAGAAAGAAGAAGCAGAATAGCTGCGTGCCTCAGGAAGAAGGCCTGGGGAGCCCTATTTATAGCCCGGAGAAACCTGAGTCAGCACTCGAGCCGGGTACGGGAACGCGCCGCGTGGCCCTCCATGCAAAGCGACAGAGCGTCACCAACGAACAGTGACCTCAGGAAGGACGACACGACGGCTCAGAAGGGAGCCAGTGCCTCTGAAAAAAGCGGACCATGCTCCGGTCCATCGGACAACGCACGGCGTCATCCCGTAGGGACCGCACAGAGGATGGTAAACCCAACTTCAGCCTACAGGCGAACCACCGTTCCCCTATAGGCTCGGGGGCTACACCCACCGGGTGCGCTCGCGCGCCCCGGCGGGAAAAAGACAAACTCTACTCCAGCCCATAGGCGAACCAACTGTTCCCCTACGGGCTCGGGGGCTACACCCGGTGGGTGCGCTCGCGCGCACCCCCGAGTGACATCTGATCAGGCATCGAGAAAGAGCCTGCACGGAGAACCACCCGTCCTCCGAGCAGGCTCGGGGGCTACTGTCGGATATCAATATCCGACCCTCTCACCGACGGGTGGGACCACGCAGTTTCAGGAAACTCGAAGAACATCAGATTAGGGGAGGATCGATTTTCCCCTAACTCGGCCGACCCTCGTCCGCCTCGGCCGACCCTCGTCCACCTCGGCCGACCCTCATCCATCTCGGCCGACTCCCGTCCGCCCCGGCCGACCCGCGTCCGCCTCGGCCGACCCCCGTCCGCCTCGGCCGACCCTCGTCCGACTACCTAGAGCGCCCGAGTGGTTCTCCGATTCGCCCGACAGGTTCTCCGCCTCCGAGTGGTCTCCGACTCCTCGGGTGAAACTACCCGGTCATACCCCGACCCATCCGGCGCCGTACCCACTTGGTACCCGCCGTGTCAGAGCATAATGGGCGTCTGACCTACGCCACGGCAGCCACAGTGGCGCCTGTCTCGTCCCAACAGGAGCGCTACAGTCCGGAGAGGAATGCATGCGCTACACCAGGCGTCCAAGTACGACTCCAGGCGTCCTCGAGCGACACCTGGAACCCGAGCAGGACACCTGGAGCGCCCGAGGACCTCGAGCAAGTCAACCACGACCCAAGAACCACCCGGGAGCTTACCCAGGAAGACATCGACCCCAACCGCCAGGATGTACGACTCCGGGTCCGGCGGGACGCCCACTCCGTCAACACCTGCTCCCTGTACGAATCGGCGAACGACGCAGCTGGAAGCTCTCGGGAGCAGTAACTCCCTTGTAATTTTCTCCTTTTTTACCCCCCGCTCCCTTCTCCCCTTGAGGCTATAAAAGGGGACAAGGGGACATCAGAGGGGGCTCTCCTTCGGACACTAGTAGAACACGCTCACCCACACCGCTCAGGGACTTGGGATCTTCTCCCTCTCCCGACTAGTTTGTACACCCCCACTACGGACTAGGACGACGAAGAAGAACACACGACACACACGCACCTGAACACCCACGCTTAGACGCACTCAGAGACTTGGGAGCCCTTCCCTCTCTCGACCGCTTGTAACCCCTACTACGAGCAACGCGAGTAACACGAGCAGCCTCGAACTGGACGTAGGGCGTTCGTGCCCGAACCAGTATAATCCCTTGTGTCCTCTCGCGAACCATCCAGAGCCCAAACGCGCAATCCACTAATTTACTTGTTGGTTATTTCGCACACCGACACACAGACACACTAAAACACACCGACACAAAGAAATACCAAAAAAAAAAACCCAAACGCACCCAAACTCACACCCACACAGAGTCACACAAAGAAACAACAAAACCTACAAAACAAACAAACAAACACACACACGTACACAAAACCTACAAAACAAACAAACACACACACGTACACAGACCAACATGCACACATAGACACAAAAACAGAGAGAAAAATAAACTCAGAAAAAAAGTTCAAAGCTCCAGCAGCAGCAACAAAAAAATCAGAAACAAAAACAGTAGATTACGCAACTACCTAAGCAGAGATAACACAACTTTGGCATTGCCAAACTATCTAACCAGCTATCAATATCATGAGGGCCATAGTAGGTAGAAATGAATATTCAGACAGGGGTAGCACTAGTACAAGCTAACAAAAAATGTATATTCATGTCAATCTAAAACACCAATATGAGATAATATGAAGCAAAAAGAACCAAAAACCATGGCTAAAAACAGTCTAAAAATATAGCTCACTGCTACAGTACTGTTCTAACTAGACCAGATACTAATCAAGAATTGTTCACCTAAAGAAAAAAATGCAGCACGAAAAAGGAATGACTGAGCTAAATTGAGACAAAATAAAACGAATTGTCCGGCAAGCAGTATGTTGGGAAACTGAAAAACTACTAAACTGCATATAGGAAACTAGCAGAAAGCTACTACTGCTGGACAGGCCAAAAGTGCTACCTGAAACTAAAACTAAAACCACCAGACCAGCCACAAGATTTGAAAGACAGTCAATACTAAACCAGATGACCACTACACAGGATTAACTGAGCAAATAGACTATATCTAAGCACAGATACTAGCTTGCAAGAATTAAATACTAGATGAATATAAAGAACCAATACTTGTTTAAAACAGTTTTCTTATGCAGAAAATGCAGTCACTGAAAGTACATTGTAATTCTTGTTTCCCATTTAAAAAAAATTGGTAATCGAATGGATCACAGTTTAATACTTTAATTTTTTGGGAACACTAATTCAGAGCCAATCACATAGTATTGTTTCAGGAGGTTGTTCTGACAGAAAATGTGGTGAACCTCACTGATGATCTGATGTGTGTGTCATGTACGGCCGCGCCTATTCCAGGCAAAGGCACGCCCGGGACATCCGCAGGCTGCGAACCGCGCGCCAACTGAAGCCGTGGGCGCGGTCACCACGCATGCAGAGCAGGCGGATCAGATTAGTGGCTAGAGGGCAACCATGCCTTAGAACTAGGAGCAATTAGCTCATCTTGTCTTAGCCGAATGGCTTATAAATAAGTTGTAATCCGGACAATTGAGATCAACAAAAGATATTACCTTCCAATTCTCTACTTCCTCCTCTCAAAACAACCAAGGGTGCTAGGGGTAAAACCTCGCCCCAGTTACCACGGATCAGGATTACGAGTTACGTAGTCGAGGTCCAGCCAGCCGGGGGCCTGACGCCCTTGACAACCTGGTATCACGGTCCAGGCGATCCGCCTCGTAGTCGTGATCCGGTCATGGCTAAAATAGATGGCTAGAATTAGTAAAAAAGCTGTAGGTTTCAAATGGTGGTGCAGCTAAGCGAATATTGTTGCAAGTGCCAAAATGCATGCATCCTTCTCATTTTATTTCTTTTCTTTTGGATATCACATGGTGATATCTGAATCCAAGAACAAATGATAGACTGGGTTGTTTGCCTGGTACAGATTTGGCAAATTCTGTGCTCAGCAAACAGGAGAGGTTGGAGGTGAAGGTAGCAAGATGTCCTCGAAAGACATGCTTGTTGTATGGTTTCTGAAAGGTTTGACATAGTTCAGTGTTGTGTAATAGGGGGCAAAAGTGAGGGAGTGCTTAAACTGCTGATGATGGTTTGATGCCATCCAGAGTGCCATTAATTCATCATCATGGAAACTTGTGTCGAAATGTTTTTAAAATTAATCTATCTAATTCTGTGTTGGATTATCGCCATTGTCTTACATTTGTAGGTGATTCACGATCTCAAAACAGTTGATGCTTGCAGGTTGATGTCTAGCCACAAAAAATCATGTTGCCCGTACTTTGCGCATTGTGCTAAAAATCCTTTGCCGCCCATCACAACAAGGCCACACACCTAGTCAAACACAGAAAGAAGAGATCGAAAGGTTTATGTCTCTAGCCTTTGAGTTATGATGATTTTTGATGATCGATTGGTGAGTTCAGAGATGAGCCTTTGTCTCTAGTATTTTAACAAAGAATGAATCAGAGCTTTCGGGACTTTAGATAAAACAGTCTAGAAATGAAAGTGAGAATTCGGCTTAGCTTTCTTTGAGCCGTATTCACCTCCCAAGTTTATACTACCTGCGAGAGATCTGAATCTCCATACAGGTTGTATATTGAAAGTACAAGGTTATACCTGCGAGAGATGACTGCTGCTAGTGTTTTGTACCCGTTTGCACCTGTCTCAAGGGTCGGCCTATTAGAGATCCTGTTGCATTGAGAATACCTGCGACCGTTTTGTGCACATTACGCAACGCAGAAGATGGCCCCGGGTTGTCACAACTCACAACGAGCTGTTAAAATGACACGTGGGGGTCACTTTAAGTCATTGACATGTGGAACAGGTGTCAAATTATGAGATTTACAAATTTAAACCCAAATAGTGCAATTTCTTGAATACTCCTTCCGCATTGAAATATTTACGGAAATATTTATCACCGTTGACTTTTTGTCGACCACTCGTCTTATTCAATTTTTTTATGCAAACATACGGAGGAAGTAGCAAATTGCTCTTTTTAACATCATCAACAAAACCTATACACTACATACTACAACCGTTCCAGAATATAGCTATATTTAAGTTTGTCCGGAGTCATATCTCTAAATACCTCTAAAAATAATTTGTTTCAAATAGGAAGTGTTAAATGCTACAATGGTTGGTTTCATGATGAATAGAACTTATCAGCTCTGCATCAGCCAGCTTATCAGCCGCCAAAGCCATCAGCCCAACGTATAATGATTTAAGGTTACGTTGTCACGCTTTTGAGGTAGCTATATTTTGGAACAGAGGGAGTATACTAGAAACACAATAGATACTGTACTGACAAGTAGAATAGGTTGCCAAGCAATTCTTAAACAAGCAAACACATAATCCACCTAGAACGACAAACTTAAAATAACAAGCCATACATCACGACACACCAGTGATGACAACCAGGATTATTGAATAACTCAAGCAAGAGGGGCACATATACTCCTGTTCGGCCCCTTGTTACAGCCTCGGCTGCCGAGGCTCCAGCTGCTACAGCATGTTGTTTGCTGAGACTATATGCAACTGTTGGATGGCTGAAAGATGCCGGCTGCAATGTTACATCTTTATTTTCAGAATTCAAGCTTTCTTAGCATCCTTCGCTTGTCGCCTGTAAAAACATCCAGGGAAAACAGCATAAGCACTTGTGCACAAGACTGCATCGTTTATGCTTATCTAGACTTTTTGCACTATTAGCTATTAAAAGTCAACTAGGTACGAAGAAAAAGAAAACTTCCTACATTGATCCACCTGATATCAGCAAGTATTTCAAGCAGTTTGCATAACCATCCGCAATAGAAAGAGTTAACCAGGTAAAACCAAAGCAATTATAATGGATGATAACAGCAGTGCATATGACAGAAGAATCCTCCAAATGCAGCTGATTGACAAAACCATGATTGAATGTCATCTGTTCATAACATACAACTAGATGATAGAAGCCACAATATTTATGCTTATCTTGTTTTTTCACATTCCTCAGTGCAACACCCCACGAACTAGAAAACCCAATTATCCAAGGCTTGCAAATCTTCCTCCACAAAAGCAGTCATAAGATCGCTAAAGAAGAAGAATACACTACTATTTGATCGCTAACGGTAGCCAGTGTTGTTAGAAAACTATAGATGAAGCAGTTAATTAGCCACCAAGTGTGGATAATAAGGATCCACCTCCTTAGTTTATTGACAATTTGCAATTCTTTCGCATTTCAAGGTCATCAGAGCCAGATCCAACTGTTCAAATGCACCTCTGCTTAAATAACAAGAATGCCCCACACCCCAACCTCTCTCAGACACTCTCTTTGTCTCATCCGTCATCTCCCCCTGCCCAGCTCCTGCAGCACACTGCTGCCCTTCACCACCACTGATGCCAACCACTTAGCAAACGATAACCCAACCACAGTCGCGATGTGAGGCACGTTAGTAATAGGGTGGACCTCCGTTTTGGGTTGTTGAGAGATGCGTATGTTGCGGCATGTCATCATGTTTAATTTATTATCATGTTGCATTTCATTAGACATTGACAGGTTCATAACCTTGCATTGTTGTGCATACATGTCTCTATATGTCCTTTATCTTGTCCAAGTATCTTGTTCCATTCCTCTATGTTTCTTTATCTATCTCACAACCCTTATCAACTATCCTTAGTTTATTGACAATTTGCAATTCTTTCGCATTTCAAGGTCATCAGAGCCAGATCCAACTGTTCAAATGCACATCTGCTTAAATAACAAGAATGCCCCACACCCCAACTGTTCAAATGCACCTCTGCTTAAATAACAAGAATGCCCCACACCCCAACCTCTCTCAGACACTCTCTTTGTCTCATCCGTCATCTCCCCCTGCCCAGCTCCTGCAGCACACTGCTGCCCTTCACCACCACTGATGCCAACCACTTAGCAAACGATAACCCAACCACAGTCGCCACCCACCTGCCACTTGTCACCACAGCCAGCCAGCAAGCCTCCCCAGAGCTGCCGGTAAGGCTGCAAAACAAGGTAATGCCCAAATCCCCAACCCATCCCCATTTGCGAGTTCAAATAAAGGTGATGCAAGATCTCAGTCACCTGAGAACTAGCAAATCTATCAATTAAAAGCCATGCAGATTTCAGTCAATATAAACTGAGAACACAGTTGATTACAAGATAGCTGAATGTAAATCACATATCAATTTAATTGTTCCGATTAACTACTCCATTATACTTGGCAGTTAGAAAGTGATCAATTGAAACCATAGAACATTGCATTTCCTTTAGTAGCGGCAGATGCTCTAAAATAATGGCGTACCTGTGCTTGGTTTGATATACTTGGCAATGCCACTAGGGCAATACATGTGAGATGCACATGGCCGCCATTCAACGGCAAACTCAGCTGCGCCTAGCAGTGTCTTGTTCCTGGTGTCAAGAGCGAGCATCCATCCCTCGGGCTCGTGGTGCTGGTACTTTTTCCTGGCCATCAGGTAAATAATACCTTGACAATCAGCAGCAGCAGAGATGTGTGGAGCAGGGTGGGACACCAATAGGTTGTGCAGGGCTTGGCCTGATGCGGAACCAAGCAGTCCAGATTGCAGCAACTCTGACTTGATGTGGGTGTCGATTGTGATGTCAGAAGCTTGGATCCTGCAATCCTTGCGCCAATCCTTCCAGGAGCTTGTCATGGCAGTGTTGGTATATGTGAGGATGGTCCAGTCGTGCATTTTGTATGAGAGAGACGACCCTGCTGTTCCGTTAACCAGGACCGAAGTGGCCTTAGTTTCCAAATGAACAAGCTTTAGGCAGTCAGCACCTCCACCTGCACCTCCCTTGACGAAGGCAATACCCCGAAAGGGGATTGGAGAGCCTAGTTCAGTGCCCAGGCCATTGTCACAGCTCACCAGGTCCAGCGGCACAGGCATAGGCACAGCACGGAGCGTGGGCTCGTCGCGGAGCACATCGCAGAGAAGGATGCCGTGCCAGAGATCGACCCATCCCATGGTGCCGGCTTCACCTCCTATAGAGATCACGGTGCTCGTCTCGTGGTACAGGAGGCGACCGCAGTTCCTGGGGATCATCACCGGGTACCTGCGCTGTGGCTCCGTCACTGACACCTTCCGACACATCCATTCCGTTGGGTTCTCACTGTGGAAGATGTGGAGGTCGTAGAGCGGTGAGCCCGTGTCCGTGGTGGGCTCCAACACGGCGACGGTGTAGTTGGCGCCGCGGCTAAGTAGACCAACGTCGTCGTCGTGGAAGTAGGGATGCGGACGCATGAGCCGCTGAAGCGACGGCTGCCTTCCGTTGCCGGCCCGGTAGACGAAATAGTCGGAGTCGTCCAGCGAGGAGGCTCCGTCGCGCGGAGAACCGACGACGACACGGAGGAGAAAGAGATCCTCCACCACGCGGATGACGCGGGGGGCAACGGTGAGGGTTAGGTCCGGGCAGTGCACGTAGAGCTTGGAGGGGAGCGGCGGCCTCGCAGGGCACAAAGATACCTCGATCTTGTCGTGGTTGCTGGTGGTAGTGCTGGCGGTGGTGAAGCTCCTATGCTGGCCGAGAGAGGCGTTGACGGCGAGGAGGAGGCAATCTGGCTGAGAGAGGAGGAGGCAATCAGGCAGAGAGGAGGACATGATGGGAGAAGATGGGGAATCTATGAGCGGCGGCGGGGAGGGGAGGAAGCAGGGCACTGCGAGTTTAGCTAGGGTTGGGAAGATTTATTGCTATATATATGTTCAGGGCTGGGCCGATATGGAAATTATTGGGCCTTGTGTGATAGTTTGACTGCCAGTCACACTGCGACTCTTAATATTTGCCGATCTTTCTTTCTTTCTCTTTCTCCCATGGTGCTGCGGTTTCTGTTTTTCAACTCGGCATGTTACGAAAGGCCGTCTAGCCCAATCCAAATAACTGGTACATTCGAAAAGGCCCGACCGCCCGGCACTAAGTTGGGCCTCTTGCTTGATCTTGTATGAAAAGGGCCCAACTCCTAAGTCAGCGGGCTATATCCGAAGTAGCCCATCTTGCAAAGCGGGCCTGCAACTTTTTGCCAAAAAAAATGAATAATTAGTTTGAGTTGAGAACTCAAACCTCAATGGATTATTATAAAAACACCTTGATGGATAATTCCTTTTTAAAAAATAACGCTCAGCTGGCAGTTTTGAACCGTTGAAAAGCTGAGCAAACGGATTCGAGAGTACTAGCGGAAGAATCAGGTAATCCTCCACCTGCAACCACCTTGCAACTTTGCATTGGACGCAATTGAGCGTCGAAGGAGCTGGCATCTGGACAAGTCTGATGGCACCAATGAGCAAAGACCGATTTCTTCAACGAAGAATTCTCTATATTTTCTATTGTTCATTGGTCGCTTGTGCTTCCTAGTGGCCGCAGCGAGAATCGCAGGCCAAAACAGTAGTTTCGGCCGGCAGTTCTCACAAGTCACATGCCGATGCTAACCGGCCGTTTGTTTTTGAGTTAGAGATAGATGTGCTTGATGCTGTGTCGTTGTGACGAAGCAGAGCAAGTCAATGTTCAGGTCGCAAGAATGGAATTTTCAGAGTGGAAAAATGCAACGGGTGAAAAGCACAGGTCTCGCTTTGCAAGAACGACGGGAACTCAAGGCCGTGCCAAAGTGAACAAGACCTCGTTGGGTCAACACTATCTTGTGTCCGCAGAATTATGTGTGGTAGATACTAAGGTGAAGAAAGACTTTTTGAGACTAGGCAAATTCAACTTAGGAGATGGTACTCAAATTAGATTCTGGGAGGATGCATGGCTAGATAATACTCCTTTTAGTGAGCAATTCCTAGGCTTATATAATGTTGTTAGGAAAAAGAGTGCAACGGTTGCAACAGCGCTAAGGTCGGAACCTTTAAATGTGGCCTTTAGAAGATCACTAGTTGGAAATAACCTATTAGCTTGGCATCAGCTTGTGGCTAAGGTTATGCATAGCCAATTGAGTAATCAAAAAGACTCATTTAGATGGACGTTGCAACAAGATGGAAAGTTCACGGTACGTTCTATGTATAGGATGCTTGCCGCGCCGGACGTTGTACCTTATAAACATGTCTTATGGAAGCTGAAATTGCCCTTAAAAATTAAAATATTCATGTGGTACTTATCTAAAGGAATAGTTCTTACCAAAGACAATTTAGCAAAAAGGCAATGGAAGGGAAGTTTAAAATGTGGTTTTTGTAATACCAACGAAACTATCCAACACCTTTTCTTCGATTGTCATGTTGCTAGTTTGATATGGAGAATTGTACAAGTTTCTTTCAACATTACACCTCCTGTAAATTTTCAGCATATGTTTTATGACTGGCTACTTGGGGTGGATAAGAAACTTAGGTACAAAATTTTGGTAGGAGCTTGCACTTTGTGTTGGGCAATATGGATATGTAGGAATAATGTGGTTTTTAACAATACGAGAGCTTTTACTCCTATGCAGGTGATCTTCAGAGGTACACACTGGATGCGGTTCTGGTCACTCTTGCAAAAGGAGGAGGAGCGCCCCCAAATTATCTGGGGATGTCGTATGCTTGAGACCACGTCGATGGAGATTTTTGCTAGCAATGGCTGGTGTTTTAGCAATAGACTCCCTTTTGTTTAAGTTTATGGAAATGAGGACTGTTTTCACTCTTTTTTTGTTTGAGTTTGTGGTCGTTGCTGTAATAACGAACAGCTACATGCACCAATCGATACAGAGGCTGGAATATTGAAATATATTCCCAATTCTAAAAAAAAGATGTCTTTTACGGTGCCCTATACTACTAATTACTAGTATAGAGTATATAGAAAGGGCAATTTGGTAATCTCCTCTTGTTGACAAATTTTTTCTGTTGCTTCCGTCGCAGGTTAGGCCGGCAAATGTGAGTGTCATGACTATATTAATAGAAATAATTACAATTATGCCATTATAATATTTTTGATAATATTATATTTGTGCCAATAAAATTTTATCATAATATTACATTTGTGCCATTATAATTTTTTCCCATAATACCCATACTAGGCTATACTACCCACCTATATCACTGTACCACAGGTCAAGTTTTCACCAGTATACAAAAATTCTGAGCCGTTTGATCCTTTCATATCAGTCATTTTTTATTTCATACTGGTCCATCTTTGTAGTAGTATAGGGCACCGTAAAAGAGCTCAAGATGAAAAATGCAGTTCAGTTAAAGCAGCACAACCGTAGCGCTTGAAGTTCATATATAGGCTGACGGAGAATGCAAGGGGAGGTGAAAACAAACTCATGTATCAAAACGGAGGCAAGAAGTTACTAATTACGTTCTCTAAAAATAGTTCATCTAAACTGAAGCTTTATCTGAATCCGACAATCCACGGAGCCAGCTGAATACTCCCTCCGTTTTTATTTACATGTCGTCTTAGGTTTGTCTTAAGTCAAACTTAGTTAACTTTGACTAATTATATAGAAAAATATAGCAACAACTATACTATGTAACATATACACTATCAAAATATACTTCATGGTGGATTCAATGAAACAAATTTGGTATCATAAATATTTTTATTTTTTTTCTATAGATTTGGTCAAAGTTGGCCAAATTTGACTTAAGACAAACCTTAGACAATATGTAAATAATAACAAGCATCAAAGACCAGCATGATTTGCAGTTCATCTCACGTCTAAAATTATTCTGAACACTCCCGTAGCCTTGGGCGAATTGAATGGGGAGGTAAAGATCAAAGAACACACAAAATTCAAAAGGTTGTCTTAGAATCTTACTCAAACCACTCCCTCGCTGCTGGCACGGTCCGCCTTGGTGCGATGCGCCTGCTCCTGCGGCGCACCGTCGCCGTGGCTCCTCTTGCACTCGTGGTAGAACACGGTGTATACCATGGGGGAGAACATCCCGAGCAGGACGCGCGCGAGCGCAAAGCCGACGGAGGCGTTGGCGACGGCCAGCGCCAGCGCGATCAGGAACCCCTGCGCCCTCACGGCCTCCCCGGCCCGGTACGGTGCAGCGCCTCGAGGCCGCGGCAGCCGTCCTCGACGACCGAGACCACCACCTCGACCGCCCAGGATCACAGGACATAAGTTCACGGGTGTTCTTTAACTCGTGGATGAATAACGTGGTTTGCATCTTGAAATACACGTGAACATTGAGGAAAAACTGAGAGAGAGAGAGAAACCGTGGGGCTTGGTGAAGGGGTCGTCCAGGTTGACGACGATGAGGTGGCAGTGCTGTCGCAGGAGTGACGTGGTCGACGACTGCTCTGGTGGCGACCGGTGGTGCTTCCCGCCACTTCAACCCTCCTTGTCAGATCGGGTTAGGTTAGAGAACGGGTGGGGAACTGGCGGCTGCAGTGAACCTCTTGGTTTGTGCCGTGGTCCCCACCTCCTCATATAGGGCTGCGCGACGTGGGCCCACCAGCCTTCTATTGGGCTGGGCGTCCCCGATCAGGACGCGAGTCAAGGGCCCAGGCCAACTGGCTGGAGATCAACCTAACATTCTCCTCCTTGATTTCACCTTAAGTTTTCTTACACTTCAGCTCTTCGCTTAGCATCCACTTTATCACAAACAAGCACATCGAGCATGGGTCATCATGATTGTCATTTCAATCGGATTAACCAGCCACAATACACTCATCCATTTTGAAGGATCATAACTTTGGGCCCTTTATAGTCTGGAAATCATAGGCTATACCATGAACCCATGTCGACTATGTGTCATCTGCATACATTGGGTGGTAAGCCTTTAATAGACGGATCCGCTAGTATTTGATTGTTGCTTTTCAACATGATTCCGGACTTTCTCCTTTACAACGTAACCTTTCTGTCAATGTGTTTGGCACCACACTTGACTCGTTGTCATAGGAGTAAAATATTTAGATGGTTGTTGCTGTTGTCAACCACTATCAACTCCGGGCAGAGATTTTCTCAACCATTTTGCCTATCCCTTAGCCTCATATCATGCTATACCATATCTTTTCATCATATTGATGATAATTGTTCCATTCTTTGGAGCTTTTCCACACAAAAACCCCAAATGTGAAAGTCAGCGACAATTGTGGATTTCGCTACACATTTCACAAGTTCTTCCCTGTACTCACAACCTTTTGAGAGCACTGGTGATTTCTTTCTCAATTTAACATTCACAAGTTCTTCCCTGTACTCACAACCTTTTGAGAGCACTGGTGATTTCTTTCTCAATTTAGCATGAGTCCGATGTACTTAACTCCATTCCAGTGATCTGTATCTGGACTGGACATTGCTAAAAACAACCCGGATACTTGAACTATGTCAGGGTAATGTTCATCTTTTGCATCTTTTGCATTCATTAAGCTTCCAACAGCTGAAGCAAATGGTACCATATTCCTTTAATATTCTCCTTATTGATTCTCGAAACACTAAAGTTCCCAAGATCATTCCATATTGATTCTTGGAACACTAAAGTTCCCATGATCATTCCATATTGATTCTTGGAAAACTAAAGTTCCCAAAACCATTACCCTTGACTTTAAGGACAGGCCTAGGTTTTCTCGCACACACACTTTATTTCTTTAGGAACTTTTATTAGCATGCCTTTGCGATAATTCTAATACCCCTTTCTTCTATCTCGGTGAATTTCAATTCTTGTAACGATAGACATTTCACCGAGAACATTCTTATTTAAACTTTGAGGACAAGAGCTTCTTCTTCTCCTGCAATAGACTGACATCACTACTAGAAATGATTTTTTTATTCTGTAACTTTATACAATTACAATTGTCTTCTTATATTCTTTAACCCAAACTTTCTAGTTGACATTTCAACTTTAAACTCCACTATCTAGAGACTTGCTCTAGTCCATAAAGGATTTCTTCATGTACTTTTTCTTTCACGACAAAACCTTTTGGTTGAGCCATGTAAACTTTTTCACACAAATCCCATTGGGAAATGCCGTCTTTTCTTTCATCTGCTGTAACTCAGATCATGATGTGCCACTACTACTCATTGTAATCTATACATTCTCTTTGCGCAAGATCTTTCGATTCAAGTCACATTTTGACTTGTAGACCCATTACAGCCTACTGTTTTGGCTCCATTGGGAATTACTTCTGAGTCACAAACTCTGCTGGTACTTATAGACTTCATTTCTTCTTTCATGGCTTCAAGCTATTTTTTTAGATTCAGCGCTTCTCATAACTTTTTCATAAGTTGCGGGATCATTCCGCACTTGAATTTTTTTCACTATTATAAACTTCATAATCATCAGGGATCGCTGGCTTTCTTGCCCTTTGAGACCTTCTTGGGGCCTCCACAGCTGGTGCCTCTTGCATTGGGATCTGCTGTGGTTCTGCTTCTTGTGCAATGATTTGTTCTTCCTGCAGGGCAGGTTCAACATTCTCATTCACTACTTGTACCGGTGGACTAGCCACTGGCGCTGGTTCCACAGTGCCTTGCACTGATGGAAGTAAAGAAACTGGTAGCTCGAGAGATTGATCTTGAATAAGCAGATTAGGTGCACATACCACCCGCTTTTCTTCAAGATCAATCTCTCGCGCTATCATGCTCTCCCTGATTACTCCATCTTCTGTAAAGATGGTGTATCTTTAAACTTTTTTATTTGGGTTTATTCTTTTAAAACTTTTCTCAAATGGCGCTTTAAGCACCGCTTTAATAACTCTGAAAACTTGTCCAGTATAAATACCGGCTAACTATGCTATCTTCCCATCAGAACTATAAAAGGTCCGTTCAGGAATTTAGCTATTTCTTTGCATTAGGGGTATCATTAATATGACCATTGTACTCCCCCGACGATCACATTCATCTTTTATAGATCACTTTTGCCTATCTGAAGTGTAAGGGAGTTTCTTTCTTGTCTATCTTTCATTTCTCCCCCTCGAAATGTGGCGTGAACTTTTCTGCCACAATTCAAAAAACTATTCATAACTCTTGTGAATGACGAACTCTGGTTACTTACTTCATCCACATGGTTACGTCATGCAAAACAAAGTTATCTCTTAATTCATATGGGAGTACTTTTTCCTCATTTCACTTTAAGAACTCAACAGAGTCCTTTATCATTAATACTTCTGCAAGTCACGCTCGCATGTCATTCTTATCTTTAGGTTCATCTCTAACTTTCTCCCGCCATGCAGGACAAGTCCTTTGCCAAACTTCTCCCGCCATGCGGAATTGTCTGACATGAGCATTGTTCCAACTTTACCCCGCCATGCGGGTATTTTCTCAAACTTTTCCCGCCATGCGGGTAATTTCTTATAAGGGACATAAATGCCAGAATTGGCTCTCTTGACTGCCTATGCAATCCTAAAATTCAGAAATAAAACCGAATATTCTTGGATCAATATCCCAGAATTTCTTTTCGTTTGAAGCCATTCTTTACAGAGAACACAGTCTCTCATGCAATGGCCTTCTTTCGTACAGAACTTGCCCTTAGGCCTTTTATCATGTGAGTCACAAGAACACAACTTATTTTCTTTTTGCCTTCAAGAATGAAATCATGAAATCTTTGTCTGACAAAATATTTAACAATAATAAGCAACAATGCTTATTAGGCTTTGAAATCTTTGTGTTCTATTCTATATCACCTTTGGGCAGAAATAGAATAAAACATCATCCTTCCACAGTAATTCCACATCACCTTTGGGCAGAAATGGAAATAATGTAGAAACTTGAACATTACTCTACTTTAAGAGAATTTCTTGAACTTTATCTTTACATTGATTCCACATCACCTTTGGGCAGAAATGGAAATGACGTAAGAAACTTTAACCATTTCTCTACTTTAAGAGAATTTCTTGAACTGAAACTTTAAATATTTCTCTACTTTAAGAGAACTTCTTGAACTGAAACTTTAAACATTTCTCTACTTCAAGAGAATTTCTTGAACTTTATTTTTACATTAATTCCACATCACCTTTGGGCAGAAATGGAAAAAAATGTATGAAAAAACTTAATTATCTTCAAAATTTTGCTCCTCAAATTAAATTTTCCCTTTGGTTTGAATTTAATAAGAAGATAATCATCATTGCAGCGGAAAACATGAACTTTACATTGCTCTACTTTAAGAGCATATCTTAATCTTTATCTATTCTCTGACAATTGATCACTTTGATTCAGAATTTATCAGAGATTTAAACTTTAAACATAAGACTCATAGAATTATAATATTGTTATCATCAACTTTGGTCAGAAAATAACAATACCATAATTTTAACTTTAAACAAATGTCTTTCTACTCCTCTAATTAAACTTGAATTTAGAGGATGAAACCTTCACTTTGCAGTGAAAACTTTAAATCTATTCAGAAGCAACATCTCATTAAACTTTACTTTTCTCTAAAAAAACTATCCCTTTGGATCAAGTTTGAATGGAGTTCCATACTGTACATAAAACATTAACAAACTACTTCTGAAATGATAAAACTTTATTCTTAAAGGTCACTATTCATTCAGTCTAGACTGCCCAGCCTAAATTCGGCCCAAAAACGGCGGCCTTTTGGCCTGGCCTGCACCAGGCACAGCCCGCCTGGGCGTTTGGCCCGTGCGCCACAGGTTGGGCCGCACATTCGGCCCATTCGGGCGCTTCTCCCTTCCCAGCCGCGACTCATCTGAGCCCTCCATCAAATCCAATGGCTGAGAGTGAATTTCGGTTGGTATAAAGGTCCGGCACTTCCTGGACCCTAACCCTAAAATTCATTTTCCCTTCCTCTGGCCTCCACAGGAACCAACGACTCCTCTGTGCTGCGCGCCACAGGGCCTCGGTCCGCGCAACGGCCTCGAGCCGTGCGCTTCCTGCTCGGGCCACTGTGCGCGTCGCTCGCCAGGGCCGCCCGCTCTTTGCTCGCGCACCGCGGGCTGGCCGCTGTGGAGGCCTCTGGCGCCGCGCGCGCGGCTCGCTGCAGCCGGCCCTGCTGTTGGTATTTTTAACGATCACAGATAAATCCGCAAGCGTACGGATACCGATGTAGCTTTCACCCGAGAGTATTCCAGGGTATCGAATCCACAGGGAACGTGTGTGTACTAGTGACGATTTAAGAACGACCCAAGGACAAAAGAAGTGATGAATGTGTAGAAGGTAGAGAGGGTTATTTCTAGGTATTCTGGATAATCAACAGATAGCTCAAGTCATTTACTGTATTACTTGCTTCGGGACGCCCAACCGTCCAAGCCCGGAAAGCGATGAGAAGGGGGCAAGGCAAGCCAGGCAATGGTCCTACTACTCTCTAGTGCTGCTCACGTGGTGGACTACGTAGGCCGTCAGGGCTGTCACCACCTGGGGCTACCACTACAAATCCGTGGCACTAGGCGCATTCGAAGGTATTCAATATAATTAGACATCCATCTGTTCTATTGAATACTATCTTAGCTTTGCAAGTACTAAGATACCTATCACAGCGAGGAGCCCACAAGTAAATAAAGTAAAGCTTGAACTTAAATAAATAATAATCCAGAAATACTAAGAAAATACCCGGATGTAACTCGAACCTGAGCCGCACCCGCCGAGGTACAAGAAGAAGAGAGGAGCCGACATCCCCGACTTCTCCCGGACTCTCGCCTCACCTCTCACCTATTCTAACACTACATTGAATTTGGAACTTGGAGCTCTTGCTTCACTTCTTGTGTGTCCAATGAGTGGGAGACGTCCTCTATTTATAGTAGAGAAGATGCCTTGGGGATGTGGAGATCCTCCCTTGATCCTAAGGAATATTCTACCCCTAATAGCTCTTCTTGCGACACCTGGACAGGAACCGACATTCCCAGGGGTGCCCACCGACCTCCTGAAGTCGGTGGTAGGCAAAACCGCACGAAACCAC